>LR812531.1:33625347-34047847 GCA_903798195.1 Danio kyathit | reverse complement strand
ACTATACTGTTTCTCACTGGTCATTATTGTGAGCAAGTCATCCATTCATTCATTTTCCTTCCAACTTATCCAGCATATGTTTTACACAGTGGATGCCCTTCCAGCTGCAACCCAGTACTGAGAAATATCCATACGCACTTATTTTACACACATACACTACAGACAATTTAGTTTATTAAATTCACCTGTACCCCATGTCTTTGGACTATGGAGGAAGCCGGAGCACCCGGAGGAAACCCACGCGAACATGGGGAGAACATGCAAACTCTACACAGAAATGCAAACTGACCCAGTCGGGACTCGAATCAGTGACCTTCTTTTGGCGACGGTGCTAACCACAGTGTCATCCTTGTGAGCAAGTATACATAATATCAACAAGCAACATAATATGGTCACACTTTATTTTGATGGTCCGTTTGTTGAATTTAAGTTACATTGCAACTAATTATCATTAGATTATAAGTAGACTGTTAGGTTGGGATTAGGGTTGGGGTTGGGGTTGGGGTTAGTGTAAGTTGACATGTACTTGCAAAGTTTCTTATAGTCAGTTAAATGTCTGTTGAAGGATTGTTAAATGTCAGCATCAACAGATATTAAGCAGACAGTCTACTAATACTCAAATGGACCATCAAAATAAAGTGTTACCCATAATATCAAAGCAGGCATGAAGTTTGAGGCCTAAGTAGTAATATGCATGTACTCAAATCGCAAGTAATAATTTGGTTTTAAACAGGTTACGAATACAGCACTTACTGTCTATGAAAAATCTAAACTGAATTACTATTTAGTTATGAATAATTAAGCAGTCATTTAATTAGATTACACATGACTCATTCTATAAATTACGGATACATTTTAGCCATTATTCATTCATTTTCTAAAACTGGAATGACATACAGTTGAAGTCAGAATTATTAGCCCCCTTTTAATTTCTTTTTCTTTTTTAAATATTTCCCAAATTATGTTTAACAGTGCAAGGAAATGTTCACAGTATGTCTGATAATATTTTTTCTTCTGGAGAAAGTTTTATTTGTTTTATTTCGGATAAAAAAAACAGTTATTAATTTTTTAAAAACCATTTTAGGGACAATATTATTAGCCCCTTTAAGTTAATTTTTTTTTCGATAGTCTACAGAACAAAGCATCATTATACAATAACTTGCCTAATTACTCTAACCTGCCTAGTTAACCTAATTAACCTAGTTAAGCCTTTAAATGTCATTTTATGCTGTATAGAAGTGTCTTGAAATATATCTAGTGAAATATTATTTACTGTCATCATGGCAAAGATAAAATAAATCAGTTATTAGAAATGAGTTATTAAAACTATTATTATTAGAAATGTGTTGAAAAAATCTTCTCTCCATTAAACAGAAATTGGGGAAAAAATTAAACAAGCGGGCGAATAATTCAGGGGGGCTAATAATTCTGACTTCAACTGTATGTCGAATGTTGAATTTACAGTCATCTGAATCTGTTAACAGAGGTGACAATAACAGGGTTGACATTTTACAACATTTTATGCTTTCATTCAAGACGCTAACCTTAAATCTGATACCACATAATATGTCTAAAAGAAAAGTTTATGCATTTTCATATTAAAGATTTATGCGAATAAGAAATTCACTGAAATATCACAATTACAAATAATTAATCCACTGTTGGTGCATGCTAAACATTTTGTACAAATTTAATGAGAGAAGAATAATGACAAACCTCAATGCCTTCCAGAGTTTCCCAACAGAGAAACCAGAGGTGTAAAGAGTACCTGAAAACCATACTTGAGTAAAAGTACAGATACCTTACTGTAAAAATTACTCCATCACAAGTTACAAGTCACCAATTACAAATAGGACTTGAGTAAAAGTATTAAAGTATCCGATTTTAAAAGAACTTAAGTATTTTACTCATACTGAATGTAGGCTCAAAGAACACCAAGAAAGGTTTTGTTTTCCTAATATATAAATTAAATTTAACACCTTAATGTTTCAAAATGGCAGAACAAAATATATATATAAAAAAAAAAAAATAGAACAAAAAGTCTCAGTCAAACTCAAATGTTCAAAAAAGGCACAAACAATTTATCAAAAAAAAAAAAGTAGTAAAACGTAGTAAAAAAAATCAGAGCTGACTTTGATGTGATTCATCTCTCAGTATCAGAGGGGGGCAATATTTTTATTTTGAGTAGTTTTCAATTGATTAAGATGTTTTCTCTGTATTAAAATTAAACAAAGAGGAGCAGTGTTATTTTTCAACTTAGTAAACTACATATAAATATACATATACATATCAAGCTTCGGCTTCATCACTGGCTGCAGCCATGTCACTAATTAATCACCTGGTATTAGGCAAGCTGCTAAATTACGTTCACATGATTTAGCTCATAAATACCATACAGTATCTTCAGCACCCTGCAGATGGCGATATCGCCTCATCCGCCCAACAAATTAGCTGTGGTAGATAAAGATGCCGACATGTCATGCACAATCAAACGAAGTCCATTTACTCAAGTACTTTACACCACTGAGAGAAACTGACATCACTTAGAGCAAGTCACATGCTTTTTCTATCAGCACTTTACAGATAACAGAATCCATCATATTCCTTTTTATAACCACTGTAACAGAGTTGACCAGAACATATAGGGAGAGATACAAATTTTATTTTTAACTGTAACTTAAGTTGAATGATGAAAAATACAGAAAGTAGATGTTTCATGCAAATGTTTAACTTAGTAAACACACAAAAAAAGATGAAAATTAGACATTAATTTCATGATAAGTAAAGTCATGAGTCATGAGACAGTCAGTAGGTATAGGGAGTTAATATTTAATTCATATTTTCAAAACAACATGTCTCCAAATACACATACAAGCATTATTTTTAGAGATGACTTGATAGAATTAATGCAAAACCATTTTATTAAAGTTTTTGTTTTAAAAAAAACAGTAGAAGGTTTCTCTTGGAGATGCAAAAATGTCCCTGTTGTCTTGACAGTAAATTAATTAATTTATGAATATTTTCTGCACACTGTACTCCATTTGCTTGTTCCCACATTGCCTAAAACACCAAGTGTCCACCATTTAACCCTATATATCATTGCTTTCCTTGCATCCTTTCCCTGCACAGATACAGTACACTGTCAGGCATCTCTTTGCACCTCCCCCTCTTTTTTCCCTTCCATTCCCGCTTCCTTTCACACTCTTCATCTCCCAAGCTCCGACTACTACAGGCTAGTACGAGAAGAGACAGCCAAAAATACAGACTTTTTCTTTCATATCCCCCTGACGTCAGCCCAGTCCGACACAAAAACTCCCCCTCATCCCCTTCTGACAACCACCGCACAGCCGGCGATGTCTTCACACTCGTTCACGTTCTGCCATTGAGCCTACAGTTGGAAAGAGGCTGCGTTTACCTGGCTGCGTGCGACTCCGATGCAGCTTCCCATCCTGTATTCCATGTCCTCCTGAGGAGAGGTGACAGAAGCACTACAAGGCTTGCAAAAATAATCTCTCCAGGATTGCATCCCCACTACAAAGATCTGGCATCGCTGAGCAATGCAAGCAGGGTGTGAGCAAGTGAGTGCAAGCGTGCGAGGATCCCCTTCATGTGTGTGAGAGTGAGAGCGAGTGTGTGTGTGAGAGAATAAGCCTAGTCTACTGCAATGCCCAGGGTAGAACTATGACATACATGCTCATTCTCAGTTATATAACAAAGCAATTATAAAAATAGCACAGATGAAGATTCAAAATGTCTTGACGTTTTTTTTCTTTCTCTTTTCTTTTGTCAGGATTTGCAGTGATGCTAAAAGATGCTGCTCTGCGAGAGGGTTAAAAAAGCCCCTCTGTTTTGGACAGCGGCAGAGTCACACAGACAGAGAGCGAGAGAGAGAGAGAGGAGAGGGAGGATGGAAAATACAGAATAAGAAAAATGAAAGAAAACCTCATCTGCCAATTTAAAAGAGCAACAGCCGCAGGTATGATGACACAGTACTGAGCATCAACGAAAAATCGCCATGAGGAGAAATGATGGAGCCACTCAAGTGAAATGGGACAGTAGCAGAAAATAAAAAGGAATATAGGACAGTCATGATGACACAGATTAAGCCTTAGACAGAAGTATGAAATCAAAATTAGCCATTTATTTTTTTATATATGTTACTGTTCAACTAGTTACTAACATGGTGAATTACCACAATATAGTAGTTGGTCACAACAATCATTTAATGTCTTCTTTAAAAAGAAGAAACAAATACAAAAAAAAAAAGATATTGATTTGAGGTGCTGCAGGATAAAATCCCTCACACTAATGATTGCTTTTGATCTTGAAATTTAAAGGATTAGTTTATATAAAAATTAAAATTCTGTTATTAATTACTCACCCTCGTGTTGCTTCAATCCAGAGACCTTCGTTCAACGTTGGAACAAGATTAAGATATTTCAGATGAAATCCGAGAGCTCTCTGACCCTTCGTAGACAAACAAAGGTTAAAACTCCAGAAAAGGAACCAAAAACTTTATCCCCTTTTACACATACAGAGCTTTCTGGAAAATTACCGGCAATTTTCTGGAAAGGTCTGTATGTGTGAACAGGCCCTTTTTGAAAATACCGATAAATTCATTCTGGCAATTTTCCGGAAAGAGAAGTTATAACATTAGCGGTTATTTGCCGGAATGCTGCTCTTTGTGTACGAGGAAGGAAGATTGCTGGAAAGAACGCGTTTATGTCTAGAACACGCTGATGTGAGATGTCTACTTTAGCCAATTAGAACACTCAGACGCATTCACGTCAGTGCGATTTATGAAAATAAAAGCCTTTGAATATTTTTCCAGACACATTTAGCTGCTAGATGTTAGTCAGATAACATTTCTGTTCCTTCTTAATGCCAACTGTGTAAAAAAGTTATTGATAAAATGCTTATGATAAGCCATTTGTTTACCTTCAAGCTCTGACGCGTGTGCACGTAAAGCAGCCGGTGAGCGCCAGCACACACACATATTATGTGAAAGTGTTCCTCCATATGTTTTCATCGAAGTTGTTCACAATACTTATCCATCCACAGAGTTTGAAATGTAGTCAAATGTTTACAAATACAAAGTCAGCCTTTTAGAGCTCATTTCTGGTTAATGATGTCAAAATTTACCGGTATTTTGGAATGGATGTGTGAATGGTCTTTTCTGGAAAAATCCCGGAACGCCCTTGTCTGTGTGAACAGCGCTTTTTTGAACTTACCAGTAAAGTCATTCCGGAAATTTTCTGGATATTTACCGGTATCACTGTGTGAAAGGGGCTATACTTCAGTGGTTCAACTGTAACACAAGGCTCCAAAAACACATTTGTTTGCCAAAAAAAAACATTGTCTCTCCTATGTCAGGTCTTTAAGGTACACAAAAAAAAATTGCAGCTTTATATGAATACAGTTAAACCACTGGAAAATAACATGGAACGTTTTGACAATGTTTCTTTTTCTGGACTTCTTTAGATCGTTGTGGTGTATGTAGGATGAGGGAGCTCTCAGATTTCATCTAAAATATCCTAATTTGTGTTATAATAATGAATCTCAGATGATTGGAAGTGTAATTAATAAAAAAAATTGTAAATTCATTATTGGGTGATCAAATCATTTAAAACCACAATATGTCAGAATAATATTGGTTAATAGCAATGTCATCATTTTTTTTATTTAACAGCACTAGACAGTATTAGATATTTGACAAAATTCATTTTATTTTGTGTTCAAATATTTAATATTGCATTTAATTTTCACAATTTTGCAATCAGTTATTAACTAAAAAGACGCCTTAAAATAGCCCAGATTTAACCCTTTAGGAGCACCATTTCTGAAAGAGTGCTTATAATAAATACTCAGAGTATAATTATTTATTCATCCTCAGTACTCAACGTATAACGGACTTTGACCAAAACATTTACTTTAAGCATTTACTTTAACTTCATTCATTCATTTTCGGCTTAGTCCCTTTTATATTAAATTATTTAGTCCCTTTAGTCCCTTAAATTATTTAGTCCCTAATATGTCAGTCCCTTTATTATTTATTTTTATTAATATTATATTATTAAATCATTTTTATTATATGCTTTTTTATTTTCTTATACTTGTCTTTTTTATTCTTGTTTATGTAAGGCACTTTGAATTGCCACTGTGTATGAAATGTTCTATATAAATAAACTTGCCTTTATCCACCATATGTTTTACACATCGTCTGGCCTTCCAGCTGCAACCCATCACTGGGAAACCTCCATGCATTCTTATTCACACACATACACTAAAGGCAATTTAGCTTACCCAATTCACCTAGCACATGTCTTTGGACTGTGGGGGAAACCAGAGCACCCGGAGGAAACCCACGCGAACACAGGGAGAACATGCAAACTGACCCAGCCGAGGCTTGAACCAGCGACCTTCTTGCTGCAAGGCGACATCGCTACCCACTGCACCACGCCCCCATCTCCCCTTAATAGTACATATTTTTAATATCAATCATAACATGAAAATAAGTAACATGGCCAAAATACAATCTGTACCCATTATGGAAAACGTGCTTTCAGCAAAAATGCAAACTTCACCTCCAAAATAGAAGCACATTTCTCTGTTTATACAGTACCTCATGAAAGTATTACAACTTTCAAAATGTCAATGTATGCTCCCATTATAAAGTTTTTCTAGATTTCTGCCACCTTGAAAACAACCATAGCCACCAATCTGATTCTGACCACCCCCAAAAAATATTAATTTAACAATGCAGTTAAATTCATACAACACCTATCCTAAAGCACACCAACAAGCTTGTTGTAAGAAACCTGGAATTAAGGACATAAAACGGGGATTTAACTGAGGAACATTTGCCACCCTGAGATAAGAAAACAAAAACATCTGCTGCTCATTACTATACTAAAGTTACCCGCCACTGACCTGAGCACAGATTTACACCATTGCACCGTCCAAAAAGTCTCTGCAGCTGCAAGAAGCGTCTTGTGAACATGAGGGTTAGTCGGACAGCAGGCAGATCCTCCAAAAGGCTTCAGATGTCAGAGGGATCAAACTACAGGGCAGTTAATCCAAGCTTGGACCAATCTTAGTGCATATGGAGGGCCACACAAACAGCTCTGTCTCAACTCCCTGCATAAGCATTTTACTCACACACGTAACAGAAAAGAAAGTGCAAGACGATACAAATATTGGCAGATATACGTAAATGGGCAATTATCCTTGACTAAAGGCAGCAGCTGAAATTCATTAACATTTTTTAAAAAGGTGGGTATACAAACCTGTTTGAGTTTTGTTCTGTTGAAAACAAAAGACAATATTTTGAGGAATGTTAAAATGTGTAGTGAACAATTAGATGGTATTTTTTTTCTACAGACACTAATAACTGTCGGTTCCCAACATTCTTCAAATTTAATATCTTCAACTGAAAAATGAAACCGGTAGTTTTGGAATCGCTTCAGGGTGAGTAAATGGTGTGTACATTTAAATTTCTTAGTGAACTACCTCTTTAAACCACGTTCACAAATACCCAGTTTTTAAAATGCAGTATGTAAGTTTGACACCCAGAGGTTGAACTAGGTATTGCATTTCTGGATCAAAACACGTGCAAGCGCAGATTGCCAGATTGACCCAACCAACACCTGAAATTTATATTTTAAAAACGGCTTCTATTTCTTGCAGCTGAGCAACAGGATAAACTGACAATGTTTACCTCAGGTACAACTGATGTGCTTTATTCAGTGTTAAATGCTAACAATGTGAGTTTGAATGCCATTTCACAGGACATTTATTGCCATACTACTGAAGCAGCGGATAGTTTACCTCAGATCTTAATAAACCGTTTGAAATTTAACTTAACTGTGCAAACCAACACATATCAGTAATCCAGCATGCACATTTAATGTTAACAAGGTTTAATATGTATTAAATAGATTATAAAACTTACCATTTCAGGAGTGAGTGCATATTCTGTGCTTCTGAATGGCTGCATTTAAATTTCTGGGGCAAACAGCCAAAGTGCTTATCACTGCAAATCTCGTCACGTAGCGTATTGTTAGGACTCTGGGTTACAATGTAACCTGCTCACCTAATGGTTACATTCGTAATATTTATATTAATTGCTAATTAATAACCACCTCAAGTGGAATGTCTTATTTCAGGGCTGTTACTGTCTATCGGAGGTCGCATTTCAGTCGCGGACACATACTTTGAAAGCCTTTAAGGCAACCCTGGGTGCTGAAATATAATTGGCTAAACTGCCAGAGGGCGGGTTAAAAGAACCAAAACAAGTCTGCGATTCCAGCATGTAACAGACATTTTCAAAGCAGAATATGTGACTTCAGCATTTTCAGATAAACAAGAATGTTAAATATCTGCAAACATATTATGGTATTTGTATGCTTTAGAAGAGTCAAAAACTTGCATACAGCACCTGTGCATTCAGATCCAAGAAAAGAAACAAAACGATATTTCTCCACTAGGTGGCAATGTTTAATAGTGATCTACATTGAGTCAATATGGCTGTGGGAACCAGGATGTGGCATGTTTCTAATAGGAAAATCTTATTCATACATTTGGGAATCTATTTTTTTTTTTTTTTTTTTTTTTTTTTTTGTCAACCAGTAGTGGATGAGCACAAAATCCTCACTTTTCTGTGACCCCTGACTTGTAGAAGGGGCTCCATTGAATTGCACTAGGACAAATTTCAACTACATTAAGAGCATCTTTACCTAAAATGAATGCAGTCTTTTATCTATACAAAATCATAGATAGGTTTAATAAAGCCCCTCTATGGGGTTAACTTTCTAATATGACATGAGTAAATGTCCTGTAAACATAAACTGATACTTTGTAGTGCATTAGCTGTGCGAATGGAGTTTTGACTTGCAAATAAAGAAATATATCTTTGCATAATGGTTTACAAAACAGACTTGCTTTATGAAATAATGATCCCATTTGAACACATTCTGTCTGGTCATGGTCTCTGTGCAAAACAGACATGCCATTCTTAACATTTCAAATTCAGAGAAAGAAAAGACACCGATAAATAGCAAAGAGTTGGGAACATTGTATGTTTCCATCAGATGAAAATTGTTGTTCAGTTTTACTTTAAATTTATTGTATTCAACACAATAAAATTTAATTTTGCTTTACAATTGTTGTATTAAACACAAATATTACAGTTAATACAAAATCCAAATACGTAACTCTTAAAATTTCTATCCAAAACATTAAAAATATAAAAAAATATCACAATTTTTATTATACAAACAGATGTAATTGGCATCTTTGTTCTCCTGTGACCAAGCTTATGGAGGTGGGATGAGAGCTTGCTTTATGTCAAAGGCATCAATGATTTCCTGCAACACAGATCAGAGATTTGTTATTTCATGCAATGAACTGCATGTTAAATACATGCGTAATCATGCACAGAAATGTTGGAAAAACTGGAAATACTTCATACATAAAACAGATTTGGAAAGACAAAATCTTTGACTCAAATTTAGTTAGTGTTTCTCTGATGGTGCGTTTTGACTATATGAGTGTGTATTTGGACACATGACATATGGATAAACTAAAACAAGTCAACATGTCGGCTTTGTAGATGCTAGGGCTTAAATCATAATGTCAATTTTAAAACAGAAATCTTTTAGGCCTCATTTTTTACCTAGTATTATGATACATTAACAATCTGTTAAACAAGTGGGCATTGCATAAAACATATTGTTGACTTTTGCCCACTTTCAGAGGTCCTTGCTCATTGGAAGGAGCTTATGTCCATTTTATTTTCAGTATATCCACATAATATGCATCTATAAAATATTTGTAAAATATACAGTTTTATATGAAACAATGTCTGAGCTTTCAAATTCTATAAATTCCAAATTCAAGCAATAAAGGTCTTAGTAATAAATCTGTACGACCACAAATTACACAGTGAATTTAATAGGAGTATAAATATGTTTATAACATAATTCAGGCGTGTGATCAGCCATGGACAAAAAAGGATGACGAGACCCACCCAAAAATTTTTTTTTTTAAAAATGTAAATGCTTTATTTTTGCTTTATCAGATTAAATGTTTAGCAGTTTAATAGTCACCTAAGTAAGGTTTAATAGGTTTATACTTTGTACCTCAATGTCGGGACAGATCCACACACTGCCTCTATATCAGGGGTTTCAAACTCGCAGCCCGCGGGATGATAATTTGTGGCCCCCGCCTTAATTTGAAAGTTTAATGTCAGTGCGGCCCGCAAATTTGATATGAAAAGAAAAGTAAGGAACTCAATGCAGCCTAATGTAGTTGTCTGCAGTCACATATCGACACCTGTCCATCGACAAAAAGAGTCCCCAGTAACCCGGACCAATTATAGGGTCGCACCGTTATTTGTGCGCTACTTGCATCGTATTTTCATTGCCTCACACAATGAACATTACATATATTCAATATGATGTAAAAGTAGTCAAAAAAAATAAACAACAACTGTGTTGTTGTCATTACTTCATCTTATTTTGTGTTTAAAAATTACAATCTTCTCAAATCTCTTTATTTTTATTTTTTAACACAAAATAAGATGAAAAAATAAACAAATTAGAAATTAATAATTAATAATATAATACATTTCTTGTGCAAAACCTGATGTGGCCCAGCATCACCCAGACTCTGCCTTCAGCGGCCTCCAGGTACATTGAGTTTGAGATCCCTGCTCTGGATGGAGCCACTAACTCGGTTAATAAAAGGCCTTAAAATATTAAGTGCAGCTGAATTGAGTAGCCTAATATACTCCACCCTAAAGAAAAAAAAAATCATACATCGCTAAAAAGAGCTTATTACTTTCACTTTCCTTAGGCTTAGTCCTTGTTTTTTAATAGTTTAATTAAACACAAAATATATTTGTACATATAAGCTTTTTTTTTTTTTTGATAGTCTACAGAACAAACCATCATTATACAATAACTTGCCTAATTACCCTAACCTGCCTAGTTAACTTAATAGCCTTTAAATGTCACTTTAACCTGTATAGAAGTGTCTTGAAAAATATCTATTAAAATATTATTTACTGTCATCATGGCAAAGATAAAATAAATCAGTTATTAGAAATGAGTTATTAAAACTATTATGTTTAGAAATGTGTTGAAAAAAATCTTGTCCGTTAAACAGAAATTGGGGAAAAAAATAAACGGGGGCTAATAATTCTGACTTCAACTGTAGGTATTAAAAAGTATCATTCACAGAATTGTATCATATTTCAGTCTGCAATGTTTATATGCAACTTTATTTGTGTTAATTATTAAGAAAAGTCTATTAACTGATTAACCAACCTTTATTTTTGATATATGAAAACAATCATTTGGATTTGGTGGATCACTACCGCAAATAGGGGTCACAATTAATTTTACAAAGTCCTTATTACAGCGTATTCATTTAAAGGGGACCTATTGTGCGTGCCTATTTTTACTAGACGCAAAATAAGTCTCGAATGTCCATAGAGTGTGTATGTAAAGTTTCAGCTCGAAATACCCCACAAATATCTTTATATAACTCTTTGAAACTGCCGCTTTTAGGCTTTAATTTAAATTGCAATGTTTTGGTGGCTGTCGCTTTAAATGCAAATCAGATTTTGCTCCCAGCCCTCTTTTCAGAAGAGGACGGAGCTACAAACACCTACTGATCAGCATAGCAGCAGATTCAAAACAGAACTAATATTGTTTTTGTATAAAACTGAAAATGTCAAAAGAAGTGACTCTGAAGAAGGTCGTCTATGGACACTAGGGTGTTCATTTGTGCGTCCTAAAACTTTACATTTATAATGCCTCTTAGTCACTGACATTATCTTCCGCAGGTATGGTGTGAAAACTAATGGCGGATGGCTGCTTCTTTCTCAGGGCTGTTGCTCAGGATGCTAAGTAGGAGGAGATCATCAGTAATGGACGGGGCTTTTCCCTTCGATGACATGTACAAAGGTACTGCTGCTGCACTTTTTCAATTGTGATTATAAAAATATAATTCATTAATTTTTATCATTAGAGGCTGGATATACTCACACACGGTCACCACACAACTGTGTTCAAACTCCTTATAAAAGTGATTTTTGCACAATAGGTCCCCTTTAAGTATGGAGAAATGCTACTTTACTGCACTAACTTAATATGGTTAGGGTTAGGATTGGGGTCAGTACATGGAATGTGTAACAAGCACACTAAAATCAAAGTGTTACCAAAAGAAACACTAGAAACAGTTATAAAGCACTCACCCTCCAGCTTTCCTGGCTGATAGAGATGACACACTGATGTCGAACGGCAGCTCCACCAGGCTGCATCTCACCTTCCTCTACTGGAGCTACAACACAAGCACAAATACTACAACCTGAAAGTACATTCAGCCAAATAAATTAAAACACAACAGTGACTTATGGATGTGATCTAACCTATATAAGGAAGCCCATTCTCCAAGTACATCCTCGCCAGACCATCCTGAAGGTAATACATAAAAAGTTATTTAACTCATTATAGTGTGACTTATGTTGAATCCCCAAGACTAAAGTAGTTTTAAAACTCACTCTAATGAGAAAAGACATGTGGAAGATGTTCTCCACCGTCCGTGAGAAGGAGTTGGGGTCGATGACGAACTCGTAATATGAAATGGGTTCCTCGGCTGTTCCAGAGAGAAAGAGTTTTGAGTTTATTGCCTTAACAGCTTTTCTGGCTATGTCATGGCAAAAAGAACAGATCAAGATCACAACATTTTATTAATATTACTTTTCTATAATTATAAAAATATTTTAACAATAAAATAATATGTAAGATAAATAATATATAAGATAAAATCCATTATTATTATTAGGAATAATATTCATTCATTCATTTTCTTTTCAGCTTAGTCCTTTTATTAATCAGAGGTCGCTACAGCGGAATGAATTGCCAACTTATCCAGCACATGTTTTCCACAGCTGATGCCCTTCCAGCCGCAACTCAACACTGGGAAACACCCATACACTCATTCACACACATACACTACGGCCAATTTAGCTTATTCAATTCACCTATAGCACATGTCTTTGGACTGTGGGGGAAACCAGAGCACCCAGAGGAAACCCAGGCCAACACGGGGAGAACATGCAAACTCCACACAGAAATGCCAACTGACCCAGCCGGGGCTTGAACCAGCAACCTTCTTGCTGTGAAGTGATTGTGCTACCCACTGCACCATCGTGACACCCCCATAATAATAATATATAAGATAAAAATCTAAAACAGTTTATTTAAGGTTTACGTTTGATAAAAATTGTACAATTTTGGAAGGAATCTGATAGCTGGAACCTGATAGTTAATAGCTTAATATGCTTACAGTCATCAGCGAAGTATCTTTGCAGACATCCGAGAATCCTTTCCACCTCTTTCTCTGTTGCCTCCTGGTGAGATTCTTCCATTTTCTTCAGCTTTGATGACAAAATATTTATTTATTTCATTTCTAAATTTTAATTTATTAAACTATTATATTTATTTCATTTCTTAAAATCAGGTATTTTGGAGAGACAGTCAAGTGTTTGCATTATAATGAGCAGACCTGGGTGGGCATAATCCGTTTCTCCTCTCTGCTGGGCACTCTCCTTTGCCTTTCAACTCTCTGCCGTGGAGGAGGAGGCTCTGCCAAAAATGAGCCCAACCTTGAATATTAAATAAAACAAAAGTGTTGAATAACACCTTATATAGGTAAACTCTCTTATAAGAGACTATAAGAGGTATCATTATATATTATACACATACATTGTACTTAAACTACAAATCAGTTTTTCTATAAAGAAATCATTTCATAAAAATGTACGTAAATTATATTTAATAATTATTTGCACCAAAATGTAAGACAGAAAAATTTAAAACCTTGCACTTTTGTACAGATGTTTTTTTTTTAAGTATGAAATTACTATTTATTTGATCTGAGATTGTAAGAAAAGAAATGTGAAATATTTACAAGAGGTTCTTACATATTAAAACTGTTTCCTATTTAAATATAATATATATTCCCGAGACACATTATTTAGGATTCTAAGATAAATAAAACAGGATTCATTTGAAATGTAACATTAGAAAAGTCTTTCCTGTAATTTTTGATCACTTTAATGTATACTTTTTTTTTAACAAATTACTGCCTAAAACCTTAAAAAGAAATATTAAAAAATAGTTTTAATATATGCAATGAAATCTGTGGAGGGAAAAAACGTTATATTATATAAAGTTTATATTAATTTTTAATTTATGCCCTAGTCTCATATACAGTGGGTACAGAAAGTATTCCCCAGAGCAGGATCCCCAAATTCAGGTTTGAAAAACATGTTGCATTTTCCCAATAACACTCATGGCTGTATTAGATCACAAGGGTGCTTCTACTAAATACTGAGCAAAGGGTCTGAATACTTAGGACCATGTGATATTTCTGTTTTTCTTTTATAATAAATCTACAAAAACAATTCTGTGTTTTTCTGTCAATATGGGGTGCTGTGTGTACATTAATGAAGGAAAAATAAACTTAAATGAGTTTAGCAAATGGCTGCAATATAACAAAGTGTGAAAACTTTAAGGCGATGTGAATACTTTTCGTACCCACTGTATACTGGGATACAACTTCCTTTCATTTGACATCATTTACTAAGGTATTACTCACATGTAGTGGAAAGCTGGGGCTGTTCTGAAGCAGTTCTCAGCTTTCTTTGCGAGCTTAAGCCAGGCTCCTTCTGGTAAATAACCCTCCAAGTTTCCATCCATACCACTTTCATCCTCCAAACGATTCAGATCCATGAAGGACAACTAGACAGAACAATATAAAAACGAAATCAACCCAGAAAACAAATACTATCAAAATGAATCTGCACATAGTTTTATCCTTGGAGACGGATAAGATCTATCCTGTCCTCTTACAGTAAGTGTGTATTCATAATTTGGTTCTCTCATTTTTTCTGGTGCTTTAAAAAAAAAAAAAAAAAGAAAAGAATATATTGAGTCCTGGACTTGCTGAGCGTTCAGTCTGACATTTTTATGACCAAACAAAAATTGACCTAAAGATGTTTTTTTCCTTTCTTATATATTTAATGACAGAACCTTCTCAACATCCAAAATAATCCAGTGTGCAGGGCCTAAAGCACCCATTTAATGTGTGTGTGTGCATATAATGTTATTTTTATCAGCTCTGAACATGAAAAGCAAACAGCAATATGGACTTCTCAAATAAAGATCTACTGCAAGAGATGCATTTTTGATGCCTGTATTGAACTTAAGAAACGAAATTATGACTAGGAAAAAACAGAATATAAACCAGAAAAAAACTAAAATACTGTATGCTTAAAGAGGTGGTGCAATGCTGTATCAAGTATACAGACCTTTTACACTTATTTACATGACTCTCATGCTCAAACCAGGGTCAAATTTCATTAAATAATAAAAACATTTGGTCATAACACAGTGTGTATTTCTTTTACACGAATCACACTTCTGGGTAGTAATCAAATTTGCGATTCTTTTCTCAAACTTGGCTCTCATTTATGTAACAGGATATTATGTAGATAATTAATTAAGGTCTCCCAAAGAATTAGAATAAAAAGGGCCCTTCAAGAGTTATTTAGAACGCGTCATTTTTATATTTCTATTGTGACACGTATGATGACATGACACGCCGCAGCCTCGTTCACTGCAGAAGAGATTAGAGCTGCAGGACTTACAACATGTCAATTCATCAACTTCTGCTAAACAAGGGGAAAGTAAATGGTTATTCAACATGGAGAAAAATAGGGTAAGATTTTTAGTAGGGTTGGGCGATAAATCAATTTTAGCAATTATAGTAGTTTACATCAGTTTGTTTGAATAAAGCATTTGTTTGTCACTCTAACACATGCAACGCTCTCCTCTGGGCTCATGCAGTTCCCCCCCATTTGCCATAGAAACACACAAACAACATGGCACTGAGCGGAGTAGAACTCAGAGAAATGTTGTGCTCTTTAGACTATTTTGAGGAATGTAAACCATAACAATGCATGGTTTCCGCTACATTCATTCTTCCATGGCGGGGCGCCACACCAAAATTCATCCCGCCACGGCTATATTACAGCTTCCCATTTAAAATATTCAGTCATTGTTGTTGTTGTTTTTAATAGCAGGTTATAATAGCACCAAAACGTATTAAAAGGTAAGTGAATTATAACAGCGAAAGCTTTTCTTTAACCATAGAAGTGCTGTGCGTTATTTGTTTAACCCTTTACGGTGACATGCTGACTGACTGACAGGTGCGTGCGTGAGACGTGAGACCAGCAAACACGGCGTAGCTTTCAGTTAAGATGAACACAGTTTCCATAATTATACTGTATAGATAAAGGTCTATGGTTCTGCATACAATGACTTTATCTGGCTGGAATTTATAGCGGTTTTACTTTACTTCAGGACTATTCAGCTACTTAAGCTGTTTCACTTTACTTCAGGACGCATTAATGCCGCTCTGTAGGTCTACCGGAGACATTCATAAATATTCCTAGCAAATAAAATAAATGTTGGAGATGTACTCGTCACATAAACGCACTAAATCTCAATTGAGCAGCGTATATTTCAGGGTGTGAAGTTGTGCACGAACAGAGGAAATTAGCGCGCAAGCAGAGATTCGCATGCTCGTATTACATAAATGCGCTCACAACATGTGTCATTGAAATAACACCCATAGGTAGTTGGTACTGCCGCCACAGCTGGAAAAAAATCCTAGAGAAAACACTGCAATGGTCCTAATGTATTTCCTGTTTAACATTTTTAATTTCCATAGCTTCCTAGAATCCAAAAAGAGCCACACATTGATAAATAACGTTATGATAGCGGTTACCGAAACAGCGTGTATCTGTTGTGAATAACGCGTTGTAACAGTATATGTAAAATTATTATTATTTCTGTCTTCCGTAGTTACCAAATTTGAATGCTCTGACCACACTGGCATGATCATATACACTTGGGACCAACCTAGACTAATCAGACTGCCTCAAAGGGTTACGATTAGAATGTTTTACAATTACCCCCATTTATTTAATGTACTATGAGAGAACGTAGTCCATGCTTACACACTAATGATGATGACTCAGTAGATCTGCCCACAGCTCGGTCTCCCCTGAAGAGTCTGATAGCTGTAACTTTGTTTTAAAAGTATAAAAAAAACCTGAAGACTATTAGGTGAAAAGATGCAGCACTACTCTATAGGCAAAGTGAGCATGTTACATCCCATCTAAGCAATCTGTCCTTTTTACATAATTTTCATGTATTTGTTCTGCTTGGTATACATGTCTTCCAAACATGTCAAATCACACCATAGCTTACCAAATGTTCTGCAAATGCAGATGGGTCAAATGAAGAGCCTTCAGCATGTAGCTGGCTGGCCTTCTCCTTCCCTAGATCAGTGGCTAGTACCAAGAGTTGAGCGTCTAGAGCTGCTTCACGAGCTTGTCTCACTAAAAGCAGACAATGCAGGAGAATATCATGATGACTGAAATGTTTGCGCACAGAGCTCTACCTAAACATGCTGTAGAAATTATACCATTGGCAAAAAGTTTGTTGGCCTCTTCCAAAACATCAGTGAGTTTATTGTTAGCAGGATTCAACATGTCCTCGCGATTTTCTGTCAACAAACAAGTAAAAGAAGCATTCTCAAGAATCTGCTTGTACATTAAACATCAAACTGTATCACTGAAAAACATTTAAGGAGTATTAATGCTCACGCTGAACTTCATTGATCAGATCCCTGTATTTGCTCCTGATCTCTCTTCTGCGTGTTGGATCATCGTCTTCCTGACTGATACCCGAGGGTCCGCCACCAATATCATCTTCATCACCCATATCACCCGATCTCTCAGGCCGGTTCTGTCCACCCACTCCATTGCTTGGCCCTCCTGACTCCTCTTGATTAGCCCGGGACCTTCTCCTTGAATCAGACATCTTCAGTGATTCTGATTGGTTTTCTGTTCACAAAGGGACTTGAACAAATGAATAAAAACATGAATTAACAGAAATTTTACCTTTTTAAATCTAAATTGCCTGTTGTCTATCAGATTGAATTAAGGTTCACGCTGGTATTCAACATAATATAATATAATACAATATAATATAATATAATATAATATAATATAATATAATACGCGTATTGTGCAGCATTAAAGCATAGCATCAATTGAACTACTGTGATATATTTTCTGCTAATCACATGGTGATTAAACAGTATTTCACTGTTACACGAACACATTTTAGTGTTTACAAATCGATTAGAGCATATGTACGTACAGTTTATAGTAATTAAACATTACCTTTAATCATGATTCACGATAGTTATCATGATTATTTCACTTGACCGAAATATGCGACCAGACATCGTAAATAAAAACCAAGACAAGAATCAATAAACAGTAATGTACTAAAACTAACAAAGCAGAGTGTATTGTAAACACTTACAAACTTTAAAAACATTAAGGTTCGGCATTTGCATCAACGGTGAAATTTTCGCGGGAGCAGGAGGAAGTGTACTTCGCGTCATTTCCGACGCAGTCAGTGACGAAGCGCGTAGCTATCGTGCTTTATATTTTTATTCTATACAATCTATTTAAATATCCCGCTGTAATGTTCTTATACGATGTGTACTATATTTAATATTATTTAAGATTTATTTACGACCTACAAATTTTCCTGTCAGTCAAGTCACCTCACATCCTTATGGTAGTTGTAGTCCTTATCAAGCATCACGTAAGCAATTTGCCTTCAGAGAGCGCACTATATAATCTATGCTGTTGAACAAAACCTAAAAGTCGTTTCGTGTATTATTAACCACAGACATCAATTACCACATACCCCGGAAACATACCAAAATCCCATAATAGATCTCGAAATGAATCTATGGCGAATCGTTAGACTACAAACTGACGTCATGACAAAGCATTTCGGATTGTTGCTTTTTTTTGGAGTAATATTTATTCTGAATGCAACTTTTATTCATAAGCAGCAATGGCTTTGATCTCCTTGGTTTTTTTTTTTTTTTTTTCTTGCGAATCTTGTCTCATCTATAAAACTTACTAAAAACAAGAAAAGCCCAAAATGTTTGATACATTATAACAACCTTCTTAAGAACACATAAACCATTGTCGATATGATTTATTTTATCTCTATTGTGTAACAGCTTTTAATTCATGTAAACCCATTCATGCAAACCCACATTATTTGGTTTATTTTCTTGTTATTGTTAATATTTATTTTCCTCTGTATGTTACATTTACACTTAGGAGATATAACTGTCAAGTTTTCCTGTTATTCTACAAGTTTGACCATTTTAAAAAGAGCTTTTTAGATCATACATTTTTTAACAGAGTGAAATTTCTTTAACACCAAGTTTGTATTTTTCAGATTGACTGAATATATATTCAGGTATTTCAGATAGCATAATATCCTATTGTTCTTTTTATATGTAATATGTATACAATAGAATAGAATAGAATAGAATAGAATAGAATAGAATAGAATAGAATAGAAAATAACATATTATAATACAATATAATAGAATAGAGTAGAATATAATATAATAAAATATAATAAATATAATATAATATAATATAACATAATATAATCAATAAAATATAATATAATACAATATAATATAACATAATAGAATAGAATAGAATTGAATATAACATAATATAATATAATACAATATAATAGATTAGAACAGAGTAGAATATAACATAATAAAATATAATAAATGTGAGATAATATAATAAATGTGAGATAATATAATAAATGTGACATAATATAATATGAGATAATATAATATAATATAATATAATATAATATAATATAATATAATATAATATAATATATAAGGTTCCCAGAGATGGGTTGCGGCTGGAAGGGCATCCGCTGCGTAAAATCGTGCTGGATAAGTTGGCGGTTCATTCCGCTGTGGCGACCCCGCAAGGGACAAAGCCGACAAGAAAATGAATGAATGAATAATATATAAGATATGCCTTATACATTTGTAGTGCTGGGTGAATCAAACTCCTCCCTTAAAAGAAAAAAAAGAAAAACAACACACAGGGTGTGTTTCGAAACGTAGTACGTTACTACCTAGGCAGGATTTCAGTCTATCGTTGTCGTGATTATTGCAGAGCAGTGCGCTTGTCTGTATAGGCAGCTGACTGGATGTTGAAACACATCCAGCAGATTCCGGAAATTAACAAACTCGTGATGTCAGGAGGAGTGGGAGAGAAACAGACAGCAGAAGAGAAACATACGTGTATTTCGCAGAATTTGTGGACTATAAAGTTATGGCATCGTCTTATTATGGAGTTAACGCGTGAAACGAGCAATGGACATGTTTGGTGCAGACTGCGGATGATCGCTGGTCTAAACTGAAAGTGATTACACGAGCGGTTGTGGTCTTCCTATTCAAACCGACGCTTCAGCAAACATGACGCGACTCGCGTTGGAACAAGTGACCGATTTCGGCGATTTCACGAAAGGAAAGGATCTAAAGGAGTTTTTGAAACAAGCATACTCCAACATATCTTCTCAAAACTGCCTGTCCGATGTGCGTTTGAGTCCAGATGGACGTCACATTCATGTCATTGTGCGCCAGCCCAAAAGTGGTCTTATGACATACGACAAATATCAGCGAGCCCATCTCCTGCAATGCCAGAAGCACGTTGATTTAATTCTAACTCGAAATGTGCCTATTGTGAATGTCCTCTATGTCCCTCAAAGCGGCAAACCAGAAGATGGAGCCTCAGTGCTGGGGGTGATTTTTGAGAATGGAAAAGTGGAATTCTGGAAATTCCTGGAATGTGGATCAGGCTGGCGTTTGCTCCAGACTGTGGATCTGTGTAACAGCCCTCGTGCTAAAGTAGTGTCTGTGAGCATGTGTCAGAATTTCATCATATGGTGTGAGGAGCGACCGCCATCAGAGAACTCCAGTGCTGTGTGCAGCAACTTCAGGTTCTGCATCTGCAAAAAGACTGTAGAAGTTAATAACGACGGGGGTGTCAGTTTGGGAAATGTGAAAATTGCGTTGCATAATAATCCTCAGTATATGACCGTCAGTTCTGGAGATTTGGTTTATCTGCTCCCAGACACGCAGGTGAAATCTTTGACGGGTGTTTCCAAGGTTTTTCTTGCATGGTCCCCTGAACACGACACCTTTAAAGTGCACAGTGCCAGTAGCTGCACGCTTATGAAAAGCTCAAGCAAGGAATCGGACTTCAAGAGACTTGTTTCAGACTGCATTGGCCTTATATCCACCATAAATCCTCCTGATATCCGAGGATTCTCTGCGGCTGGATGTGGAGACCTCCTCCTCCTCCTCAGCACTGGCTGGGTATGTATTATGAAGAAAGATGGTAGTCTTTGCAACATATACAAACTTCCTGATAACTGCCTAAGTGCTAGTGGAACCCAAAACAGCCTTAATATTTACAATGACACCCTGGCGCTAACAATAGGAAGGACCCTTTTCTTAATTGACACCAAATGTGGCCTGGAATTAGAACGGATAAGCCTAAAAGCGGAGGGTCTTCTCTTTGTAAACTCACATGACAGTCACTCTCCACAAATGTTGTCAGAAAGTGGACTGTTTGTGGTGACACAAAGACCAAAGCCTGCTCCGACACCTTCAGAAGACTCAAGCGCACTTTTAGTCGAGGCTGTCTTCGAGGAGGCATGTAAATATTATCAGCAAAGAAGTCTAAGTAGCACGCAGCTCACGGTGGAGAAGCTCAAAAAAGGGGGGATGTTTCAAGCGCCCATATCACTAGCTGCCATTCTCAAGGATTACCTCAGTAACCAGAAAACCAAACCAGGCGAGAAACATTCCTCAGGTCAAGAAAGGCTCATGAGCTCACTCGAATCAGAGCTTAGGAGTCTGGTTTTGCTGGAAGACATCAAAACATCAATGGTGAAGGCTTCGGAGAAAGACCTGGAGAACTATTGTGAAAGCTTGGTGCAGCAGGAGATCTGCCGTCTGCTTGGTGGAGAGCTTGAGAAGGAGAACCTTCAATACCTGAATGGCATCTTTCAACAGTTTCCCACTTACTCCTGGCATGGCATTCAGTCGGTCCTGCATCTGAAGTGCAACGGTGAAGGTTCGCTGTCATCTAAAGCTCCGGCTGAGTTGTGGAAAATCATCCTTAGTCCTGTGCAGCCCACAGCCAACTTTGCTCACTGCAACGGTCAGCAGAAACACACTGCAGTCAACCTGCCTGTTTTTGAGCTCTTGTGCCACTCCATCTTCAAATTCCAGCCTAGCTGGCTCCCGAGGTTTCTGGAACTGGCACAACGGCAGGCTGGCACGTCCTCCTCATCCTCATGGAATTACGGAGTGAAGGAAAGCTCTGAAAGCGTGCCGCTCTATAAACGGGCCCTGACGGTGCTCCCTTGTAAAGGAACCTACCAACACCTGGAGGTGGATCTGCTTTTGTGCAGCGAGAGGCCTAACGCGATAATGCAAGCCCTGCGGATTCTCATTGAGCAAGGCCAGTGGGAGCGTGTGACGCAAGTCGCCGAGAGGTTCTGCCGGCAGAGCCCGCTTCTTAACAAAGAAATCTTCAGCACTCTTCTCTGTGAAGTGTCCCAACGTAGAGACCTTGACCCTTATTTGGACCTTCTGTGGACTCTTTGTCCTGAGGACATGACCGTGACAAACATACTTAACACTGTACTCAAAAACATCCCGGGTTCAACACAGAACTCGGGACCATTCGAAGCTCAGGGAAGTCAGGTCACCATTGGACTTTTGAAACCACTACTCCAAAAGGTTCTCCAAAGGGAGTCCAAACCAAACCAGAGGTACGCAGATATCCTTCAGTCGCCCACAATTCCTCCGCTCACTCCTCCTCGCCAGCCAAAGGGACTGTCCAGAAACACTGAGCGGGACGCTGAGCTCCAGGAAGCCAAGCAGAAGACTTCCTCTGGATCTCAAGTGACATCTCGAACAGGCCTGGTCTGACTTTCACATTCACAAATCACATCCATATACTCTTATTAAATGGGTATTAAAGAGAGAGTTACCTCCAAAGTTTAGATTACATCATCATTTACTTACACTTATGTTGTTTCAGTTCCAGTTTTTTTTTTTTAATACAAAAGATAATATTGTGAAAAACAGAATGAATGTCAAAAAGGTATTGAGATAGACGGAAGTGAGTAAATGATGACAGAAGTTAAATTTTGGGTCAACTGTCCATTTAAGAATTTATTCACCTTGCATGGTCTGAACAAAATGATGCATGTTCATAGGATTGGATAGTATTTCATTAATAACTATGGAAATTGTAAAGTATTCATGGCAGTGTACAGATGTTTATCTGCTGCTTTAATTATTCCTGATATAGAATTAATATATGTTGTTTTTATGTTTACATGGTTTGCTGCATTTCATCTTCATCTTATACTGTATGTCTTCAATGTTTTTAAACTTTATTTTCTCTTTCCTAACCTTTACATGTTGTTTTGTTTTTATGATTTGTCATTCATGAAGGAATGCTGTCATCCTAATATTAATAGAAGGTCAGGAATGACTAAGCATAATCCACATTTCACGCATCATTTATTTTATGAGCTCCTATTGACACTACAGTTTATCATCATATGCTGGTATAATTATTATTTTAGGAAAATCCAGTGGAAGACGTAAGCTAATGATTGTATGGGTCAATTATGAAATGTACAGTAATATTAAATGTAACGTGCATGCGGATGAAATGGACTATCAGACTTAAATGCTTTCAGGATTGCTCTTGTATTTACTGCTATCACAGGGCTTTTAACATTGTAGAAAGCTATTAAATATGACTCCAGTACATTGCTGTCGGTCATTTTCATGTCTTTTTCTGAACTGAAATGTCATTGGTTATTTATGGTCGTGTGGTCAGAGATGGGGATTTCTGAAGTGTTTCCAATGCAAAGCTTTATAAAGTCAGTATGTCTCTGTTCAGCTCCTCCCTTTGCATTTTTCCTGGGCTCAACAACCTCATTCACAGCCCTGCTTTAAATTCAATTCAGCTAAATTCTATTATACTGTGAGCAGCTTCAAACTCAGTCACATTGGACAGGCTTGTGTTGCCCTCAGTCGACTCGGTGTGGCTAATTGTATTTAGAAAGCTGAAACACTTCTGTTTTTCCTATTGTGTGTTTACTAAATGTTGGTTTGACAGAGCAGTCTCTCAAAAGCAACAGTCAATAAGATTTTTTCAGCTAATTGAATTGACTGTAAGTGGGAGTTATGGATATTTAATACACCGTAAACCCAACAGTCCACTTATGAAATGAGTGTAGTTAACTCAAAATTGACTGAAAGTTAATTCTACTCATTTGAAAAGAGTTTTGAACTCAGTGTTGAAGGTAATGAGTTAATTAAATACCTCATTATTTCAACTTAAATGGAGTGAGTTCACAGTACTCATATAGATTAGTTTTTAACTCAAATGGTTTGTCGCAATCGGTTCCTCAAACTGTTTGAGTTGCCTTAACTTATTGAGTTGGTTTGAGTTCTCTTTATGGGGTTTTACTGTGCTCAAATTGCTTAGTTTACTCAAATGGATTAAGTTCACAGTACTCATTAGGGTTAGTTTTTTAACTCAAATGGTTTGTAGCAATCAGTTTCCTCAAATGGTTTGAGTTACTTTAATTTTTTGGGTTTTGCAGTGTAAGCATTCCTGTTTCAAATAAATGTTCTTCTTTTAATTTCTGTTCATCAGAGTATCCTGTACAAGTGCTTTCTAAAAGTGATTTTCATTTAAATATTTAGTTTTAAACAATCAAAAACTTTAAATTATGGTAACAACAAAACAAAACAGTCAACAAAACAAAGTAAAAAACGAGTGCCCAGAAGCTTCTTTAGAATTATTACAACTTATAATATGTGTTAATAAGAATATGCTTTTGGTGTGTACTTTTTAGTATTTTTAATATACATTTCCAATGTAAATATATTGTTCAAAATATATTTAGGAAATTTAGCAAGATTGGAAGACTAAGAATGTTTTAAATGTTTATTTTATGTTTTTTAAGAGGTTTTAAGCTAAATAGATTTAGATATGAATTATACATTTTCTTAAGACGTGTTGTTTATATCTTGGTTTATATACTGTGTAACAACTTGGATTTGATTGTAACTTTAACTTAAAGGGCACCTATTTGACCCTTTTTACGAGATCTAAGATAAGCTTTTGGTGTCTTCGGAATGTGTCTGTAAAGTTTCAGCTCAAAATACCCGTCAGATTATTTAGTATAGCCTCCGGAATATGTCCATTTTGGTGTCTGAGTACAGTGTAGCTGTTTTTGTAGCCTGTGGCTTTAAATCCAAATGAGCTGCATCTCCCCGCCCACCACTTCCACATGCGTGTCTGCTTCTCATCATGCCTTAAGCTTGATAAAGAGCACAGTGACAGAGATAGACTCGGGTAAAGCTGAAATACAGCTCATTAGTCAAAAATACCAAGTAAGTTTATTTCATGTATTTGTGGTGGAGTTTATTCAAGCCTTTCTGAAATGATGAGTCACACAAATACCATTTGCGGCACACACACACACACACACATTAGTGTTTACTGACACCATGCGGCTGTGGTGATTATAGAGGTTAAGAATAAGAATTTTACTCTCTTTATTAAACATGCTCTGTTTTAAAAACATTTTAAACTTATAAAACTAATAAAAATAACAGAGAGTTGGAATAGATATTTTAATCTCAGTTTATTTGCAAAAAAAAAAAATTTGTTCTGTGGACATGTTTATACATGTTATTATAGAAACATGGCACCGGTCAATCAATTCAAGTGGGTGGGGAAAACCGCACTTCTACGTCATGTTGCAGTGGGCCTCAAAATCCCTGAGATTTGGGTCCGATTTAAACATATACGGAAATTAAAAAAAAAAAAGAGAGACTTGTTGGGATTCTATCACTCCAATATGACAGTGGACACACTGTACCTCCACACAGATCTGTCCAAACAGTTCCAAAAGTTGATTTTCATCATAGGTGCCCTTTAATTTGATTGTAATGCAATGATGTGCACCTTTTGTAAAGCTGCTTTGAAACAATATTTATTTTAAAAAACACTATACAAATGAACTTGAATTGAACATAACTTACATTAAGCAGAAACAATGAATCATTTTACCATCCCAAAATGCTAATATTCATTTACAGAAACAAATAAAAACAATAAAACGTTTAACAGTAAAAAGAGAAATATGAACTCAAAAACCATAAAATAAACACAAATATTCAAGCAAATCTGTTTTTAGTAAATCATTAAAGATGTTAACCCAAAATTAACTCTCCGTACATTAACTATTTTCTGTCCTGCAACCTTTGTCATGAAGCAAGATTTAATGTAATGATTTAACAACCCTGCATTACGTTTAATTATTTTCTCATGCCCTACATTCACCTAGCATGCGCGTGTGTGTGTGTGTGTGTGTGTGTGTGTGTGTGTGTGTGTGTGTGTGTGTGTGTGTGTGTGTGTGTGTGTGTGTGTGTGTGTGTGTGTGTGTGAGAGAGAGATGTAGTTGTAAAACATTTCTTCTTGGCCTCTTGCAGTGCATGTCTATTAAGCACCTCTGGCATTTGCTAATCCACATGCTAAGCACTAGCCCTAATATTGAGCCTTTTCTGGCATGCTTTCAAATGATAACCTCATATATGACATATTGCAAAAGTTTTTAAAAGATACTACACTACCATTAGTTTATTAATGGTGTCTCTGTTATGTTAGTATATTCTATAAGAAGCACCGATGTATATGTGTAATGCTTGTACCACTACTCTAGTGCTTGTGGTAGGCCAGATAAGCATGAAAATGTTTTTGTTTTAAAATAAATCTCAGTCTATAATCTTTAAAACTAAAAGTTAAAAAGTATTTCAGAAATACAAAAAGTATTTAGTGCTGTTACAAAGACCACTGCGAATACAGCAAACATATATTTTTAAAAGGCACTCTAAAAGACGAAATAATTATTTACTGTACTGTATCGCTCAAAAAATGACGTGTGTAGTTTATTCAAACTACTCATTTAAAATGAGTTGAAAACACAGTTCTTAAGTTTTTGGGGGGCAACTTAACTGTTTTATGGTCAATATACTTAAATTTGTAAAAAGTAATTAGTTAACTTAATTCTTTCATGTTGCCCCAACACAAATCGTTTGTGGGGAATGCATAATTTTTAAAGTGATCAATACTAGAAAAATGCTGGGTTCCACACAATTCCGTCATGCCCAACATGAATCGATTAAGTCAACTTAATAGTTTTTGAAACTTTAAGTGGATTGAACATAAACAATTAAGTTGCCCCCCAAAAATCTTAAGAACTGTGTTTTCAACTCATTATAAAAAAGAAGCTTGAACAAACAACACACATCATTTTTGTGTGACAACAATATAGCGCTTGTTCATTATCACCATATATTGTACTATTAAACATTTGAATGTGTATGCAGTAGCGCTTTGAGGTGTCAGTCACAGGAATAGTGTGTTGTGGGGGAAAAGTTTCTACTCTGGCTAAACATACTGGGGTAAGAAATGATTTACACCAAACAAACAGCTTCGGAATGGATGTGTGAGCACTCTTTAATATTACTGACATTAATGCATAACAAAAGGAAGAAATGTTTAACAGACTTCAAAATCCACAGCAGAGGTGCACAACTGTCTTCGAAATTAAGGCCCATTCAAATGAAGAATGATGTAGGTTTAAAAATAATTGTACATTTAAAATAATAGCTCAACAACTAATGACAATGGCTTATAATACAACATTGTTTTAATTGATTAAATAAATCAAATAGTTTATTTTCTGTTGTACACAAAAGTAGATATTTTGAAGAACGTCGGGAAATGAGTAACCATTGAAAATCTATATTTGTATTTGAATACCAGTACCACATACCTCAAAAAAAAAAAATTTTGTTCAACAAAAAGAAAACCATTTCAGGGTCAAATTGTGAGTAAAATGTCATTTTTGGCCGAACTATCCCCTTAAAAAGTTGAAACATTTAAATATACATTACAAAATTGGAGTGTGCGCTTACAGTAAACAGAACAGTATCATCTGCCTGTGTGGATAGTACAGTAATTCATGAACATACTCCTCATTAGAAAAGTATTACTGAAATGTTGTATTTATAAATAAAACAATGATATCTATAACAGAATATCTATATTACGTCTTGGGAAAAAATCATAAATATAAATCACAGGACCTCATAAAGTGCTTTCTAATGTTCAGACTCCAATTACAATACAAAAACATTACATGTGTAACAGTGACGATGTGCTTATCATATAAATATTCAGGCTGCATCCAGAAATCGCCCCCTATACCCTTAAATAGTGTACTATTTGAAGGAGCAGCCATTTGTAGTGGTGTCTTAAACCATAGTGGATGTGCATCAATCCTACAATGCATCGCAATAATGAGTGTATAACAAATGTACACTCAACGGCTAGAGAATACGCATAACGCACCGTGAGAATCTGTTTGCCGCATCAATTTCCACTATCCTATAAGTGGGCATCTAAAATGGAATCCTGTTGGAATCGTTTAATAAAATGATCATTTAATTGTTAAATTTGAGTTTGTTTACATGACAAACATCTAAATACTTTGTTTCATTACTAATATATAGCTCACTGAATGTTAAATAGCTATCAAAAGGTCTATCCAAGAATTTGAAAATCTAATCCATCTGAGGGATTTATCAAGCAAAGCACAAACAAAACGGCAAACAAACTTGCTCCTTTTTATTCACTCCTTTAAGTGGACTCTATTAGTGGAATAATTTAGGGAGTAGTGAATAAGGGTATAGGGTGATTTAAGATACAGCATAAGTGTTGAAATCATTAGACAAAAGAAATGATATTAATAATCTGTGCCACTATAAATTAAAAAAATAAATTAAAATCTATTTTTGGCATTGTTTATTTCTATATACGCTGCCTTTCATCTTCCATCTGGTTGGACTGACAGAGTGAAGGATGAGTGTGTGTAAATCAGTCATTTTTTAAATGATGTACAGTACACATCATTGTTTCATATTTTCCACGAACTCAGGTTTGAGATTGGCCTTTGGGAAAGGATGCATCGTGAAGTTATTGTTCCTTCAAAGAGAGAAATCATAAAAGTTGAGTTGATCAATAATAAAAAAAAGCTCACACTATTCATGCTCATATTAACATGAATATAACTTACACAATAACTTACTCATGCACATCTGAATACTTCATCCTGCGGTAGTACTTGGCCAGTTTAACAGAGAGAATGATGCTGGGGATCAGGAACAACATACACCAGCCCAAACTGAACCAAAAGGCGTTCTAAGGAACCAACAGGACATCATTTGTTAATAGATGGAAATCATGTGTAAATTTATTTAGATCCGTATACATCTTAGTTTTGCGTAAATTATTTGCGTAAATTCCATTAAACTGTAAACAATGAGTGAAATGTTTTGACAATTGTATTGAATGAGGTGACATTATGACATTATTCGGCCATGAAAAAATGAAAAGGTAACTTATTAGACATAATAATTTACTTTCGGCAGGGCAGACAATGAATAACCTCAAAAACTGAAAACAAGACTTTCCACAGAAGTATTACAGAAGATTTATTACACGGCTCTCTGACATACTTGATTCTGATTGGTCAATCACAGCATTAATTAGTATATTATTCCCTCAAAACTACTGGTTAAACTAATAACACAGGCTCATCAGGGTAGGAATCATCTTGACGCTTAGTGAGCATATGTGTGTGTGTGTGTGTACGTGTTTTCGTGACATATTAGGACACAAATCTGTATAATGACATGGGTATGACACAGGTATTACAAAAAGGAGGTGAAATACGAGGACATTGGTGACGTCCTCACTTCTCAAAAAGCTTATAAATCACACAGGATGAGTTTTTTCAGAGTAAAGCTGTACACTGTCTCCTGTGATGGTTGGGTTTAGGGGTAGAGTGGGGTGAGGGCATGTGCGTGTACGTCATAATAATAATAAATATTCATAATATAAGAAGGTTAATGTAAGCAGCCATTTGTTAGGGACAGTTTTTTCTGCAAGCTTTACCTTTCATTAAAAAGCTAATAAATTATTACAGTTCAGATCAATGTTTTGTCTAATTGTTTCATTTTGTCAAGTAGCTGTGTAGTAGGAAAATGTATATATAGCTGGTGGTTTCACAAAATAAAGCCCTTCAGTCTTATACCTCCACGTTGTGATAACAACCAGCTGGATATTTATTATCCCTTTCTTATTGTGTTGTAGGCAATATAACAAGAACATTATAAGGATTGACAAATCCAGGCCCGGGTTAAGAATTCAGAGGCCCCTGGGCACAATGTCTTGTAGGGCCCCCTACAAGGCCACACCTCTATAGTTGAATTAAAAAATAAGATTAATATAATATTTTGCCCACATTTTTTAAATAAATGACATAGTACATATATTTATAGTCAACAAAGATTTACCTGATTTTAAAAGCATTTGAAGCATACTTTGATAAAAAAATACTTTTTTTAGGGGATTTTAGTATACTTGTTCAAGTTCACTGAAGCAGTACTAAAATTTATATTTAAGGGTATTTTTAATGTATAACTTCTACAAACTTATAATGCATATGATTTGAAGATATCACCTCTCCAATCCAGTTCTATGAATCGGAGTCTTCCATAATACACACACTGATTAATGATTCCTTCTGTCTCCCTCGTGATGAAGAAGATTAGGCAAAAAGCACTTGATTATAAAGCTGAAAGTATCCGAAATCACACACACTGCAGTTCTCTCCTGTCTCTCTCCTCTTCAGTGGCTTTTTCTGTCTCTCTCTCGGTCTCTCTCTCCATGAGGTCGGAGAATATGGGTGAAGCAGGGCGACTAACATTGTAAATACGGATTAATTTTATTAAGATGTCGCTAACATTTAACACCAGATGGAAAATAACTGTTTATAGAATATTTATTATTCTAATTATCCTTATTAAATACCTTGTGACTCATTTTATATATTTTATATACTTTATTTAAATTTTTAAACAAAAACATTTCTTTTCTATTAAAAATAAATGTATTTCCAATCTGATATGTAATGGGGGAAAAAGAAAAACGTGTTCATCAGATGCTGGATTTGAACCGGTTTCATGATCGATCGCCTCAAAACATGTTTCCATGCGCTTTACGAGCTGCGCCACTCCCACATGCTGTCTTTTGCACTCTTTAGTTATGTTATCTCGGTCGATCAAATGCCGCTGGCGGGAAGCACTCAACCAGCTTATTACAACGAGGTGCGCTATTTGCACTTAGCCTAAATAGACACTCCAAAATTAGCATTTTTTTTCTCCCCTCGCAGGGGCCTCAAGTGCGCACGGGCCCCTGGGCCTGTGCCCATTTTGCCCATTGGTTAATCCGGCCCTGGACAAAACACAGTGAACTCAAAAGAGCTCTCTTGTAATACTAATGTTCACTCTTAGAAATAAAGGTACGAGAGCTGTCACTGGGGCAGTACCTTTTCAAAAGGTACATAATTGTAGTTGAAGGGTCCATATTGGTACCTCAGAGGTACATTTTAGGTGCATTTAGGTACTAAAATGTACCTTGAGGTACTACTGTGGACTCTATAGGTACAAATATGTATCTTTTGAAAAGGTACTGCCCCAGTGACAGCTCTTATACCTTTATTTCTGAGAGTATAAAATACTAAGTGTAACATTATTTTCATGACAGATAAAATATAAACTCAAAAATAAACATACCTCTCACTCTGTTTTTAGTGCTCAGCATAAATGAGTACACACTCATTTTGAAAAATTTATATTTTTATAAATTTCTCAGTGAATATAGGTCATATATTTTGGTGCTTTTGAACAAAACAGATTAATTAATTTATATTTATATATATAATAGAATTTATTTATATTTATTGAAATAATATTATAGTCACCAAACATCCTTAGAAATAGAAAGATAATACATATAAATTTATGCGAAATATTGCAAAAAAAATAGGCGACGCAGTGGCGCAGTAGGTAGTGCTTTTGCCTCACAGCAAGGAGGTCGCTGGTTCGAGCCTCGGCTGGGTCAGTTGGCGTTTCTGTGTGGAGTTTGCATGTTCTCCCTGCATTCGCGTGGGTTTCTTCCGGGTGCTCCGATTTCCCCCACAGTCCAAAGACATGCGCTATAGGTGAATTGGGTAAGCTAAAATTGTCCGTAGTTTATAAGTGTGTATGGATGTTTCCCAGAGATGTGTTACAGCTGGAAGGGCATCTGCTGCGGGCCATGTGCTGGATAAGTTGGCGGTTCATTACGCTGTGGCTACACCGGATTAACAAAAAGACTAAGCCGAAAAGAAAATGAATGAATGAATTGCAAAAAATAATTACAACCTACAAAATTTCAACAAAAGTTTATACATATTTTGCTCTTTTTAAAAATATTATTATTTTAAAATATTTTTCCCTAACATGTAAATTTGGGCTACTTATTTTTGGATTATTATTTTGTTTTAAAGTTAAAGTTATTTTGGTAGATTAGATCCAGATTTGATTTCAGTACTGATTAATCTAATGTATATCCGCAAATATAATATTGTATAGCATCCTACATAGGTCTCAAACTCGATTCCTGGAGGGCCGCAGGTTTGCACATTTTTGCTCCAACACTATCAAACACAGCTGATCATACAGTGGCCGAGCTTTTACACAACGCAAAGGTTTTACGAAAACGTGCTGCATTTTCTCACAACACAAAAAGAACCGAACACAATGGAAATGTTTCAAGGGGACACTAATACGTGATGGACGCCACTGTGCCGTGGCTATTGCTCAGTGAAGTTGTAGATGATCTTTGAAAGGTGAGTTTTTGTTTGTTTATTTGAATTTCTCGATTCCCGTGTCTTTAGTATTATAGCCTTAATAACCATAACCTAAATAGCTGGGTCCATCACGTTTTAGGGTCTCCTTGAAACATATCCGTTGTGTTGTGAGAAAATGCAGCCTGTTTTATTAATTGTTTGCGTTGTGTGTAAAAGCAGAGCATTTTTTAAAAATGTGTTTGTGAGGATTTGCAGCATGTGTGCTGTCAAACAGAAGATCTTTTCTCAACTTGCTGGCATTTTTTGTAATTTCCTGTGTTTTCGGCCACCGTATGATCCAAGTAAAGGGGTTCAAAAAAGTCATGAACACCTTCATTAGGGCTGCAAGGTGGTGCAGTGGGTAGCACGTTCGCCTCACAACAAGAAGGTCGCTGGTTCGAGTCTTGGCTGGGCCAGTTGGCATTTCTGTGTGGAGTTTGCAAGTTCTTCCCGTGTTTGCGTAGGTTTCCTGCGGGTGCTCCGGTTTCCCCCACAAGTCCAAAAACATGCGGTACAGGTGAATTGGGTAAGTTAAATTGTCCGTAGTGTATGTGTGTGAATGAGTGTGTATGGATGTTTCCCAATTATGGGTTGCAGCTGGAAGGGCATCTGCTGTGTAAAACATGTGCTGGATAAGTTAGCTGTTCATTCCGCTGTAGCGACTCCAGATTAATAAAGGGACTAAGTCAAAAAGAAAATGAATGAATGACCTATGCTATAGAACAGGGCTGCTCAACCCTGTTACTGGAGATCTACCTTCATGCAGATTTCAGCTCCAACCCTAATCAAACACACCTGAACTAATTAACTAGGTGCCTGTAACTAGGTAACTATGGGACCTGAACAGTACTTGATAATTACAGGCAGGTGTGTTTAACCAGGGTTGGAGCTGAAATTTGCAGGAAGGTAGATCTCCAGGAACAGGGTTGAGCACTCCTGCTATAGAACAATTTCATTTAAATGAGAGATTTGTGAGGGGTGGTACTCCTAAATGCCAAGCACTGTATATGGATTTTTGTAGTGAAGATTATTTGAAGGGATTACTTTCAATTCTTTTGAACGAAATTTCTCCAACCAAAAGCACAACCAACAATTTAAAACGCAGTAATCTGATGCAGAAAAAGGTGGATAAAAAAGTTTGATTATAATTCTTACCAAAGATCCTACCAGGTGTTTACAGAGAAGATTCTCTGTTCTGTCTATTGCTGCAGCTGCAGGTCTACAACGACCAACATTCCCTGTGATCTGATGAAAAAACACAGCACAATATTGATCATTCTTCGATACTTGAAGCAGCTTCAATAAACATAAAGTCTAAATATATACCGTCTGATTTGCCCACTGGATATATGCCAGAAAGATCTTCATCTGACAGTCGACGAATACCTTGCTCTCCTGCAGAAAAGAAGATGTGATTTTTACAGGATACACCATCAACAATGTAATACAGTGTTCATTCTGATGATTCAGCTACATATAGCCTTGGTTCTGCAATACTTACAGCTTTAACTATTTGAGATATGTTGTAGTTCAGAATGTCCTGAGCATAGCCAACATTTTGGAGAACATTCTGTACAGATGCCTGTGAAATGAATAGAGAGAAAAAATATGACAAGATACTGAAAGTCCAGTATATATATATTTTTCCCAAATATATTTTTAACTAGGTTAATTAGGTCCAATCCAGCCAGACTAAATGTATATATAATAGAAAATGCTGTGAAAATTGTTCTTGCTGTGTCAAACAGAACTTGGGAATATTAAAACTGCACAAAATTTAGTTTTTAACTGTGTATATACAGTCACCGGCCACTTTATTAGGTACACCTTACTAGTACCGGGTTGGACCCTCTTTTTTTGCCTTCAGAACTGCCTTAATGCTTCATGGCATAGATTCAACAAGGTACTGAAAATATTTCTTAGAGATTTTGGTCCATATTGACATGATAGCATCACGCAGTTGCAGCAGATTTGTCAGCTGCACATCCATAAAGCGAGTCTCCCGTTCCCCCACATCCCAAAGGTGCTCTATTGGATTGACTTCTGATGACTGTGGAGGCCATTTCAGTACAGTGAACTCATTGTCATGTTTAAGAAATCAGTCTGAGATAATTCACGCTTTATGACATGGCGCGTTATCCTGCTGGAAGTAGCCATCAGAAGATGGGTACACTGTGATTATAAAGGGATTGATATGGTAAGCAACAACACTCAGGTAGGCTGTGGCGTTGGCACAATGCTCAATTGGTACTAATAGGCCCAAAGTGTGCCAAGAAAATATCCACCATCAGCCTGAACCGTTAATACAAGGCAGGATGGATCCATGCTTTCATGTTGTTGACGCCAAATTCTGACCCTACCATCCGAATGTCATAGATCGAGACTCATTTGACCAGGCAACGTATTTCCAATCTTCTATTGTCCAATTTTGGTGAGCCTATGCGAATTGTAGTCTCAGTTTCCTGTTCTTAGCTGACAGGAGTGGCACCCGGTGTGTTCTTCTGCTGCTGTAGCCCATCCGCCTTTCTATCAGCTGGAACCAGTCTGGCCATTCTCCTCTGACCTGTGGCATCAACAAGGCATTTGCGCCCACAGAACTGCTGCTCACTGGATATTTTCTCTTTTTCAGACCACTCTCTGTAAACCCTAGAAATGGTTGTGCGTGAAAATCTTAGTAGATCAGCAGTTTCTGAAACACTCAGACCAGGTCGTCTGGCACCAACACACATGCCATGTTCAAAGTAACTTAAATCACCTTTCTTCCCCATTCTGATGCTCGGTTTGAACTGCGGCAGATCGTTGTGCGTGTGCAGTTAGACAGGTGTACCTAATAAAGTGGCCGGTGATTGTATACATAGTTGAAAACAAAATTATGTATATATTCTATTATTTCATTTATCACGTTCATTTAGAAATCATTTCAATATGATGATCATTTGTGCTTTTCTATACTTTAGCAAAATCTGTGATACAGTTATTTTTATTTTATTTTGGGTTTAGGGGTCGAATAGAAATTTGATTAAACAAAAAATCAATGACCCTAAACTCAATGACCCTAAAAAGCGGTATATGTGGGTAAACTATACTAAATGAAGCCATTTCATTTACTCGATACTGGCTCCAATAACAGCAATTAGTAATTCATCATATTTCATGTGGCCTTTCATTCAGTTGTATTAAATACTGATGTAGAGTATTAAAACTATATACATATACACTCTGGTACACGTGATGACACAGTGTTTCTTTACTTACATTGATTTGAGATGCAACTGTACTGAGATTATTAATGGTGGAGTTCAGCTCCAGCTGTAAAGAGAAAAAGCATTACAACAGTGTCACATTCAGATTTAATTGTCTTTTGTGCTATGTTACACACCAGCAAAGGCATAATGTTAGATGTGATGTCAGCCTGGATGTCTCGCAGATCTTTAGCTTCCCCATGCAGTTGGTTTGAGATATTTTGATTGCTCTGAAAGACATAAATACCTGTTTGTGATTCACCTCAGTCATATTCTACAGCAGGATGGTGTTAATAAGACTAATATTCACCTGTTTGCCAGCCAACAGATCCAGACTGTCTGCTGCTGAGCTCAGATTAGTTCCTGACACATCATTGATCTGAATTATAAAATAAAAACATAAAAACGAGATTATAACAATTCATTCATTCATTCATTTTCTTGTCGGCTTTGTCCCTTGCGGGGTCGCCACAGCGGAATGAACCGCCAACTTATCCAGCACGATTTTACGCAGCGGATGCCCTTCCAGCCGCAACCCATCTCTGGGAAGTTCCACACACACATTCACACCCGGAGGAAACCCACGCGAACCCAGGGAGAACATGCAAACTCCACACAGAAACGCCAACTGACCCAGCCCAGCCGAGGTTCGAACCTACGACCCAGCGACGTTCTTGCTGTGAGGCAACAGCACTACCTACTGCGCCACTGGGTTGCCCATTATAACAATTGTATATATATATATATATATATATATATATATATATATATATATATATATATATATATATATATATATATATATATATATATATATATATATATATATATATATATATATATATATATATATATATATATATAATGCAAAATTATATTGTTACAACCTTCTATTGTATCTCTGTGCTCTATTTTATTTCATATATAACACAATAATAATAATAATAATAATAATAATAAAGACTAAGTAAACACCCACTGCCATGACTGCATATTAATAGGACTAAACAGCAGTGAAATAGAAGTGTGTGATGATCTTCTGTGGAGGCGGGGTTTATCCACTCTATTACATCATAGAGTAATAACAATAATAACATTGCAGAACCTGTGGTTTTGCCAGACTGCCTTCAGAATAAACCGGTTTTATTAGATTTTTAGAGGAACCACAATTTTTTAAGTTCTGAAACCTGCAGGATGTTTTTATAGAATAATGATCTCGTATATGTCAAAAAATCAAGGAAATTTTGGTTTCTCGGGGCATGACCCCTTTAAGTTTTACAGTGCAAATCCAGTTACAACCTTTAAACAATGCTACACTAGGTCTACCCAGTAGTACATTGCCTAAAGCGTAAGTGTATTTGGAGTGCATGTGCCTTTATGTTTTTGTGTTTTTATTTACTGGATGCTATTGGTTACCTGAATTTCTTTCAGGATAAAGTATCAAACTAATCTAAACAAAAATCCATAGAAAATAATATCACTTTATAAATTGCATTGTGGGCATCACGGTGGCACAGTGGGTAGCACGATCGCCTCACAGCAAGAAGGTTTCTGGTTCGAGCCTCGGCATCTGTGTGGCGTTTGCATGTTCTCCCCATGTTCGCGTGGGTTTCCTCCTGGTGCTCCGGTTTCCCCCACAGTCCAAATACGTAGCGTAGGTGAATTGGGTAAGCTAAATTGTCCGTAGTGTATGTGTGTATATGTGTAGTGGAGTGTATGGATGTTTCCATATATGCTGGATAAGTTGGCGGTTCATTCCGCTGTGGCGACCCCAGATTAATAAAGGGATTAAGTTGAAAAGAAAATGAATGAATGAATGAAATTGCATTGTACACAAATCAAAGCATCTAAATATTGACATGTTATCTAAACACAAGTGATTACATGACACCCATTTGAATGCATGAGAAAACAAGTGTAAAGCGTACATGCTGAATGATGTTGCTGAAGTTCATAGTGCTGGCACTCTTAGAGAAGTTGTTGAGCTGGGACTTTATATCTGGATTGAGAATGGTGATGTTCGCTATGTTGATTTGCGCTGCCTCAAAGCTCTGATAAATCTCCTGTGTGTACTGTTGACAAAATCACACATTTAGCATCTAATCTGTAATGCATCAGCATATAAAAGTAAAGTATGTGTGATAACTTCTCACCATTGAACCATTTAAGTAAATATTTAGGTCGAAGAGCTCATTTAGATGAAGTGTGGTCCACAAGGGTGCGTTCTGTTCACAATCGCTAGAAAATAAGATGCATCAACATCTGATAAATAATGCAAATTTGGCAGCCATCAGTCATCCTGCCTTGCTTGACGTACCTGTAGATATCATTAATGTTCAGGCTTATGTTCATATTCAAAGTCTTGGACAGGTTGAACCCTGGAATCAGTCCTGGAGTGTCAATAACCTGTGAAACACAATTTTGATTACCAAATATTCTCACACTGTCATGTCAGATAAATTATATTCATTGCAATCTACCAGAGACATGTCAATATCGTGTGAATAAACACAATGATTTAATGTTGGTAGAAGTACCTGAATGAGTTGCTTGCTCTGCCATGGCACACAAACCAGGGTGTAGGTATTACCAACCACGATGAAAAGTATCAACACCACTAACATGAAGATCCAGGAGATCAGGAAACTGAAGCCTACGCCTCTAAAATAACATATCAGAACAGCAATGGAATAAATACACAATAACACATACACATAAAAATTAACAAAAACTGACTAAATAACTGGTACTAAACATAATGTGCTATTACTATAATGTACTAAAATAACTCTCTAGAGCTCTCTAAAAAACTTTCTAGAGATTTTTTGCACCAGCTTCGAATGTTATCACTTGATTGAATGGGCGTTATCAGTGGTTATCAGTTGATAGATATGGGCCAGTAGGGGCCTTCTGCATTATGTGCCTACTGGTAGGTTTAGAAGGCTGTTATCATCCGTCCACATGGTTAATCAGCTATACTAATAGAGAAGACTCCAGATCCAGATCTGTTTTTACATTACTGTGATGGTTGGTTTTAGGGTTGGGGTAGAGGTAGACATTAATAAAATACAATTAATATGAAATTTGATAAATAATCGAAATAATTCTCGTTAATTTCAGGCCGCAGTCGTATGTGATCACTAGCTGATTAACCATGTGGATGGATGATAACAGCCTTCTGAGCCTATCAGTAGGCGCAAAAAGGCCCCTACTGGCCAATATCTATCAGCTGATAAACACTGAACCACATTCAATCTAGTGATAACATTCAAATCAGCTGCATTTTTGCATATATTTTAGGATGTTATTGCTGATTTTTAGACAGCACAATGCCAACATTTTAATTTCAGAAGAATTTTGGTGGAAATTAGGGTGGAATAATCCTGAATCATATTAAATAAAAGATTTGTTATTTTAATCATTTGAAATTTTATGAGAGGGATGTTCTAAATTACAATATTTTGAACTTAAAATTTGGAAGAAACTAGATCTTTATAGAATACCACAAACAAATTTCCCTTAAAACCATAACTAATAAATGCAATAAATCCAAAAATCTCATCATTTTCTAATCGTATCTTAATTGATTTCCATTGCTGTATACCAGGGATGTCAAACTCAATTCTTGGAGGGCCGCAGCCCTGCACAGTTTAGTTCCAACCCTGTTTCAACACACTTACTGGTAGGTTTCAAACAAGCCTAAAGGACTCAATTAGTTTGATCAAGTGTGTTTAATTAGGGTTGGAACTAAACTGTGCAGGGCTGCGACCCTCCCGGAATTGAGTTTAACATCCCTGCTTTATACGTCTGACATTTTAATAACACTACAATAAGACCGTTATTTTATGTTAGTTACATCAGTTCATGCCTTAACTAGCATCAACAAATAATGACTAAATAAATCCTTCTAATTCTAGAGTAAAATTTTATTGATTTTAATGATGAATTAGTAGGTTATCAAATGAACAGTAATAATAATTAGCACACGCTTTAGAAGTATGTTCTATTGTTAGTTTGTGTAGTCAACTGATGTTAATGAATAAAACTATTTACAAGTTTTACAGACATAAAAAACTCTCAGCAAACTATTTTCTGTTTAATAGACATCTAATAGACATCTAATCATAGACAGCTTGGCTAAAACAAGGCTAAACTTGGGTTGTCAGTGAAAATCTAATAAACATCTACGAATAGCCCAAAACTAGACTAGTCGTCACATAGACAGATTAGACAGACTTTATATGCGTAGTAATTCATTTCTGTTTATTTGATGACTAGTCTAGTTTCGGCCTATTCCATCTAGATGTCTATTAGATTTTCACTGTCAGCCCAAATATACTTTAGCCCTGTTTTAGGCAAGAATACTATATTTAGACGTCTATTAGACATCTATTAAACATCTTTTAAAGACAAAAAATGCTTACTGGGCTGAAGCAAGTAAAAATGAAAAAAAAAAATCATTCAAATTTTAAATAAACTAAAAATGTAAACAGAAAAAATATCTATTAAAAAAACTATAAACTAAAATGAACAATAAACACAGATGAACAATGACAACCTATGGATTTTCTGTTATAAATGCAAAGTTGAGAGGATCTGACACTCACACCATAAAGAATATTCCACCACAATTGGCCGTGCTGGAGCGTTCAGTTGGACTCTGTTTAGGATTTAATCCAGCTGCACCAAACAGCAGACCCAGAAGATTACAGACAACCACCAGCAAAATCAGACAGCTCAGGACCAGTCCAATAGCCCGACTGCACACAACACATACACAAAACATGCTTATGTCACACTTTATATAAATCAATGAATAAATATTCTATATATATAGTATTCTAAATATATATATATATATATATATATATATATATATATATATATATATATATATATATATATATATATATATATATATATATATATATATATATATATATATATAGTACAGAAGTAGGTTCAGGGTATTTGTGAAGTACCTGATTAGACTTGCTCTCTCTACCTCTGGAGAATACACTGAGACAGATCGCTGTACGGTGGATATTTCATTTGGAAAAGTCTTCAAAAAGTCAAGAGGAAGGTTTTTGGACACACCTAAAATCTTGCCTTTTATTCCTTCAAGATGTAAAAGAGCCGCTTTTAAGGACAGAAGACACAAAATCACTTCAACAACTAAACAGATTAACACATTACATGTGAACACATATTTTTGAGTTTAGATGGGGTTAGGTCAAATAACAAACACTTACACCCCACACTTCCTTGGGTCTCATTTTTCACCTTTTGTGGAATACTGTCAAAGAAGTCTCTCCCCTGGAATGCAAGCATGGTTAATGGATACTGAAGTATATACAGTTAGGTCCATAAATATTGGGACATCGACAATTCTAACATTTTTGGCTCTATACTCCAGCACAATGGATTTGAAATAAAACAAACTGTCAGCTTTAATTTGAGGGTATGTATATACATCCAAATCAGGTGAATGCTGTAGGAATTACATCAGATTGCATATTTGCCTCCCACTTGTTAAGGGTCCAAAAGTAATTGGACAGAATAATAATCAGAAATCAAACTTTCACTTGTTAATTCTAAGTTGCAAACCATTTGCAGTCAATTACAGCCTGAAGTCTGGGATGCAAAGACATCACCAAACGCTGGGTTTCATTCCTGGTGGTGCTCTGCCAGGCCTCTACAGCAACTGTCTTCAGTTCCTGCTTGTTCTTGTGGCATTTTCTCTTCAGTTTTGTCTTCAGCAAGTGAAATGCATGCTTAATCGGATTCAAGTCAGGTGATTGAATTGGCCATTGCTTAACATTCCACTTTTTTACCTTCAAAAACTCTTTGGTTGCAGTATGCTTTGGGTCACTCTCCATTTGCACTGTGAAGCACCGTTCAATGAGTTCTGAAGCATTTGGCTTAATATGAGCAGAAAGTATTGCCTGATATACTTCAGAGTTCATCTTGCGCTTTTGTCAGCAGGTATATCATCTATAAATACAAGAGAACCAGTTCCATTGACAGCCATACATGCCCATGCCATGTCACTACTTCCACCATGCTTCACTGCTTAGGATCATAAGCAGTTCCTCTCCATATGCTTCTCTTCCCATCACTCTGATACAAGTTGATCTTGATCTCATCTGTCTATAGGATGTTGTTTCAGAACTGTGAAGGCTTTTTTAGAACACTTGTCTGGCCTTCCTGTTTTTGAGGCTCACCAATGGTTTACATCTTGTGGTGAACCCTCTGTATTCACTCTGGTGTAGTCTTCTCTTGGTTGTTGCCTTTGACACACATACACCTACCTCCTGGGAAGTGTTCTTGACCTGGCCTACTGTTGAGAAGGGTGTTTTCTTTACCAGGGAAAGAATTCTTTGGTCATCCAGCGCAGTTGTTTCCATGGTCTTCCGGATCTTTTGGTGTTGCTGAGCTCACTGGTGCATTCTTTATTTTTAAGAATGTTCCAAACTGTTGTTTTGGGCACGTCTAATGTTTTTGCTATCTCTCTGATGGGTTTGTTTTGTTTTTTCAGCCTAATGATGGCTTGCTTGACTGATAGTGACAGCTCTTCAGATCTTATATTGAGAGTTGACAGTAACAGATTCCAAATAGCACACTTGAAATTAACTCTGGACCTTTTATCTGCGCACTGTTTTTGGGATAATGAGGGAATAACACACACCTGGCCATGAAACAGCTTAGAAGCCAAATGTCCAATTACTTTTGGACCCTTAACAAGTGGGAAGCACATATGCAAACTGTTGTAATTCCTACATTGTTCGCCTAATTTGGAATTTGTAAATACCCTCAAATTAAAGCTGACAATCTGCAGTTAAAACAAATTTTGTTCATTCAATTTCAAATCCATTGTGTTGGTGTATAAAGCCAAAAATTTTAGAATTGTTTTGATGTCCTAATATTTTTGGACCTAACTGTAAATGAGTTCACTAGTTTGAAGTCACTACATTTTTACTATATTTCAAACAGTTGCTATTCTTTCAGATTTTCTATTCATTAAAAGCAAAAGCTTTCATTTACACAAAATATTAGGTAGAAACCTGTTGTCAGCATAGATAATATAGTAAGAAATATCAGCATATTATCAACAAACTCAAACATTTGAATAGTTTTTAAAAAAGGCACTAACCTTATTTGCTTGTCCGATGACATCAGCATTTTTAGCCTTGTCTACAGCAGAACTCAGGTCATTTTGATCTGAAAACTACATGAGAAATACATCCAATTATCATGAGATTATTTCATTAAATTATATTGTCAAAATAATAACTGGAGAAAAAGAAATGTCAGGATTTCAGATTTGATATGTCCCCATAAGCTTTCATAACATCCGCGCTCAAGCAAGAATGAACTTTACACACTAAAGTCAAAGAGATCAATTCAAATGAGTAGTTTTCATGTGATCTTAGTATGTGAGCTTCTATGAGGCAACTAGACGCAGACAGGGCCATCGGCAGCACCGGGAGGATTTTTGGTGCCCTGGCAACTGATTTGGCCTGCTGGCAATAATATTTCATTATAATATTTTATAACATTAGCTGAACACCTTACTAAAATAATCCAGCATTTGAATAATTAAATAAAAAATGATAACGAAAAGAGAAAAAAACATCATTAATCTAAACCTGTTAGACTTGACTTGTCAATATTACACTTTTCTTTGATTAACATTCTCTCCGCAACTCTGACAAAGTGGTTTAACAGCATGCCAGGTTGAAGAGAAAGTGGCCAGGTGGAGTGGAAAGGGAAAGAGCATGTAAAAAGAAAGCACCTCGAATGTTGCAACATTTCCGTTCTGATCAGGGCTTCAATTTCAGGTCAGTTGCATCTGTAAATACTACCGTTTTTTTTCTTTGCAAGTGTTGAAATGCTAGCAAATATTAGCAGTAGCACCCCTATCATCAATTAAAACACTGTACATTGATATTTTTTTTTTAGTTAAATGAGTATTTTAGCTGACAAATATCTTTTAAATAGGAAGAAGGCAGCAAGGAGGCAATAGCTATAGTGCAAACATGAACAAATATGTGTAAAAAATGTATTTGTCTGCTAAAAGATTGATTTAACTTTACATATACTCATTTAACTTTATAAAATACTCAGTTAACTTTATATACTGCTCAAAAAAATAAAGGGAACACTTAAACAACACAATGTAACCCTAAGTGTTCCCTTTATTTTTTTGAGCAGTATATATATATATACAGTACTGTCATTGTCAGTCTGCCTGTTTATGAGGATTAAAGGATTATTTTCCTTTTTCAAATTAAGATGGTTGCTTTGTGCCAAGGTGGAAACAGTTTGCAACACTAGACCTTGAAGAATGACTGGGACAATTCCAGTTAAATTCCAGTTAAACTAGTTCTATTCTTTACTCAGTGTATGATTCTTATGATCCTGGAAGAGAGAGGCAGAAAGCTATTAAGAAAATTGTGGAAAAGGAAGAGGGAGAGTACCGTTAAAGCCGAGAAAGCCTTTTATTATTTTGCACAGCCAGAACCTAAGGGTTTATATCTCATTTTTCACTACCAAGCCCAAAACAACCCTTGGTTGGCATACTGTAAAGAATCACACTCTATACTTTTCCATTTGCCATTTGCCAAACCCACAGCCAGTATTAGTTCATTTATCAAATGATGGTCTTGGTGGGAGTGAGATTTCTCGGTCTGAAATTGTGTCCGAGTTCAGCCCGGAGGCAGATAGGTTTTGTTTCTCTTAAACAGGACAAAATTAAACCAGGAAACTTTCTCGGAAGACCAGAGCGGAGTCACAAAATAACATTTTCATTTAAATTAAGGTTAAATCAGCATTTTATTTTTCATTCATTTTCCTTCAGCTTAGTCCCTGATTATCAGGGGTCGCCACATAGAATGAACCGCCAACTATTCCAGCAAATGTTTTATGCAGCGGATGCCCTTCCAGCCACAACCCAGTACTGGGAAAAACCCATACATTCTCACATTCTTACACACTCATACACAACGGCCAATTTAGCTTACCCAATTCACCTGTACCGCATGTTTTTGGACTTGTGGGGGAAACCGGAGCACCCAGAGGAAACCCACGCGAATACGGGGAGAACATGCAAACTCCACACAGAAATGTCAACTGGCCCAGCAGGGACTCGAACCAGCGACCTTTTTGATGTGAGGCGACAGCTCTAACCACATTTTATTTTTAATGAGCAATATTTTTAGGAGACTACCAGAAACTTCCTCAAAAAAAAATCTTAGTGTTATGGTTTTAGTTTTAATTTTATTCCTGGAAGGAATCATTTATTTTCATTTACTAAATATATTTATATTTATCATATATTTATTTTTTACTTCATTAAACAACATGTATGACTATTTACTGAATCCAGTTTTAAAAATTGTAATATTTTAAAAGTACTGTCAATAAATCATGAGTTAAACTTTATAATGAATAAAAAATAACATACATTTTAAATCATTTGTTTAAATGTGTTCTCAAACAGTTTCATCCAGAGCCCCTCATTTAACACTAGAGGGCAGAACATCTTGTTCCTAAATGCTTTTCTTTCCTGACAGCCATATTCACAATGACAGTGGCACATTTTTATTTATTTCTACAACAAAAAGCCTATATTTCAGGAAATTTCTCTCGACCAGGTAAGATTTCAGTTTCTAAGAGAAACAGAGAGTGCCAACTTGTATACAATAACTTCTTAAGTTACTCTTTATTGTTTGCTCCATTGTTGTGTGTTCCCGTTTCCCTTAAATGAGAGCGTTTGTGCACACAAATGACTGGTAATGCAATTTAGTCCTCCCTACTTCAACAGAAACACTGTATATCATGTTATTTAAGCCAAAACACTGTTTTAATTGCAGTACATTTGTAGACACGAAACTCACTCTGCTCCAATCACTGGCCTGAGACAACAATCATAGAATTTAAAAGAAAGAAGAACTATTCTTTGTTATGAACGCTCAACTACAACAAAGCTTGATGTTGAGTCAAGATATAATCAGCAAATAAACACCACACGCTTCAGGGATTTTTCCTATGAGAGCTCTGGTTAAAAACTTACTTCAAGACTTCCTTCCAGTGATAGTTTGTCCACTACTTGCTGGAGGGAAGAGCAGTTCATACATTCTGGCTGATTCATAGTGTTGTTAATCCGCTGCCTCACTGCTGAAAAATTAGCTTTCAGAGCATCAATCTTGGGTTTCAGCTGCCCCAAGGTTTCATTGACATGCAGGAGTCCAGTGCTGGTGCTGTTTATCACTAAAACACATAAGATATGCATCATTAGTTGTGGGCAATATGGTCAAAAAACATTTTCATATCAGCCGATATCAAGAATTATCATAAACAAAGGTCAAATCTCTATTTCTTTCAAGTTCAAAGGCAGATTTTTGTTCTGAGTGAAACCAAAAAGCTAATTGTTAACTGCCCTTTTTAGTGTCAAAGCTTGACAGACAGGTCAATCAGATCACAAATCTGAGGTGTTTATAATTATAATTATTTCTAAAACTTGTTTTGAATACAAAAGTCCAATCTTTTGCCAGCATTTTACCATAACAAAAAATCAACGCAGAAATTAATTTCAGTTCCTGTTTGTTATAAAGGTGATATCAAGAAAAAGGTTTTCGTTCCCTGACTTTGGGGAAAGAACATATGTTCAGTAAACAGTGTTGGCTAAAGTTACCTTTAAAAGTAGGGCTGGGCGATATGGCAAAAATGCAATCTCAATAATTCTTTTCCATATTGAACGAAAACAATATATATTTTTCGATATAAGTTGTTAATGCTTTGAAAAGGAGTATCACTTTAGATTAGACACTTCATTAATTAACAGTTAAAAGTATTGTTTATTAACAAAAAGAGTTTACACATTACTCTGTTCTTTTGCAGATTATGATTTTCTCTAATATATTTATGATTCATTCATTAATTTTTTTTTCGGGTTAGTCCCTCCATTAATCCGGGGTCGTGACAGTGGAATGAACCACCAACTCATCCAGCACATGTTCTACGCAGCGGATGCCCTTCTAGCTGCAACCCATCTCTGGGAAACACCCATACACACTCATTCACACTCATACACTATAGACAATTTAGCTTACCCAATTCACCTGTACTGAATGTCTTTGGACTGTGGGGGAAACCGGAGCACCAGGAGGAAACCCAAGCGAACGCAGGGAGAACATGCAAACTCCACACAGAAACGCCAACTGACCCAGCTGAGGCTCGAACCAGCAACCTTCTGAGGCACTGCGTCACCCATATTTATAATATACAATATAAAATATAATATTCCAGCCTGATCTCATGAGAAAGTATTTTACGTTTTGTCAGTTTAGTGGCTATTTCGTATCAATTCGTACGAGTTCAGTTTTAAAAAGTAGGCGTGACACCCAACCCCACCCCTAAACCCAACTGTCATTTGGGGATAAGCAAATCATACTAAATTGTACGAATTAAATTGTACGAATTGATACAAATTAACCACTAAATCAAAAAGTTACAAATTGCCGTGAGATTGCGTTGAATATTCTGAAGAACTGTCATTGGCAGCTTATATACAGTATACAAACAAAAATATACTTGCATTTTCTACAAATAAACAATTAAGGAATTATTTTTAAATAAATGTTTTACTCAAATAAAATAGCAAAAATATTCATCTTTAAAATAAACAACAGTTTAACAGCTAATACTACTGGCGGGAAAGTGAATCGAGCTTGCTAAACAATATTGGGTGGCATAGAATATCTCTAATATCAACACAATTACATATTCCTGTTGTTGCATATGTCTGCTGTGTGATTGGCTCTTAGATTAATATTGAGTGAAAATGTCCAGAGCTTATTATAGTTATCGAATTTTTATCGCGATTCTATGTGACATCATTTATCACCCCAGCCCTACTGAACGACACTGCAATATTTTTGGTCTATATTGCGATATCAATATAATTTCAAAAGACGACTTGTAACACTATTTGAAAGTCATAAGGTTTAGATTATTCTGTAGGGAAGTATCTACATAAAATATAGTAAACAAATTAGAAGCATATTACAATAAAGCAAATTAAGCAAATTACAAAAATGCAAATAAAATAAATCCTGTTTTATTTTTTCTGTGGAATCTAACAGTATTAAGGCACAGAAATTCAGTCATAATTAAAATAACACTGTATAGTCTTATATATATAAATTATATTATATAATTATATATAATTATATAATTATATAAATTATATAAAAATTATCTTTGGTAAAGCTTCAACTTTATACCCTAAATTAAATTGACCTGAAATCTCACACAGTCACAGCTCTTTAGAAACACTTCCAAATGAAAACCTTTCACTATATTAGGGTTAAACTATGCGCAGACTCCACAAATCACAAGTTCTGAACTGTGGTGGCTGGTTATTATAATTTGACATTGCAGATCTTGAAATGGACACGGTGACTCAGGGGTTAGCACTGTCGCCTCACAGCAAGAAGGTCGCTGGTTCGAGTCCCAGCTGGGTCAGTTGGCATTTCTGTGAGGAGTTTGCATGTTCTCCCCATGTTAACATAGGTTTCCTCCGGGTGTTCCGGTTTCCCGCACAGTCCAAAGACATGCGCTAAAGGTGAATTGAATAAACTAAATTGTCCATAGTGTATTTGTGTGAATGAGCGTGTATGAATGTTTCCCAGTATTGGGTTGCAGCTGGAAGGGCGTCCACTGTGTAAAACATATGCTGCATAAGTTGGCACCTAATAAATAAAGGTACTAAGCCGAAGGAAAATGAATAAATGAAATCTTGCGATGATTCACACATTGCGATATTGATGCTGAAATTATATATTGTGCAGCCCTATTTAAAAGTAATATATTACAAACTTACCTCACTCTTTTAAAGTAACTAAACTTATTATTAGTTGCTTTTTAATGAAAGTAATGTGAAAGTATGAATTATGTTCGTTTGTTTTTTACGATTAAGATAGGCTTAAGATTGTAATATATTACTTTCAAAAGTTACTTTACCCAACTTAATCAGTAAAGCAATAACTGTACATTCTGTAAAATTGTACCTAAAATGAAATACTTTCAGCTTTAAAATCATACATTCATATCATCATAATAAGTAAAACCACACATACAGCAGCTCATTACCATGTTGAAATATATCTGTGTGGTTTCTGTAATAAAACACTAGCCTGAATATATTATACACAAATACAAATGATTTAGCTTTATAACAACAGTTACTGTAATTACGTCCCATTGCTCCTTTAATGGTTTTCTACAATAACAATATAATTAAATTCATATGTATATCTCCTAATTCTGCCACAAAGCCAATGTGCAGTTACTGGTACTATAGTAAATCTCTGAAATAGTGGATCTTTCATGACACAGTGTTTCTCGTGTTTGTCAGGGCTGTTTCATTTAAATCAGAGAGCCATTTGTGTTATTCACTAAACTAAAACAAGCCAGTGATTGATTCGAGACCCATCCGCATGTAAGCAAACCAAAACTCTGCAGTTGGGATGATATGCGTGATTGGATAAACAATACATGTGGTACAAATAAGCAATGCTGTTTAGTTTCAGCCTGAGGCATACAGTAAATATAATATTAAACATTTACTGCATTCGTTATCATTTTATTGAGGGGAAATTATATTGCAAATTTACTCGCCCTGTGCTATACATAATATTTTAACATAGCGTGTATTTTTAAATGAATGTTTTCAGTAATTCATAATATGTTGATGTGTATTTGCATACTGTACATACCTTGGGCTATTTGAGTAATAGAGTTGAATGCTGGGTCTAGGGAATCTTTAAGGCCATTTTGGATCAATCCACCAAGCAAAGGTCCTGTTTCTATAGATAAAGATAGGCAGGGATTCAATATGATATCTGTATGAACATTAACCACCATTTTTGAAAACTGAAACCAGTCATGAGTGTTCATTTTTTTAACTGACTTACACATAAAAAAAAGCTTTCCATTAATGTATACTTTGTTAGGATATTAAATAATTGGCCAACTATTTAGTTATAAACCTTTAACTATGTCTAAATTAAGTTCCTTCATAGGACATTCTTACACATTACTAATCAAAATATTTTTTGATATATATTTTTTGATATATTTAAAGTAGAAAGTTTACAACATATCTTGACGGGAAATGATCTTAATATTCAAATAATTCAAATTTTGCCATCAAAAGAAAAATTATTTTGACCCATGGTATGTATTTTTGGCTATACGCAGAAATATACCATCACAACATGAGACTGGTTTTGTGCTGCAGGGTCACATATTATGTTACAAATAAGAGGTTAAATATTTAGCCATTACATTTTGAATTTGAGTCTAGTTTCTGTCTCTTTTAATGGTAATTTTATAGCCCTAAGCCCCTATTCATTATGACCTTGAGCGATACGAGACATACCATTTAAATTGTTTTTGACTTGATCCACCGTCACAGAGCTCTCATCCAACACTTGTTGTATTTGCTGTTGAGGAATAAAACAGTATGAATCAGCTACATTTAGTTCAATCCTGTATTATTGTTTTTATTTTATTTTCATTTTAATTCTTTGTCAAAGTTTTAGGAACTAGGTGTTCATGTTGTTAACCCTTGTGCACTGTTCAAACTTACTATCCTTTTGTTATGTTAGGGATGAAAACATCTACTGAATTAAACTGCTGTAAAAATGCATCAGATACATTTTTTTTTTCGTAGAAATCTGTTAATCAGCCTTAGTCCTGATCAAAACTACTGTTTTTAAAAATTACAGGATTTTAACTCTTTAACTGCCAAGTTTACAAATGATGTCACTGATTTGATGAAAAGAAAACACAAAATGATATATTATAATGTATAATATTATAATATTAAAATAATGATAATACTTTCAATATAAAAGTGTCAAATGTGTCAAAATAAAATTTGTCACCAAAAATCATTCTGCTAGCTGAAACACAGAAAAGTTATGGCCAAATTATGACTCAAAATCATCCCAGAGTGGAAGAAAACATCCCCAACAGTACAGTACATAAGGGTTAAAAAACGGTTTTAGTTATACTCATTTTAAACTAATTGAAATTTAGATTTTTTTTTTTTTCATTAATATTAAGCTGAAAGAAAGTAAGCTAAAGTTTTAGTTTAATGATTGTAGATTTAATTGTAACTGGATTTGACTCCTGAACGTGATTTTAATTATATTTAAAATATATATATATTTTTTTAATGGGTTAAAGGGATAGTTCACCCAAAAATGTAAACATACTCATTAATTACTCACCCTCCAGTGGTTCCTAACCTTTATGAGTTTCTTTTTTTTCTGCTTAACCTAAACAATAATATTCTGAAGAAAGCTGAAAAACTGTAACTATAGTCTTCTAATAGTAGGAAAAACAAATACTATGGAAGTCAGTGGTTACCGGTTTCTAGTTTTCTGCAGAACATATTTGTGTTTAACAGAAACTCAAACAGGTTTTTGATAAGTGATGTGTAAATACAGAATTTTCAGTTTTGCACAAACTATCTCTTTAATTTTTTTTAATAAAGAAAAATCACACTTTATATGTAATTAATTTGCTAAAAATATTAATATATAAAATTTTGAAATTCAGTTTAATAAGTATAGAATACAATGTATCACTGATTATAATAAAAACAACAGATTATTAATCATCAGATGTTACGAAACAACAATATGGTGCAGCTATATAAATGGCCCTAGGAGTTAGTTAGTTAGTTAGTTAGTTAGTTAGTTAGTTAGTTAGTTAGTTAGTTAGTTAGTTAGTTAGTTAGTTAGTTAGTTAGTTAGTTAGTTAGTAATCATCAAAATAATTTATGAAAAATCTTTTAAATTATGCTGAATTATTTGAATCAAGTAATTATGCTGAATATTCTAATTTGCCATTATATAGCAAACAAAATACATTTTAAAATAGAACTTGAAATATATTTAAAAATACATTTTAGAAGTTATTTTATGTAATATTTCAAAATATTACCATTTTACTGTATTTTTGATCAATTAAATGCTGTCTTGTTGAACATAAGAGATTTGTGTACCTGAGGAATAGAACTAACATATCCTTTGACATCATCTAAGATGCCTGTGATTTCTTTGGAGCTGCTCTTCACAGTCTCTGAGGTGTATGCAGTGCTCAGGAACATGCAAATATTTCCTGCCCTGCACAGCAATTCATATTATATAATACAGATGATGCATGCAAGTGTATAAATGTTACAAACATCTCATTAAGAGCCGTGTTAAGCTGGTGCTCACAGAATAAGTACAGTGATGATAAAGGTGGAGCAGTAAATGCTTCTTCGCTTGCAGTTTGTGCTGGATGTCTGTTTGTGTTGCATACGGCCCCCGCAATTACCACAGCAACGACAGCAGGCGAAGATTAGGCCAATTAGAGGCATCAGGACAATGTAGAGGATCCCAATGGCCACGCAAACCAGAAAACCTTTCTCGTAATTTAAAACCTGGCCATAAAGAGAAAGAGGATAAACAGGTTGGTTACTATGGGTATATGAGCTGCTTGACCAAAATTGAAAATTTGTTGTTACTACTCTTGTTGCTAATTTACGCAGCCATCCGAGATGTAGTTGACTTTATTCTTCCTCAGTAGAATATTAAAGACTTATTAACTTTGTTAGTCAAAAAATATACAGACGAAACAAGCTAAATACTTGTGGCTCCTAATGATATACTGAGGTCTTATGAAGCAAAACGATCACTCTCTGCAAGAAACTAAACATTTTTTACATTATTATTACTAATAATCCAACTGCAACCTATGTAAAACTGTTGTAAACAAACTGACAGCTTTAATGTGAGTTTACGTCCACGCATACGTCAGTATGCAACAGGAAGCTGGCACACTAGATTTACACAAATGTGTCATATTGTAAATAATCTTCAGTTTCTTGCAAAAACCTTTCTTTTTAGGTCGACAGGTAATAATTTTGGGAGAATTCCAAAAGGAAGTAAACATGCCAGTGCCCTACTACTGTATGAAGGGTGGAGTCTTTGAAATGAGTTCTCTAAAGGGTGTAGGACACGACCATCAAATGCTCTCTTTATTAACTGACTTTAAAAGAGATTTATGTGTTTACTCTCATTTTAAATGTCCCTACAAATGGTGTCCTCTTCCCAAAGTGCACTTTTCAGGCAGGGGCGCATGTTTGTTTTATTTTATTGAGTCAAAGCTGGTATTGGTCACCAAGTACAACACTTTTTTTTAAATATTCTTCTGAAGAAAAAAGTTATCCTACATCTTGGATGACCTGCCTTCAGGGTGAGAAAATGAAACAGAAAAATTTCATTTTGGGATATTAAAGACTTATTAACTTTGTTAGTAAAAATAAAATACAGATGAAACAAACGTAATACTTGTGGCTCCTAATGATATATTGAGGTCTTATGAAGCAAAACGATGACTCTCTGCAAGAAACTGAACATTGTTTACATTAATATTACCACTAATCCATCTGCAACCTATGTAAATCTGTTGTAAACAAACTGTGACAACTTAAATATGAGTTTACGTCCACGCATACGTCAGTATGCAACAGGATGCTGGCACTCCAGATTTACATAAAGGTGTCATGTTGTAAATAATCTTCAGTTTCTTGCAAAAACCTTTCTTTTCAGGTCGACAGGTATTAATTTTGGGAGAATTCCAAAAGGGAGTAAACATCCCAGTGCCCTACTAATGTATGAACTGTGGAGTCTTTGAAATGAGTTCTCTAAAGGGTGTAGGACACGACCATGAAATGCTCTCTTTATTAACTGACTTTAAAAGAGATGTATGTGTTTACTCTCATTTTAAATGTCCTTACAAATGGTGTCCCCTTCCGAAAAGTGCACTTTTCAGTCAGGGGAGCGTGTTTGTTTTGTTTTATTGTCTCAAAGTGGCTGGTATTGATCACCAAGCACCATATTTTTTTAATAATCTTCGGAAGAAAAATGTTCTTCTACATCTTGGATGGCCTGCCTTGAGGGTGATAAAATTAAAACTGCAAATTTTCATTTTGGGATGTAAAATCCCTTTAGCTATCTAAAAAAATGCAATGGCTTTACAAGCAATATGTGTCCATGATAATGCGATCATGTGCTCTGTGTACCCAAAACATGTTTTTGTGTGTGTTGTGTTCAAATTAGTCATCATAACTGGCAAATAGAGAGTGTTTACACAACAAAATATTACTGTTGACATCATTTACTCATGGTAAGAAGAATCCTGAGAAACTTGACCCAGTGCATATGAGAAAAAGAGTTAGCTATTGGTTTTTTTATAGTAACATAAAAAAAACTAATTGTACTTTAGTCACTCTTTTTGGACTCCCACCAAATGTTTTGGTATTACATATTACTAATGCTTTCATTTTTACATTGTTATCCAGGCAGGGCATTCTTCTGTTGTGGAAACAAAATTCTCCGCCATTCTTTGACACCTGGCTTCCAGACCTGATGAGTTTTGTTAACTTAAAAAAACATTTGATGTAGAATGAAAGGCTCCTGAGATCAGAAACCCATTCATAGTTTTGTTCTGAATATGTTAATTATTCTATAGTTTGCTAATCTAAGTATTAAAGTGTCATTTTGACGTTGGTTTAAATTTCTCCCTAACTATGTGGAAGACCATTTATACATACTTTACATTTTTGTACGATTGTTGTTGAATGATGTGCATACGTATACAGTTGAAGTCAGAATTATTAGCCCCCCTTTGAATTTTTTTTTCTTTTTTAAATATTTCACAAATTATGTTTAACAGAGCAAGGAAATTTTCACAGTATGTCTGATAATATTTTTTCTTCTGGAGAAAGTCTTATTTGTTTTATTTCGGCTAGAATTAAAGCAGTTTTTAATTTTTTAAAAACCATTTTAAGGTCAATATTATTAGCCTCTTTGAGCTATATTTTTTTTCGATAGGCTATACATAACAAACCATCAATATACAATAACTTGCCTAATTACCCTAACCTGCCTAGTTAACCTAATTAACCTAGTTAAGCCTTTACATGTCACTTTAAGCTGTATAGAAGTGTCTTGAAAAATATCTCGTGAAATATTATTTACTGTCATCATGGCAAAGATAAAATAAATCCGTTATTAGAGATGAATTATTAAAACTATTATGTTTAGAAATGTGTTGAATCATTAATCAGAAATTGAGAAAAAAATTTACGGGGGGCTAATAATTCTGACTTCAACTGTATATGTGGGTATATATATATATATATATATATATATATATATATATATATATATATATATATATATATATATATATATATATATATATGTGGGTAATAGATCCTTGCAAACTATTATACGTGACTGACATTCTGTATCGTCTGTATAGTTAAGTGTTGTGTTTTTATTTATTTATTTTCATGTTAATGTTCTTTTAATTAATAAAGAGTTATTACTATTTATTGTATTGTATTTTTATGAAACGTTTGGTAACACTTCACAATAAGGTTGTATTAATTAAAGTTAGTTAATGTATTTACTAACACAAACAATGAACAATGCATTTATTACAGTATCTGTTTATGTTAGTTAATGAAAATACAGTTGTTCATTGTTAGTTCATGTTAAGTCATGGTACATTAACTATGTTAACAAGCATGACTTCAATAGATGTCAATAATACATTAGTATATGTTGGTCTATGATTAATAAATGCTGTACAAGAATTGTTCATACTTAGTTCATGTTAGTAAATGCATTCGCTAATGAAACCTTATTGTAAAGTGTGAACAAACTGTTTTTTGTTCTTTTTGGGCTATCATATTTTTTCCGTATTTATTTAATGCCTAAAATTATATGTATATAAAATCACTTTTATTTGATGCAGACACCAAAATGGGATGTCTCATCTCTGACACATATATTTCTACACTGTGTTGCCATCATGACGCAGTGTTTTCAGAATCTATATAAAAATGTGGGGACTTTCCACCATCTATTTATATCTGAATGGGAAAAGGGCAGTTATTCAAAATAAAACAGCTGGTTGGCTGACTACCATTAAGAAAAAGCCTGAAGTATCATCATATTCTACAACGCAAAGTAAAATATCTATAAACCAAGGTGTTCTTTATGATCAATCTGTTCATGCAGTTGTGTGCCTTTTTACATACCTCTTTAATCATCTCCGTTTGTGTGTTTGAATTGAAGTTGTTTATCATTCTGACCAGCAGATCTACAGAGAAATGTCAAAACATTGTAAATATCTTTTTAATATTAATTTACACAACACAGTGATGAATTGGCCAAGATCAAAGCTCTCCTCCCTACAGTATAACATCATTTCTCATTCATTTAGTTAATAGCCATTGATGTCAGCTAGTAAGTATTATGACAAAATAACTATAAGTAGAAAGAAAAGACTCTGAAGACAATAAAAAACTGATGGGAATGATGATTTGAAACGCGTCACTGTACATGAACAAACTTTCGGGGACGTTTCTAGGAAATAAGATCTCATTTATCAAGGTTCTCTGCTTCATTCTACTGTCAGATTAAAAAGTAACCGTCTGATGACTAGATGTATATCTAATACTGAATGTTTGATCCTGTAATTACACATCAAAAAGACATTGTTAACATTTTACCAACAGTTCTGAACTTCATGAGGTCATGCAATAAAAAGTACTTTTATTTCAGGATGCAATGAGTTTGCAGGTAATAATTAACTTTAAAGTTTGCCTTTCCGTTTGTGATCCACACAACTGCAACCATAGGGCCTATATACATACACACAACAAAACAATATTTTTGTGGTAAACAAAACTCTAAAAAAGGAGAATGGAGATCATTCAAATCTCAAATGACATTTACATGGTCATTTGCGCAGTGGTTTTGCTTCTGACAATTAACTGAGCACATTTATACCACCTGAATGAGCTCCATAACCATGTGCATAATAAGTCCAGTCTTCCGGAGCTCATCAGTATAACCTTCTCTAATGAGTTTAATGCAGCCATTACACTTACAGTACATCAGATTTGATTCATCTGTGCCAAACACATCCTAATGTTTGAGAAGGCTAAACTACTTTCTAACCAAACTATTAATCACTCACAACTATACAATCATTTTCTGTTTGTACGCCTTTGCCAAACACGTAGATCAAAACTATATCACAAAAAACTCACCTTTAGGGAATGGATTGGGCTGGACAAGTCCCAGGAATGAATGTACGATTGGAGTCATAAAGGCACTGTTGAGGGTCAGCTGAGATTGTGTTTCATTTGGAGTTTGTAGCTCTGGTCTCATCTTCTCTACAGGACAGGACTGTTGTCCACTTACACATGTCCAGAGAAACAGGAGCAAAACGCCACTCCAAGAAACTGCTTTCGTTCTGGACTTCATGTTTGTGGGTTTTTAGGTCATGACTCGGTTATATGAACATCAGACATCACCTATGACATGATAAACGTCTATTAAAACGCTTATTTAGTGGATGAAGTCACCATAAGCATGACTATTATCTTATAATTATAGCAATTTCGAATTGAAGAGAAAGGGGAACTTTGGCGTCTGCCAGTCACTTACATCGTAAAATACATCCTCCTTTCTAAAACGTAAAAACAAATAGACTGTCAGGAACTAAAATACTTTGAAAACGGTCAAATTTTATTTTTAGATGCATAAAATCTCCCCAAACTCCTCTGTTCTGCAATTTATTAATTACCAATGCAAACAAACTCGTTTTTTTTTTTTGGCTGCGCGTGAGACCGTTTTAAATAAACAGGCTGAATTAATATTAAACGGATCAGCTTAATAAAGTTAATAAAGAGTAACCTGAGAACTAAGTATAGAGGAACTTGTACAGAATGAGCACCTACACACTTCATGGAAACACACAAATAGTACCTGTTTTAGCCGTAAGGTCCTCCGGGAATTATTGAGCGTGTTCCAGTTAATTCAGGTCAGATGAGTCTGTTTAGTCCGCTCCAATGTCCTTCTCCCTCTGAGAGAAACTGTTGTCAACACTTAAGTTTAGCCGCACTGAGTCAAGTAGAATGAAATGGGAGGGATCGGAAAGGGGGAGGCTCGGGGAAGGATTTAAATAGTTTTTTTATACTTGTTTATTATTTAAGGGTAACGTTTTTGTTGTGGTTATTAATTCGGTTTGTATTATAAATACATTTGTTACATTTACAAAGAGTCATCAAGGACTAAATAACTATTACTAACGAATGTTAATGACAAATGTTTTATATGACTGATGGAGTGGCATCGGGCGGATGGATGGAAACTAGATCGATATATGCAAGAATTCACTCCAAAATCATAATTTACACAACATTGTAAATGTAATGTGATAAAATTACACTAAAATGTGATTTAAAAAATAACACTTTAATTGTTTACTATAAAGAAAATTTAGGTAGGCATAGTCGAATAATAAAGAGTTCACGATGTAAATGGCCATACCCTGAGCCTCAAACATTATTGTTTTCTCGTTCCCATGTACATTTCGTAAGTGTAAAACCAAAGTGAAAAACAGGCCTGTCAGAACACTTCTGATGATGGCATGTGCGGTTCTTTGACGTGTCAACAACTCATCAGTTTGGCAGCCAAAACACAGACTGAAATTTTAAGTTTATCTAAACCAAAGTCGCTTTCAAGGAAAGTCAGACATATTTGCAATGCCCTCGAACAGCTCATCCAAGACTAAAGCCTTATCTAAATGAATGGGGGAACCCTCAAATCTTAAAAACTGCCCGCTGACCTCGCAATTACTCTGAAGTGACCTGTCCCATTACATAATAATTTCAAGTTTGCTCCAGCTACTGCACATGCGCAATTATTAGTCTGACATCTGTTTCAATGCATTTAAAACACCTAAATAACAGAGACAAAAGTCAACAAAATATATGTTGGTCTATTTTGTTGAATTTAATTATAATAGCCTATATTTTATTTACAACTCCAGATCAAAATAGGAATCTCTGGTGATTTATATTGGATAGCAAGTAAAATAAACTTCCACCACCAAGACATATACTCCATCTGTTTATATTTTTTTGCATGTTTATTTCAGAGTGCATCATGCTGTGTGTAAATGAAAATGAAAAAGATAGTGAGTTCATATTATAATGCAAGAAAGAAATGTTAAATGTCCAGGGCTTTAAGACAAACTAAGTGGAAAAACATTGATCACACACACCTACAGTATATACAGCAAGTATTTATAGACCATTTATAGATAAACAATCTAGTGAGCATGCTTATATGCATCCCAGTTTGCCAACAACCAAAAAAAGAATAAAACCTGTTGCACCAGTTTTCATGCAAATCAATAACCGCATTCATAAGGCTTTATGTACCCTAATAACTCAACATATATGCATTCATGAGTTGCATCGAGCTAAACATTTTCATTATAAAAACTATCCCTTTGACTATAGACTTTAAAATAACTTAAAAGTTGGAACTTGCTCTCAAATCATTTGTTAAATGAATTTATTACACGTATAAACATCTTACTTTACATGAAGTAAAAAGGCATTAAGACATTTACAAATGCATCTTTAATGCCAGATGAATAGGAACAATCTTCAGTTGGATAATATGCATATTTAACAGCTAAATTTCTGAAAAAGCTAGATCTAAAACTCCATAAGACTGAACACAGCTAAAGAAGTTAGTTCACTTATGATGTTCCTCTTTTAATATATCAAGCAATTCATGTGAAAGGGCGATTTAAATAATTTCCCAATTGTTCCTGTTGACTTCCCTAAAACAGTTGAGTTTTGTAAAAAAAAAAAAACTTCCTGGTGGCCTTTGATCGATATTGTCAGGTTGGCAAACACAACTCCAACACCAAAGTACATCAAAAACACTTTACTATTTGCAGAGGGATTTTGCATTGTCAATAACGCTCCAGTATTGACTTTCTAGCTCTTCAATTACTTCTTATCAGAAATCCAGCTATAATAGAATTTCTTATGTAATTGTGATGTGCATATTTAACCACAAACCAGACATGACAGCTGTGAAAATGTGTTTTATTGGTATCATACATCAATTGTCAATGGCAGACACTATAGGCAAAAATATATTTGTAAAACAACCACAAACAAATGGGCTCTGAAAACACAGAAAAGAGCACACCTTATTTATGGCTGACTTGAAAACGAACCTAAAACAACACTGTATTTTAGTAACAGATTTGAGGAAAGTGAACTGAAGATCTGTACGCAGTAGAATGGCTCTAGCTCAGGGATGTCCAAACTCGGTCCTGGAGGGCCGGTGTCCTGCATAGTTTAGCTTCAGACTTCCTTCAACACATCCTGCCTGTAAGTTTTAGGATACCTAGAAAGAGCTTGATTAGCTGGTTCAGGTGTGTTTAATTGGGGTTGGAACTAAAATTATGCAGGACACCCGGCCCTCCAGGACCGAGTTTGGGCACCCCTGCTAGCTAGTTTAAGTCACCAACCCTTTTCTATACAAGCCAATATATGCTTTACACCAGAGTGCCACCTGGTGTTCACTGTAACCTTCTAGGTTTGATTATTTTTGCATTATCCAACGTTTAATAAGAACTCTTATGGACTGATTCAATGACTTATATATCATCTTAGGTTAATGAAATAACATAGAATGTGAAATAATGTACAAAGGCAACATCAAATACACAGCAACATGTATCGTCTTGATATATAATGCAATGGCAAAGACTTTAAAAAAATAAATACATTGTACATTGACTTAAAAACTATAATCTACCTTCTTAGCTGAAAGGTAGTTGTACCTTTAATGCGTCTAGAATTGATTTGAAATGAGACAAAGTTTTACTTTTGACATATGAAGGAGTGAAGGGTCCTAAAGAAGAGTAAATAGAATTACACTTATACAGAACTTGGCTACAATCTTAAATATACAATCACAAACACACAAACAAAACGATGAGGAAACGAAAACCGTAATCAATGTGCTGATTAAAGGATCTTGCATCTTGGTCTGTAGCATCGAGAAAGGAAAGTAAACAATGGCTGGTGTACTAAAATGGCGTCTTAGCAAATTAAACTGCGCAAATGACTGGGTCTACACAAAAGGCATTGAAGCTTGAGGCCTGTTCTTTTCAATAGGTTTTCATAAAATCTCCAAGAAATGAAATGTTGATAGCTACGGACTCTGGACAAAATGTGCCACCAGCCGTCGTACTAACAGTGCAGGATGTAGATCCTACGAACAATGAGACTCTTACAGCTGCGATAGCTAATGTCTGACACATGCGCTTCCCAGACATACATGCTATGTTTACGTAATCTCATTTTTAAAGACGATAAAACAGAAACTGAAAGACAGGAAGGTGTAAAGCTTGGAGCAAAGTAGCATCTACTTACTTTACAGTAATAATAATAACAGTAACGATACAAAATTTGTTATTTTACATTGAGATTGACAGTTTTCCAGTTAAAGATTATCAATTTTTTTGTTGTTTTTACTAAGAACAAAATTCATCATAATCGTTTTTTAAGAAAAATAGATCCAAAATACAGTGACAAGAGTGCAAAGGATATTTAGAGTTTTTGTTTGCTTGCTTATTTCTTTAGAAATAGTTATAAAAAAATAAAAAAAGAACAGGAAACCAATCCAAATGCAAACAATAAAATAAAAAACTAACCAAAATCAAAAATCAAACACTTCTTCTGAGTCTGGCGTAATGGTCAGGCAAGCTCTCAGCGACCATTTTGGGCATGGCCAAACTCAAGAACCTTTACACTTTTAATTAGATTTACTTAAAGGACTTTACGTAGTGGTTCTCAACTCCGGTCCTCAAGCTCCGGAACTGTACAGGTTTTTGTTCCAACCAGGTCCTACAAAACAAATGATTGAGTTTTTAAAAAATGGAGCGGTTGGGGTTTGAATCTGAGGTGCACACAATAAACGGTGAGATAAAAAAGTGATCCTTTCCTGTCAAGTGAGCACAACAGAAACGGCCATGCGTGTCAAAGCATAGCACGCACAAGAGAGACCCGAGGTTGGAACAATAACCCACAGCCTGATCGCTAAGCCTGATCGAGACACAGAAACAGACGGTGTTGCAAAATGATTCTCAAAGAAACAAACCAAAAAAAAAAAAACGAAAGAAAAAAAAAAATGGCACGTCTGATGGTGACAGAGGAGGAGGAGGAGGGCCGATTTCAGCAACTTAGGACTCGTCAAGGCCTGGAATGAACGAGCCTTTTACTAGCCCCTAATACTTCTACTGCGACGACTGAGAGCTGGGGTTGTCATTTTTGCCCTGCTGGCTTGTGGGAGCTTTGCTGTTCCAGGGGCTGTTGGTGCCCATGGTAGGGGAACTGTTGAAACTGTCCTCGTCGTCGATGCCATTGGCCGCATCAAACTGTGTGTTCTCCAGCCGCGTGATGAGCCGCTCATCCTCGTCCCCGAACTCCCCTCCCATCAGAGTGGGCTCTCCCACCACCATCACGTCCTGCAGGGGACAGGAAGGGGCGCAAACATTATCCCCGACACCCGGGGGTGCTCCGAAGGAGGGGACGCAGTGGCTTTCTGTACACCGCATCGCAGGAACTAGACCTGGACTATCCTGGCCACTACAGGAACTCAAGCTGTGCTGTATGTGACAAGCCTACGTTCACCATGCTGAACACTAAATAGCTCTGCCATGGTGGGCATCCCGGATCCTTGAGTGCTGCACGGGTTAATTCCACCTCGGGTCTCTAGTGTTGGCTGCGTCTCTGGAGCTCAAAACACCCAACAGACTGACAAAAAGCACAAAAACCCCACAGACCTGCAGCCCTAAAGGACCAGGGACTGCCCAGCATTGGATCATGTCCACTTGTCGCTATGTTGGGTCTGTCTTCCTAGTATTAATGTAGTAACGTGGTCCACCCTCCTCCCTCTACCCATCTCCCAACAGCTCAAAATTGGACATCAAAATGTGATGCTTACAGGTACCTGGCTGGAGAGCGCAAAACTGCTGGCTGGGCTTTCTTTTTACTGTTGCTGTTGTTGTTGTTGCCCCCCTCCAGAACTCATTGTGCTCCCGCCGGACATTTTTCGTTTCCTTCGCTTGTTGGGGGCTTGTCTTGCTGGCTCGGCTGAAGAGAGACAGATCAGAGGGGGATATTTCAGGTTTTTATACAAGTCAAAGATGAATTTAAAATGTAGAAAAGTGATTTTATATACATATTAAAAGCATGTAATTATAACGCATTAAAAATAACCATTTTAACTGAAACAAAATGGGTAAAACCTAGTGGTATACACTATAAAGTAGGGCTGCACTATGCATCATTTCAGAATCAATATCGCAATGTGTGCATCAACAAAAGTCACATCGCAAGATATGCAATGTTGAGTCTGAATTATAGTTGAGTAGGAGCTCAACTTTCTTACTTAGGCCCCGTTTACACTAGTACGTTTTAGTTTTAAAATGCTTAAGTTTTGCTACGGTTACGGCATCCGTCCACACTACGCCGGAGTTTTCGAGCGCCAAAAACGGAGCATTTTGGAATCGCTGGAGAGGCCGTTTTTATTCCAAAAAGCTGCTGCTCCATGTCAGTGTGGATGGGGGAAAACGGAGACATCTGAAAACGGAGGCATCTGTTTGGGTTTTTTTTCCCTCAATATTAAGTTGCCTACACACCGTTCAGTCTTGCATCCTCTCCTTGTAAGTTCAGACTTCGCAAGTTTGATATGGAAAACAAACTCCCAAGGAAACGTCGGGTAAATCTTCAAAGGGAACAGTGTACTGTATAACCTTATTCACGTTATCCTGGATACGTTGTTTCACTTTCTTAGCAATAAAATGAAAACATGATTTAAAAAACTGCCTATTTTTATTTTGATATTAGCAACTTAACAGACAGCAGAAATGTTGAGGCGTCGTGTAGCTACACATGTATATGAGCGTCATCTTCACTGTATGCATATTTCTAACAAAACGGAGCTTATAACATAACTGCCACCTTTTATTTTCATTGAAAATACAAAACACACCCTCTCTTTTGCTGGATAACAGTTTTAATAATCAATAATGGCCATTATAAAAGTATAACGCACAATAAGTTTATACATTATAGGAAATAAAGGCAAGCAATCAGTCAATATACAGAATGTATTTGGTTACATTAATTATTAACTTATCTTGCGCTCAGCCAAAACACCTAGGAACAAGTAATAGATTCAAAAGACCAAAGTCGGGGAATATGTCGCTAGATATAAACAACAAGATGAATTAAATATCACGTTTAACAAATATAGTGAGATTAGATCCAGCGGTAGATCCTTGATGAACAGTCCGACGAGCACAGCTCTCATATGGGTAGATATGCTGCAGCGCATGCCAGCGTGTGTGTGTGGTCACATGATGTGCGTTTTCAGTGGCGGGTGTAGACGAAGAGTTGTTCAGAAATGCTGGGTTAAAAACTAGTGTGGACGCGGATTGTTTTCATTCTAAAACGCCATTTTAAAACGAAAATGTACTAGTGTAAACAGGGCCTTAGAATTTTTGTCTTGTTTCTAGTCTAAATATCTACATTTCAAAGCGAAAAACAAAATTATTTTACTTGCCCCACTGACAGATCGTTGTATTTGTTTTAAGGAAAAACTTGAAAATAAAGAAAAGTTAACTAAAAAAAAAACTATATTTTTACTTAAGCTAAGAATTTTTACATATTTGAACAAGAAACAAGACAAAGCAAAGAAAAGCATTTTTTTGCATTGCGATTATTCAATTTCTGTACCTGAAAACTGTAAGACTCTATCAAAAAGTGCTATTCAAAGTATCTTATGACAATATCCCATATCGCAATATTTAATCTCAGTAATCTAAAACATCGCAATATCAGATTTTTAGAATATCGTGCAGCCCTAGAACATGGGTATAGAAATTATGCTTTGGCAACTAGCGAAAACATATGTTTTATTTTGTTTACTCTTTAGTCATTGTATTTTTATTTACTTAAAGTAACCAAATGATATTTTATAACTCTAGTGTTTGGTGCTGTTCACACTAGTGTGTTTTTATTTTAAAATGCATAAGATTTTTTTTGTTGTGGCTCTTACTGGCCTACAGACAACTCCGGCAACTTTAACCCATAAAAATAGAGCATTTTGAAAATGCTTAAGACCTTGTTTTAGATTGAAACTGCTGGCGCTCAGTTTCATTATTGACAAATTGAAATGCACACTTTTGAAAACAGAGGTGCAACAATCCACATTCGCTCTCTGACGAGTCTTCAATTGCATATCATTCCCTGATTCCTCAAGCCCCTCTCATATGACTAGCAGTAGACTCCAAGTATGGATGCTGGCTAAATATGTGCATATCCAGGGAGCATGAGTGATCAGTGTTCATATATGACAATAATCGTTCTCATTCTAACACTTTTTTTAAATGAAAGCGCACTAGTATAAACAGCACCTTGCTACAATAAACTTGACTAGATGGTAGAATTTCAGAGAATAATCACCCTTTGCTCACCTGGTGGTGCCACCATCCTCTGCCATTTCTGAAACAGACAGGTTTTGAGGCAGTCTCGTGGGCTGAGACTGTATGTCTTGTGTCTGGACATCAGCTCCTGCATGGGCTCCAGTATTACACAAAGCTGTGGGAGAGAGAGAAAAACCTGTTAGAGTCACTGCAAGAGGATGTGTTCTTAATTTACAACCACTGTCCTGCAGAGCGATGGAAAGAAACTTACTCGGAGGTAGTTGAGCGTAGAGTTAGATAAGCCACATCTTGTGATGTTTTTTGATAGCTGGTCAAGCATTTGTGGGTCTTGGGCCTGTTGGGAAAAGGGCTTTAGTAATTCAACAAATATATTAGTTCAGACATATTTTTTGCTCTTACCAAATACAAGAATAATGCATTAAATAAAAACATTTACTAAAAAAAAAGTGAGATTTTCTTGAGAATAAAAAAGTGAAAAAAAAAACATCAGTGATGAGATGCTGCATAAAATGGGAGTATTCAAATGTCTTAAAAAGCTATAAACAAACAAGTCAATCAAAACAGAGCATTAACACTAGAAATTTTCAACAAATTACGGAAAAATGGTTTAAAAGCCTTTCATGTAAAAAAATTAAACATCATAAATACAGTAAAAACACAAGTATTTTGAATGATAATGTATAAAGACTTAAAGGATTATATTATATAATATACACACAACATAAAACACAAAAAAAAAAAATCCTAAACTTACATGCATTGCCAGGATGCTCCTGGGCACGACCTCTCTGTGTTGTCTGATGCTGAAGTGCCACGTCTTTATACGCATCATGTCATCAAACATAAACTCGAGGTACAGTCTGCCCTCCACACACACCTGAAGAGACAAAACGACTGCTAAGATGCTTCAAATGACAATGCTGGATGTGATCTACAATAAACTCGTGGTCATGTTTTTATTGTTGAGCTTATTTAATGGAAGTACTTTAACCTCCATTTAAGATCACAATAAGAGTTAATGTGCGCCTTTTCTGACACCATGTTCATTCTGAAAAGGAAATGAACAGGCAACACATAAAGGCTATTTTAAGATTTATATAATTAAACATTACAAGAGTTGTGTTGTGTAATAGAGGAAGAGCTGCTTTAGCAGTAGAAACTAAAGTGCAATTTTCATATAAAATTATATTCATTTTTAATAAAATCAACATACACTATTTAGGCAGCTTGTTTTAAACAGGTCTAGTCTATGTTATATAATATAAATATGATCACTATTAATTAAAAAAAAAAAATAACACCGCTATTATAAGAAGCGATTTTAGTTATAATATTGAATAATAATGAAATGAAAATGTCCAACACTATGAAAATGTTATAATTCAAATTCAGCATAATGCAGTATATGATTTATTTTATATTTATATAGAAATTATAAGGACAGTATAATTTACTGCATATTCATCTAAACAGCATTCTTATTTGGTACATTTGCCACAGTAAACTTATTTAGCCCTGAACAAAAAACTAAGGGTGCTTTCACACCTAGACCAGAACCAGAAAATCAAAGCACGTCACACCTGTCCTCAGGTCTTTACACTGGCTCCCAGCTACATTCAGAACAGATTTTAAAGTACTATTAGTTGTCTATAAATCACTAAATGGCCTAGGACCTCAATACATTACAGATATTCTCACTGAATACAAACCTAACAGATCACTCAGATCTTTAGGATCATATTAAAATTCCAAGAGTTCAGTCAAAGCAGGGTAAATCGGCTTTCAGCTACTACGCCCCTCACTGCTGGAATCAGCTTTCAGAAATGATCAGATGTGCTCCAACATTAGGCACATTCAAATCAAGACTGAAAACACATCTGTTTAGCTGTGCCTTTACTGAATGAGCACTCTGCTACGTCCGACAGATCGCACTATTATGTCTTTCTTTCTTTTTCATTCATTTATAACCTGTTTTAACACATTTTTATCTGTTTCTATCTGTTTTTTTTTTTATATATAATTTTTATTATTTGTTTTTATTTTTTCTTATACTTGTCTCTTTTATTCCTGTTTATGTAAAGCACTTTGAATTGCCACTGTGTATGAAATGTGCTATATAAGTAAACTTGCCTTGCCTAGACGTTTGTTTCAGAACCTGGTGCGTTTTCCGAGCTACCTTGGTTTGTTTGAGCATATATGAACAACACAATAGCACTATGATCTGCTCCAAAACAATCAGTCCGAGACCACCTGAATGAGGTTGTCTCAGCTCGGTTAAAACAAACTCTATAGCGGTTCTGTTGTAGTGAGAAAGCAATACGGTCCAACAAGTTTCCAAGTTATCTCAGTTTGGTTGAGCATATGTGAACACCACAAATCGCACTCTGATCTGCAGCAAAACAATCGGTCCGAGACCACCTGAATGAGGGTGGTCTTAGCTCAGTTGAAACAAACTGTAGCGTGGTTCAGTTGAAGTGAGAAAGCAATATGATCCAACGAACTAACAAATCAGGCTATATCACTGTATTATGGATATGTAATAGGCATATATATGGCTGTAAGAGTAGAGAATAATGAGTAGAGATATCATTCCTACAGGTAAAGGTACATTTTATGTTGAATATGAAAGTGAAAGCATGCTGTCTTACTGAAATAGTAAAAAAATAAATACTATCATTCACTTTTCGGTTAGCTCGACTTCTGATTTAGATTCTGTGTACATTTCACCCCCTTGACAATTTAAATGAGGCTATGTATGAGATCTTACCTCTGATTTATTTAAAGGTGCAGTATGTAAGTTTGACACCCAGTGGTTGAACTAGGTATTGCAGTCCTGAATCATAATAAAGGTACGCCGGGTTGCCAGTTTGAGGGATTTTAAACTGTGTTCTAAATAAAAGCAACGACACGCGATTGAGGGAATATTCTCCATATTAAAAGGAGTTTTGGTTCTAACCAACACCTCGAATTGATTTATTAGAAGCGGCTTCTATTTCTCACAGCTGAACAACAGAAACCTATGACAGATCACCTCAGGTAAGCCTCGAGTGCTTTATTCAGTGCTAAATGCTAACAATGCGAGTTTGAATGCATTTTACATGACGTGTATTACCATATACTGAAAGCAGAAAGTTCACTTCACCTTTAATGATGTTAATACATGTTAACATGTATTAAATAGATCTAACCTTACCGTTTTGTGAGTGAGTGCATATTCTGTGCTTCTGAAAGGCTGTATTTAAATTTCTGCCGTGTTTTGTGGTGCAAACAGCCAAATGGCTCATCACTCATAACAATCTCGTCACAGCGTGTTGTTAGGACACGCGATGTAACCTGCTCACGTTCCTAATATTTATGTCATTTGCTAATTAACGTCATGTGGAACTGAATCGGTCTCATTTTGACATCTGATACTTTCCACTACACTGTAGCATTTCGCTCATGGACGCATGCTTTCAGAGTCTTTCTGAATGAATGAATGAATGAATGAATGAAATATGCTGTTTTCCAACAAGGCAACCCGGGGTGCTGAATTATAATTAGTTAAACTGGCATGTGCATGTGAAAATTACCTAAACAAAGACATCGTTCCGGCACGGAAAAAAACATTTTCAAAGCAGAATATCTGACTTCAGCATTGTTTGTCAGTTAAACAAGTATGTTCACTTGGGATGTTTCTTAAATATCTGCACACATATTATTGTATTTTTATGCTTTAGAAGAGTCAAAAACTTACATACAGCACCTTTAAGAAACCAAACTTTGACCAATTTGAGGAGACTACTCGCACATGACTTGTTTTAACTATTTCGGTCAATTTAGAAACTTTGGCATGTGAAAGCAAACTGCAACAAGACCAAAAAGCAGCATTGTAACAATTATAATCCCCGTTTTGAAACCAAACAATCGATTTATAGTTGTGAAAGCAGCCTAAAAACTTTGCTGTGACCATATTTGAGCCTAAAAGAATATGCTTAGTGATGTTAGTTTTAAAATTAAGACCATAAACGCAGACGAAAACGATACCTGTGTGAACATGGGTTTGCCGTTCTGTGTGACCATGGTGCACTGATCGCAGTCCAGGGACACAAAGTTATTGTGGAACGACTCCTTTGGATGTTTCAACACATAGAAGAGTTCAGTAGCGCCCCCCTCAAAAATACTCCTGAAGTACCGAGGGATCAACGTTCTCCCAATAGCTGGAATCAAGATAAAAATTTGGAATCAGTACAGAACTAATGTACAGGCTATAATGGGTTTCTTTATTTATATGACTACATTTTAAAAGCATTTAAAGCCAAATGCAAACAAATCAAAATTACAGAAATGACTTTACAAAACAGGACATTACTATATCGTTTGGGTCCATCTTCCAGACAGAAAGTGATAGTCAGCATTGCATCATCCTCGAAAAACTCTGTAGTAAACGCATCCCACCACAAATTGTCACAGTCCTGCTGAGAAAGCATAAAAAACACAATACATCCATAAGCTTTGTTTAAAAATAAAATAAATGAGAGCAACATGTTTCATGACTTTGCATGGTTTGCATGCATGCAAATAAACTACTGTTCTCTTCGCAGAAAATTTAAATTATGTTGCTCCCCATTTAAACCAATGTGGATTAAATGGTTTCTTACCTCTGTCCAATTCTGTAATCTTTTGTTGAGCTCAAATATTCTGTAGTCTGTTTGATTTCCATACGGTGTGTGCCTCCTGTAAATAAATAATAATCAATAAATTCATTATTTATACTTTTTTTCTTCTTCAATAAACCAGCCAAATTACATGCTGAAAAGTGTTTAAAGTGGTATGTTTGATTGATTTTTTTGAGTTCATTGCCATTTCAGCTTCTCTGGTTATGTCATGGCAAAAAAAACAGATCAAGTTTACAAAACTTTATAAATATCACTTTTCTATAATCATAAAAATGTTTTAACAACAAAAACCCATCAACATCAATAAATAATACATAAGATAAAATACATAAATAGTAAAATAATAAGTATAAATAATCAAAACATAATAAAAACTGTTCTTTAAGGTTTACTCTTAATAAAATTTCACAAATCTGGAAGGATTCACATTTAAAATATTTAATTTAAAGTCTCTCCAGATAAAAATTGTTGTCTAATAACATTACAAATCGGGCAATCCACAAGTATATGTTAAAAAGTTTGGTTTTTGATGCAATATTGACATTTTGGTTCTTCTCCTTTGAGCAAATGTTTATGTCTCGTGTGTCCAATAGGCATCTTCTGTAAACAATATCTTAAATTGAAATGAAGTAGAGCTGCACGATATTTGAACTAACATTGCGATACTTTTTAATTCTACAATATATATTGCTACAGAATATGATTTCACTAAATAGTTTCAATTACTGTTTGAAAAGAATTTATCATTGTAGATTGATTGGGATGATTCTGTAGGGGAGTGCATCTGCATAAAATAAAAGAAACAATCTATAAGCATAGATCAATTCAATAATGATAAAGATACATCTTAAATAAACAGCGTTTTATTGTATTTGGGTATTATGCATGGGCCGGTATAAGATTGTGACGGTATGATAACCTTGGATAAAAATCATGGTTTCACGGTATCACGGTATTGTGATTACTGCTCTAAAATATGTTTTATTTAAATGTCTGGGTTAAAAAAAATTTTTTTTTCCCCATTGAACACAATATATTATATTTTAAGAAACATTTAAAATATTTTGGAACAGTAGCTTTTGATGTGGAGGGTCCTTTTCTGCTGGAGATATTGTTGCCGTAAAAAACTGTGTTGTAAAAAAACATGTAAAAAAAAAAAACCTGTTTATATACCTTAGGAATGATGAACAGAAAATTTTGGTGGTTTTAAAACCTTGACTTTTCCCAACTGCAGTAAAATTTGAAACCGGTTATCGTCCCATGCCATCAGGTATACAGTAAATGAATAATCAAATGTAAAATAATACTGCATAGTCTTTGTATTATAAACAATTCAATAAAATGCATTGTTAGTAATTTGTCAAAGTTACATACGGTACAATTTCTTAGGTCTGAATACTTTTAAAACCCTCACAAAGTCAAAGGCCTCAAAAAACAATTGCGAAATGATCAATTATAATCCAGACTCAACATTGCAATGTCTACTGCGAATGATCACATTGTGATATCATTGCTGAAACGATATACTGTGTAGCCCTAGTATGAAGTGAAACCAAATTTATTATTATTATTTTAAATAAAGCTTTTTTATTATTTTTTTTATATCCACTTTATGTGTACTACACCCTGTAGTATGTCTCATGACAATTTAATGCAGTAAACAAAGATATAAGGATTTTAATAAGGATTTACCCTATTCCAGGTTCCATGTAAGAAGGGGGATACATCGGCGTCGGACTGAAATACAAAGAGCATTACATAAATATGTGACTTCTATTGTACAATTTTAGTATACTACAAGTTTACACTGGACAGGTAAAGTATAAACACGTCTAACTCAAATCACTACAGAAAACTAGTCTTCAGCATTCAAACCACAAATAATCCCACACTCACCCCACATCTCTATCCAGCATTGCGCCTGGGTGAAATGGAGGGAAGGCACTACCGTTGGGAGGCTCCTTTGGGGAGTACAGCTTGAATGACTTGGACGAACAGCCTATAATAGGAAACACAGAGAGACAATGAGAGGGAGTTCATTCAGACATAAAAGACTGCACATTTATATTCAGAGTCCATTTACAGTATATACAGACAGGCCTGCAAGCACATCCAGCAGCATCCCGATTCATTTAGCAGAGCTGAAGGCAAGCAAGACTAGACAAGTCCATTTATGACTCAAATTCTGTAGCGCATTAATATTATTACAGAAATATAAGGCGGCACTGAGTTATTCTTGTTTACTGTCTTGGCTTGCAGTTAGATGAAATATTCAATTAGTGAAATATCTATTGATTTTGTGATCTAAGTAAATTTTAAATGGATAGTTCACACAAAAATACTAATTTGCTGTTAAATTACTCAAGCTCGGGTCATCCATGATGAAGGTAACCTTTTTCAGTCATTACAACATTAGTTTTTCTGCCATTGGTGATTCATAAAATGTATGTCAATAATGGCTACCAGCACTTTGAAAGTATACATCTTTATATAGGTCTTCGTATCCAAAATAAGCACAGAATAGTTATTATAAGCAATACATCACACACACTTTCTGTAGTAAACAAACACTGTCACATGAGTTTGCATCAGGGCATAGGTCATATTGAATCAGGAAATTGTTCACACTGGAAACTTGATTGGGACAATTTCCTGCGGATAAGAAATAAACATAGCAATGTTGAACAGAATGCTCAGTATCTTACACAAACTGATTGTTTCACTTCAGAAGACCTCTCTATCTAGGTTTCAATCCTAAAGCGAAATGAATCTTTTTAAAGTTTGCAAAAAAAAAATTAAAAACATAAAATATTAAGTTAAAAGGAATTAATTAAAATTAAAAACATTATTCAGCAATCATTTTGCACAAGTTCAAACCACCTCAAGCAAGCACAAAACCGTGGATTAAGGGTTTAAGATTATTTTTTTCAAATTAGCTATTTCCATCACTCATTTCTCATGCCATACTTCAAATGTTCATTAACACAGTGTGATGGAAACTAGGGCTGCACTATATTGGAAAAATTGGACATTGCAATATTTTATTTTTCTTCTATATGCATTGTGATATAGTATATCTAAACAATTTCACCAAATGATTGAATAGCACTATTTGGAAAGGATTTATAGTCACACTTTATTTTAAGGTTCAATTCTTACTATTAGCAAACCATTACCTATGACTAGGCCCACACGGAAGCTGCGTGCGCAGAATTCCGCAGATTTTTAGCCCATCATTAATTCTGTTTATTTACTTACAGGTAACTATTTAATGTTAATCTAATTGGATTTGCATTTTAAACAAATAAAAAAATTAAATAAAAGTTAAAAAGATATTATTTTTTATTTCACATTTTAAGGTTTTAGTTATTATACTCCTAAAATAATTCCGCAGAAATCCACAGATTTTTACCAAAATTCTCCGCAGAAATAGCAAAAAACGTCCGCAGATTCCATCTGGCCCTGTCTATGACTTTTGCTTCAATAAACTCCTAATTTGCTCCTTAATATATATTAAGGTAGTTTAGGAATTTGAGGCCAGCAGGGGGCGCTCAACCTGCAGTCTGTGTGGGTCCTAACGCTCCAGTATAGTGAAGGGGACTCTATGCTGCTCAGTGAGTGCCATCTTTCGGATGAGACGTTAAAACAAGGACTCCCTGTGGTCGTTAAAAATCCCAGGATGTCCTTCAAAAAGAGACGGGGTTTAACCCTGACATCCTGGCCAAATTTGCCCACTGGCCTCTGTCCATCATGGTCTCCTAACAATCCCCATATCATAACTGGCTTCATCGCTCTGTCTCCTCTCCACCAATCAGCTGGTGTGCGTTCTGGCGCAATATGGCTGCCCTCGCATCATCCAGGTGGATGAGGAGATTCCCCCCAATGTGTAAAGCACTTTGAGTGCCCAGAAAAGCGCTATATAAATGTAAGGAATTATTATTTTAAGTAATAATAAGCAGCTAATATCTCAACAACATGCATGTTAATAAGCAATAATGAGAATTGATCCCTTAAGTGCTATCAAATAAAATGTGTTAATTTTGATTGAATTTGAGATGATGGTGTACATTGCAATATCGATGCTGAAACGATATATTCTGCAGCCCTAGTGGAAACCCAGAAAGTGTGCAATTAAGAGCCAGATGTAATACGTTTGCTTTGTCTGTATGTTTTATTGACTCTCACAATGCTGGTAAACTTGTAGAAAGCATCAAGAACCATGATTTCAGTCAAAATTCAACTACTAAAAAAAAGTCACCTACATCTTGGGATGGCCCGTGGGTGGGCAAATTGAGCAAATTTTAATTTAATTAAGGGTGAACTATTACATTTTAATCATTTAGTAAAATAATTTCTATGATAAATATTTTCAAGACTTCCATAATGCTTCTCCCTTACATCCTGGAAACTACAAACACCATGTGATCACATGGCATGATTTCCCTGTAGCTTAGGCACAGCCCATCCCCCATCCTGCAAGATTTAGTTATCTCCTCCAGTTAGTCCAGCTGTATAAATCATACTAACTAAAACAATGCTTAAAGCAGAAAATCTAATACAACCTAAACAAGAACTAATCTGCACAGTGCATTCAATTACTAAATGCAAAATTCACAGAGTGCTTCATTCTTCTAGCACATATTAGAATATATAAAGAATTAAATTAAACTTGATTGTAACAACTAGGTCATCACACCTTTTGACAATAGAAACCACTATGCTTTTGCTAGTCATTAATAAGGAACTATTTTATTAAACGTCTTTTTATAAAACCACCTAAAATATTCTGAACAGAGCATAACAACAAACCATTCCAAGCCTGGAAAACACAATTTTACATGTACCCAATATTGCACATATGCATGGCAGTCAACCAGTAAGAGATAAAAACAGGGCAAAAGGTCACACACAAAAATCATACACCATCTAATCAGTGTTATGGCTCTATGAGATTTAGTAATCAACATACTCTGTCTCTGACCAAACTCATGCATCATTTCTTTAACAGCTATTCTGCTGGCTTGTGGGGATTATTCATCAGCACAATTTATATACATTTACTTTCATCTCTTTTTAGAAAAAAAATGATTATATATAGGCATCTTTAGTAATGGAATAAATTCAGGAATCATCTTGGTTTAACCCCTGCTTAATCTTATACTGCAAAATACTAGCAAAAACTAGAATAACAAACTGTAGCAATTTACACAAAGTATGAAATAGTACATTTGCTCATAAACAAAGCATTAAAGATCTCCTGCTATCGTACAAGATTAAACCTTGCATTTAACAAACACTCACACGGATTAACAGTGGACACTTCATCCTAATCTCTTCCTCTGTTGTTGAATATATTTATGCTAAGCTACCATTAAAGGTGCAGCGACAATAACTGAAGCATTTTATATTAATTGCACTGGGCTACTCTCACAAGACTTGGCTCTTAATTCAAAACATGTGCCGCTGATGTATTTTATCAACTTATTCCAGGTGAATGTCGGTATTTGTCTAGTATAACGACAAACTTGATAGCCTAGCTTAGCCAGGCCTAGAACAGACGCGAGGCCGCGCACAGGTTCGCGGATTATCCGAAGCGCGTAAACAGCATCACCATGGCGACCCTATTTAAACCGTTTATTTACACGCTTAATTTCTCGCTTTAAAACTTAACCTTGCAGAGAATTCACTTTGCGCTGCAGCTCACGCGCACCTGCAGGAATCCAAGCAGGAGTTCGACGCTCTCTCTCCCCCGGTGCTCCCTCAGTATTATCCCGTCTGTCGACTCCTGTTCTTAAAGCGAGGTAAACTGAAACATCATCCCGTTCAAACCATCGTGCTGTGCGGAAAGCAGGTACAAAATGCAATCGAATTGTAGACTGTGATAAACAGAAGCCGGACTCGCGGGGGTAACGAGGAAAAGTGCCCGTTCGAGTCTTTGTTCTTGCTCATGAACAATGGTACAGGCCCTTCTTTCTCTCCGTCAACCCCCCTCAACACTCCCAGCTCTGGTGGAGCATCAACCCCTCGCTTTCCCCTCCAATCAAAGGCTCCCCTCCCCCAGACACACCGCATTACTGCTGCTCCTCCTCCCGCATACACACCACACACGGAGGACAGACTCCATAATATACATAGAGTTGGCAAACAGTATAGTTGACCACCAGAGTCAAACTTTTAAAAAGCAGTAGCTGTAACAGCACGTGATTTCACCAGCGGAGCACAGAGAGGATGTTTACACCTATAGTTTACATCAACTACATTTTCATTACTATAGGGAAAGAAAAAAGATGGCAAAACATCAGTTTGGATTTGTGTACAAATAAAATATTTAATTATATAAATATATATTTTATAGTTTGTAATTTGCTTTTGTTTTTTATTTTGTCTATCTATCTATCTATCTATCTATCTATCTATCTATCTATCTATCTATCTATCTATCTATCTATCTATCTATCTATCTATCTATCTATCTACTATTTAAAAGAGAGGTTGGTTCTGTTTTATCATTCATTTATTTTCTTTTCGGCTTAGTCCCTTTATTAATCTGGGGTCGCCACAGCGGAATGAACCGCCAACCTATCCAGCACATGTACGGACAATTTAGCCTATTTACCTGTACCGCATGTCTTTGGACTGTGGGGGAAACAGGAGCACCCGGAGGAAACCCACGCGAACGCGGGGAGAACATGCAAACTTTACCCAGAAATGCCAACTGACCCAGCCGAGTTTCGAACCAGTGACCTTCTTGCTGTGAGGTGACAGCACTACCTACTGTGCGCGTCGCCGCAGCAAAATCAGAGAAATGCTATTCAGAATTAATAATAGGATTTATATACATTTATAAGATGTATCTTTTTTGATTAATGAGAAATATATTTTATCGTAAATACATTGTATTGTACAGTAAATAAGCAATTTCTTAAATTTGATCAAACTTGTAGCAAAAGGATGTTGGATCTGTGCTTGTAACTATATGAAAAGTCTCAGTCCTGCTTATGGAGATCCGGTTCCAGATCCAATCAATAACTGAAAGTTACAGGCAGGTGTTCATGCAGTTATGAAAATTTATTCTGTAGCAAGCACATTAATCACCTTTAAAAAAGAAAACTTCACTCTCCTGTGTTCACAGGCAATAAAATATGCAAATTCTGTCATGCTGAACTTTTGCCTTGTGACATCAATACTTCTTTTTCATAGAGAAAGTCAATGTTTTTCATAACGAGGAGTGTAACAAGAATAGCACAAATGCTGTCAAATAAAGTTCAATATCAGTAATAGTAGTGTCTCAACAGACAGTGAATTTACTTAGGTTTACTTAAGTCAGACAAACATTCAATAATCTGTATATATGGCATAGATTGCTCAGGGGCCAGGAATTTTTTTAGGAGATAACAGTAATAAATTACTATTTTTTTATGTGTGTTGTTTTCGGTAATTGAAGGTGTAGGTTATACATGTATTGCTAATTGCAGAGCTCGTCTATTCTAATCGTAACACATTACTTAACATAAAAGTAACTAAGTAACACAACTAGTTACTTTTTTGGGCAGTAACTCTATATTGTAATGCATTACTTTCAAAAATAACTTTCCCCAACATGGCAGATGACAGTCAATCATTAAAAGAGGGCAGAGAGTAAGGCAAAGAGAGAGTAAATCAATTTAATTAAATATGCATTTAATTTCTTTAAATAAAAAGACAGTTACCACCCATCTCTAACTAACAAATAAACTTAACTTACATACTCAAAAAAGTAAAACTGATCCCACCTCAACTTTAGGTTGATTGTCTTTAAAAAAATCCCTGCTTTAAAAGCAAAAACAGTGGAAACATCATACAATGTCTAAAGTTTAAATGGCTATAGTAGTGTATTAACATTTAGTAACTTTCCATACACATAATCCATAACATGTTGGTTTAAATGAAGTCTCTGTTATCTTGGTCTCGTTTTAAGTGGTTGCCTTCTATTGGTGAAAAGATAATTGCTAAATAATATGTTGCAAAACACAGTTCACCTAAAAAATCTTTTACTCACACTCAAGTGGTTGTAAACCTTTAGGAATTTCTTTCTTTTGTTGAACTCAAAACAAGATATTTTTAAGAATGTTGGAAAAATTGACATGACAAAAATACAATGGAGATCAATGTCTGTTTGTTTTCCCCAACATCTTTCTTTGTGTTCAACAGAGGAAAGAAACAAGTTTGGAACAAGTGGAGGATGAGAAAATGATTAAGTAATTTTTAATTTGAGGTGAACTATCTTTTAACTATGTTTTAAATTTAAAACATTTGCGTTTTATAGTGGATACCTTCAGATATACCTTCGGATACCTTTCTACTGTTTTCATCAGCAGAGATAATAAAAAGGTCAAAATCAAGTGACCTAAGGAATGTACAATTGATAATAGGTCAAACAAGCACATAATCAATTCATCATAATTTGCTGTGGGTCACATGAAGGCACGTGTGACTGTCAGGCCCATAAACCCCATCAAAAACTGAACAACATCGCCCTCTGGTGTTATGAACGTGCATAAACCCCAAATCTGAGGTCCCTGAATTAGGCCTACACGACCTTATTTCTTCACGTACAAGCGGCCGCAGCCATTGGAATCTTTTTGGCTTGGAGACTTTCGGTCTCATTCACTTCCATAGATTTTAGACGTTAAAAACGACTTGTTATGCTGCTTGATGTTGATTGTACTTTTTATGTACACTATCTGACAAAAGTCTTGCTGCTTATCCAAGTTTTAGGAACAACAAATAATAACTTGACTTCTAGTTGATCATTTGGTATCAGAAGTGGCTTATATGAAAGGCAAAGGTGTCTATAAAGGTGTCTATAACTTAAGGTGGCCATACTAACTACTGTCGACGACTGACTGCAGTACAAATCATATCTAATGTCTGGCCTCCACTGAGGAATGTGCAGGAAAGCAATCTCATACACACAAAAGATATAGTCTATTCTACTTTTTTTCTTTTTTGAATTTTTTATGAAATCTGTGTGATCAAATGCTTAGATCGAGATTAGGTTCCTATATTATGGCATGCATTAATAATATGCCACAGTGCTGGAAGACCTGTAAATTGTATTTGGATTTTAATTGAATCTTATTTTAGTGTGCTTTATAAAAAGAGTTGTCAGTATTATTAAAATTATTTTATTGTCATATTTTACAGTATATACAGAAATGTTACTTTAAATATATATACTGTATGTAGGCTACCATCTTTTTTTTTTTTTTGTTTGTTTTGAGGAAAACCGGTTTTATTTAAAGAGACAGTTAGCCCCAAAACTAAGGGAGTCAATTTTTGATTGTTTTTTTATTTGTTAAATGAAATGAAAGTTTTTAAGACATTAAATAGAAAACATGTATATTGTAATTTAAATGACTTGTCAAGGATTTGTCAATATAAAAATGTTTTTTTTTTATTACATTTTAAGTAAACGCTGTAATACTTTAAAAAATATTACTACAATTGTAAAATGTAATTTATTCCTTTTATTCCTAGATTTTGGGAACCACTAGTGTTTGATCCATCTAAAATAATTCTAACATGCTGATTCAATGCTAGTATTTCTTTTTATTATAGTATTATTTTTGAAGAATTCTGTACACTACCTGAAAAAAGTCTTGTCGCCTAGCAAAGTTTTAGGAACAACACATAATAACTTGACTTCTAGTTGATAATTTGGTATCAGAAGTGGCTTATATGAAAGGCAAAGGTGTCTAGATTACGCATATTTTTTACCAAAATAAGATATGATCATGACTTGATTTTTAATTATTAACAGAAATAATGTACAGAATAGAATATAAACTCATGGTGCAGTGGAAAAATAATGAATATTGTGTATGACACCCATGAGCTTGGGCAATCGCATCCATAAATCTCTCCAATGACTTATTAATAACTGACTTATTAATAAAGTCATCTGGAATGGCAAAGAAAGTGTTCTTGCAGGACTCCCAGAGTTCATCGAGATTCTTTAGATTCATCTTGCTCAATATTTTTCATCTCTGGTGACTGGGCTGGCCAATCCTGGAGCACCTTGACCTTCTTTGCTTTTAGGAACTTTGATGTGGAGGCTGAGGTATGAGAAGGAGCGCTATCCTGCTGAAGAATTTGCCCTCTCCTGTGGTTTGTAATGTAATGGGCAGCACAAACTGGGATCAACGACAAGACTTACTCAGGAAGGGGATAGTCATAAACACACGGTAGTTTGACAGTTTTCTGACATTTATTATTCCTATAGTCATTTCTCCCATAGGCAACTGAATCAGAAGTTCTAAAACAATCACAAAAGTGAGCCCACTTCAACATTACAGAATAAGGTCAATAGCAGGCGTGCCCGAATTCAGAGGGCCGGTGACCTACAGAGTTTAGCTTCAACTTGCTACAACACTCCTGACAGGAATTTTCTATACCTAGAAAGAGCTTGATTGGCTGATTCAAGTGTCAGGTCTAATTGGGGTTGGAGCTAAAATCTGTAGGACACAGGCCCTCCAAGACCGAATTTGGGCAACCTTATAGTCTTTGACCTACAGCACAAATCTAAAAACAATAGCCAACTTCACTAAAGCCCATGAATGTGTTAAAGGAAATGAGGATTATTTAACTTGCCACATCAAATCAAAATGACAGCTAGACCAACGTGGGTATATTTAAAAATATCAGAAGATTTATGGATCTAATAAGCTGAACACATCCAAAAAAAGGATTATAACTAAGCTTCCACTGGGGGCCTCTTGCAGAATTCATTTATGGGTCGTTTATGAACGTCCTTCATCTGCAGCAGTGAAGCGCTTCTCATATCAACTCCTCTGGTTTGAATGAAGCATTGCCTCTATGGGGAAAAAAAACTCCATCCTCCACCGCCATGCCTGACAAAATCTCTCTCTCTCTCTCTCTCTCTCTCTCTCTCCCCGATGAGGCCTCCGCTTCCCTCACTGTGCTCCAGGGGCTCTTTGTTATGCCAGTGCCTAGTCTCTCCCAAACACAGGCACAGGAGGAGCTGTTCACCCAGGAGCTCACAGCTACACGGCTGGCGGAGCGCGATAATGCTCTGGCGACAGACCACATATGTGAGGGCCATACTAACTACTGTCGACGACTGACTGCAGTACAAATCATATCTAATGTCTGGCCTCCACTGAGGAATGTGCAGGAAAGCAATCTCATACACACAAAATATATAGTCTATCCTACTTTTTTTTTTCTTTTTTGAATTTTTTATGAAATCTGTGTGATCAAATGCTTAGATCGAGATTAGGTTGCTATATTATGGCATGCATTAATTATATGCCACAGTGCTGGAAGACCTGTAAATTGTATTTGGATTTTAATAGAATCTTATTTTAGTGTGCTTTTTAAAAAGAGTTGTCAGTATTATTAAAATTATTTTATTGTCATATTTTACAGTATATACAGAAATGTTACTTTAAAAATATATATGTAGGCTACCACCTTTTTTTGTTGTTGTTGAGGAAAACCGGTTTTATTTAAAGAGACAGTTAGCCCAAAAACTAAGGGAGTCAATTTTTGATAGTTTTTTTATTTGTTAAATGAAATGAAAGTTTTTAAGACATTAAATAGAAAACATGTATATTGTAATTTAAATGACTTGTCAAGGATTTGTCAATATAAAAATGTTTTTTTTTAAATTACATTTTCAGTAAAAGCTGTAGTGCTGTCAAAAATATTACTACAATTGTAAAATGTAATTTATTCCTTTTATTCCTAGATTTTGGGAACCACTAGTGTTTGATCCATCAGAAATAATTCTAACATGCTGATTCAATGCTAGTATTTCTTTTTATTATAGTATTATTTTTGCAGAATTCTGTACACTACCTGAAAAAAAGTCTTGTCGCCTAGCAAAGTTTTAGGAACAACACATAATAACTTGACTTTCAGATGATCATTTGGTATCAGAAGTGGCTTATACGAAAGGCAAAGGCCTCTAGATTATGCTTATTTTACCCAAATGAAATATGATCATGCCTTGATTTTTAATTATTTAATTAGGACAGTAAGGTCTGACTTTGCCTAGACAAAAGTCTTGTCACAGAAATAATGAACAGTATAGAATATAAAGTCAGTGGAAAAAGAATTAATATTGTGTATGACTCCCATGAGCTTGAAGGGCTGCATCCATACATCTCTGCAATGACTCAAATAACTTATTATTAAAGTAATCTGGAATGGCACAGAAAGCGTTCTTGCAGGCCTCCCAGAGCTCATCAAGATTCTTTAGATTTTTCTTCAACGCCTCCTCCATCTTACCCCAGACATTCTCAATAATGTTCATGTCTGGTGACTGGGCTGGCCAATCCTGGAGCAACTTGACCTTCTTTGCTTTCAGGAACATTGATGTGGAGGCTGAAGTATGAGAAGGAGCGCTATCCTGCCCTCTCCTGTGGTTTGTAGTGTAATGGGCAGCACAAATGTCTTGATACCTCAGGCTGTTGATGTTGCCAACCACTCTGCAGATCTCTTGCACGCCCCCATACTGAATGTAACCCCAAACCACGATTTTTCCTTTACCAAACTTGCCTGATTTCTGTGATAATCTTGGTCCATGCGTATTCTGCAGTATTTGTGATGATTGAGATGCAGTTCAACAGATGAAAAAAATAGTTATTATTTGTTGCTCTTACAATTTGGATCGATGACAAGACTTTTGTTAGGTAGTGTACTATTTTTTTGCAGAAACCACTTTTTATTATCTGATGAATATAAACTCAAACAGAACACCATTTTTCTGAAAAAGAAATATTTTTGTAACATCACAAATAATGCATCCTTGTCGAATTGTGGCCCTGGACTAACCAGTCATAAAGATAAATCTTTGGAAACTGAGATTTATACAACATCTGAAAGTTTAATACATTAAAGTTAATAAGCTTTTCATTGATGCAAGCTTTGTTAGGATATGGTATCTGGCTGAGATTCAACTATTTGAAAATCTGGAACCCAAGGGTTTAAAAAAATCTAAATACTTAGAAAATCACCTTTAAAGTTGTGCAGAAAGTTTTCAGCAATATAAAATTTTTAAAATATACATATATAGATATAAGAGGCGACGCAGTGGCGCAGTTGATAGTGCTGTCGCCTCACAGCAAGAAGGTTGCTGGTTTGAGCCTCGGCTGGGACAGTTGGCATTTCTGTGTGGAGTTTGCATGTTCTCCCTGCGTTCGCGTGGGTTTCCTCCGGGTGCTCCGGTTTCCCCCACAGTCCAAAGACATGCGATACAGGTTAATTGGGTAGTCTAAATTGTCCGTAGTGTATGAGTGTGAATGATTGTGTGTGGATGTTTCTGGGTTGTGGGTTGTGGCATTACCAGTCATGGGTTGCGGCTGGAAGGGCATCCGCTGCGTAAAAACGTGCTGATAAGTTGGCGGTTCATTCCGCTGTGGTAACCCCAGATTATCAAAGGGACTAAGCCGAAAAGAAAATAAATGAGTATTGATATATTTACAGTAAAATTACTTTATGGAACATTATCTTTTACTATTATTCTAATGATTGTTATAGCATACAACAAGATAAGTCAATAATTTTGGCTCAAACAATAAATTTTTGGCTATTGCTAAATTTTTAAGACTGGTTTTGTAATAAATAATAATAATAATAATAATAATAATAATAATAAAAAAAAAAACTCACTTGACCTCAAATATAACTCCCCTATACTAAAGTAATGCACACACTTCAAAAGCCTGCAGATGATGATGCTCAGACAACCCAGCAGGGATCAAACTCTTCAGCCTTTCTAAAGCTCATGCTCTACAGGTGATTTCTTGCTTTTCATCCCAAACCTCTCATTACCACCTAAAAGTCTTACACGCATTTGATTGCCAGAGAAGTATGCAAAGCTAAGTGAACCCACTGGTGGATTAAATTGACCGGCTTTTTTGTTGCAAGTATCTCTTTAAGCCGTTAAATCGCTTGGAAACACGCGTTGTGCTGCTGTGAGAGGAAATAAGATGAAGACTCTGAAATACCTATACTTAAGGCAAGAGACTGCAGGTGAATAAGGTAAAAAGTGACGAATAGCAATGGCTGTAATTACCCAGTTGATTGATTACATTAAGAATCGCAAACCTTTGATTGACAAGTTTTGTAAAATGTTTTTAAATATGCAAATGAGGCATTAGTTTATTTAATTTTAGATGTACTATTTACGCACATTTCCAGCACAAAAATCTAAGCATGAACTTATTTTGCCTTACTATTTTTCCACTCCATAGATCAGAAAATACAGCAAAAGGTCTGAAGTTTATTTATTTATTTATTTATTTAATTGATTTACAGCATAAAAATGTAAAAATAATATTTAGGAAACTTAACAGAAAATCTATTGTAGCTGCCCTTTGGCGTCCATGAACGAGACAGAGAGTTTCTGACGGGTGCTTCTTTCTTTATTTCGCTCAAAACGAGAGCCATTAAACTTTCGTTGCGTAGCACCGTGAAACTACACAAAGAAACAACAAAAATCAATAAATACCACTCGTATACAGAAAAATATGACAAATAAAGATACAATGTACAGAGCAATATATGAAAACTAAATGGTGAAGTATATGAAGACAGTTTGAAACAACTAATATGAAGGCAGAGCTCACGATTAACATATACATACAAACGAACATATATGGCTTAAATAATCAACTTCACATACCTCGCTCCGCTTTACCAAAGGGTTCTACGATATAAATTGAGCAGGATTAAGCCTCCTTTCTTCGTAAATCGATCCTCATCTCCATGAACTGCGCAGAAAACAGGTATTCTCTTCGCTCTGCTAATCTGACTAATTTATTTGTTACCCGGACTACCGAACACACGTGACGTGCTCTGATGCTCTGAACAAATTTAAAGTGGTACAATCATTTAGTGGTCACTTACACTCCCACCAATCATTTTATGATAAATTGAAAGAACAAACTGAAATTATTCAGAACATGATTTTGAACCTTAACATGACCACTTTTACTTTCGTGACTAGAACATATTTCAGAAATAATTATTTGGTCTGATGAGAGTGTATCATCCCAGTTACTAACAGTCAGTCTTCTTCAAGAAGTACCACCAATTTCTGAATCGGCCTTTCAATGATTGAGAGCTTGGAGGCCTGATCCCTTTTGCTAGTGAGTTTTCGTTCTGCTACTCGTACCTTCACTCGTCTCACAAATCCATCACTTTCTTTGACAGTTTCAACCACTCTGCCCAACTGCCATTGACTTCTTGGGAGCATATCCTCTTTGATTATTACAACATCATTTACTCTGAGGTTTCTGCGAGGAGTATGCCACTTTTGGCGTGTTGAAATGTTAAGCAAGTATTCTTTCTTCCAACGACTCCAAAATTGCTCAACCAAATATTGGACTCTACGCCATCTTTTCGTAGCGTACATGTCTTCTTTGACAAATTTTCCTGGAGGTGGAAGTGCAACATCAGCCTTCATAAGTATTAAGTGGTTTGGGGTTAGAGGCTCCAGTGAATTTGGATCATTAATGCCATCTACCGTAAGTGGGCGACTATTAACTATGGCCATTGCCTCATAGAACAATGTTCTAAGTGAAGCATCATCAAGTCTACCTGGGCACAGTGCAAGTGTGGCATTGAGTACACTGCGCACAGTTCGTATTTGTCGTTCCCAGACACCTCCAGTGTGACTTGCAGAGGGAGCATTAAAGGCAAACTCACATTGTTTCTCTGCAAGAAAGATTTCCAGAGTTTTGATGTCGACTTGTTTCAGGCAATCTTTGAGTTCGTTCCTGGCCCCGACAAAGTTTGTACCTTGATCACAACGAAGTTTGCAAACTGCTCCTCTGAGGCTTATAAAGCATCTCAATGCATTGATGAAGGCATCTGTGGACAAATCTTCAATCATTTCAATATGAACTGCGCGAGATGACAGACAAGTGAATATTAGACCGTATCGCTTGTATTCCTTGCGAGCTCTCTTTATGACAAATGGCCCAAAACAGTCCATGCCACAGAATGTGAAGGGAGCAGATACTTCGACACGCTCTTTGGGAAGTTCGGCCATTCTTTGTTCTTCTGTCGGTCGTCTAAGTCTTCGACACTGCACACACTTGTGTATCAGCTTAGCAACTGATTTGCTACCTCCAATGATCCAAAATCCGTTCATTCTAAGCTGCATTTGAGTTTGAGTTCGCCCCTGATGGCAAATTTTGGCATGGTAATATGACAGAATTAGCTTGGTGATGTAACTATCCTTTGGTAGAATCACAGGATGTTTGAGGTCTTGACTGAGTGATGACTTCTTCAGTCTTCCACCTACACGAAGAAGACCTTTGTCCAAAACAGGATCCAGTTGATACAACGCACTAGAATTAGGAAGAGCATTCCCGTTCTCAATCATTCTCATTTCCTTGGAAAACGCCTCCTGCTGGATGAGCTTGATAACCACTTCAGCAGCTCTCTGACGCTCCTCAACAGTTATATGATCAGTGGAGTATTTCTGTTTCAATCCAAGTCTTTTTATCCTTGCCACAACCTTCAGAAGCATTGACCAGCAAGAAAATCGACTGAAACGACTTAAAATGTCAGAACTGTCATTGACTGTGGTCACAAATGTTTGGACTGGTTTAACTTCGGGGTCACCAACAAGCAAATTGGCTGAGGTATGTGGTGTTGGATTCACTTCTAGTTCCCACAGAAATTTGGGACCTCTTAACCAGGTCGATGAAGGGATGTCAGACGCATGAAACCCTCTCGAAGCATGATCAGCCGGGTTCTCTAAGGTGTTAACATAGTACCACAGGCTTGGATCTGTAATGTCCCTTATGAGCTGCACACGGTTAGCAACGAATACATGAAACCGTCTTGCTTCGTTATTAATATAAGCCAGAACAACCTGTGAATCTGTCCAGAAGAACTCTCGGTCAATCTTCATTTCAAGCTCTGTCTTTAGCATGACACTCATCTTTGCAGATAGAACAGCTGCCGCAAGTTCCAGTCTTGGTATACTTGTGACCTTTGTAGGTGCGACTCTAGCCTTTGCCATTACTAAACTGCAGTGCACTTTACCTTTGTCATTTTTGAAACGAAGATACGAGCAAGCTCCATATCCAGTGTTGCTCGCGTCAGAGAAGTGATGCAGCTCCGTTTTAATGATCTCATTAAAGGTATCAGGGTGATAACATCTTGGTATGACAACTTCTTTAAGCTTTTGAAGACCACCTTTCCAATCCTCCCACCGTGAATACATGTCTTCTGGAAGCTGATCATCCCATCCAATGTTTTTCCGACATAGTTCCTGCAGGATACATTTTCCCTGAAGAATAAATGGTGCCACAAAACCAATTGGGTCAAACAGGGAACTAATGACAGACAAGATTCCACGGCGGGTCGATGGCTGATCTTTATAGTTGATGTTGAATTGAAAATTGTCATCCCTTGTTGACCACTGAACACCAAGTACACGTCCTGTTGGTGTTGCTTCAGGGTTTAAATTGAGAGGCTTAGAGACAATATCCCTTTCAGATGGGTCTATGCAGCAGAGAACATCTTCCTCATTGGAGTTGAATTTATGAAGCCGTATACCTCCACGTTTACAGAGTGCCTGAGCATCAGCGATTAGTTCTTTGGCTTCATCAATTGAACGAACACTGGCTAGCCCATCGTCTACATAAAAGTTCCTTTTAACAAACTTTGAAGCTGTTGGGTGATTAGCTTCGTACTGCTGTGCCAGGTACTTCAAACCGAAATTGGCACACCCAGGAGACGATGTAGCGCCAAAGAGATGGACTGTCATGCGATAGTCTTGAGGCTCTTTCTCCCAGTCTCCATCCTCCCACCATAAAAACCTCAGATAATTACGTTCATCTGGAGGAACAAGGAACTGGTGAAACATCTTTTCTATATCACAGGTGACTGCGACTAGTTCCTTTCTGAAGCGGCAGAGTACTCCAACTAATGAATTTATTAGATCAGGCCCAGTCAACAGAGTGTCGTTTAGAGATATACCACCAAACTTAGCTGAGCAGTCGAACACAACCCTCAGCTTACCTGGTTTCTGAGGGTGGTATACCCCGTGGTGTGGAATGTACCATACACTCTCTCCTTCAGGTATCTCAGGGGCTAGTTCAGCATCACCTTTGTTAATGACTTCCTTCATGAAAGCTTTGTAGTCATCAGAATATTGCTTATTAGATTTGAGCTTTTTCTTCAATTGCTGCAATCGAGCAACTGCAAGCCTTTTATTATTTGGCAGTGATGGTTGGCTGATACACTTGAAAGGGAGAGGAAGTTCATAATGTCCATTATCCTTCTGTTTGATGTTGGTACTGAGATGTTGAATGAAACGAACATCCTCTTGAGACACACTTTTATCCTCATAACCTTTCTCATTGAAATCTGACTCAAGAATTTTCAAGACATCGTTGGGTGATGGAACAAATATCTCCTTGACTGCAACTCTGTGAACAAAGCTCTGATTTCCCTGCCTGTCTAGGTGTGGATTAGAGAGACCTATAATGCTCCAACCAAGTTCAGTTCTTTGTGCGAATGGTTCATTTTCATGACCAATTATAACTTCAAGGGGAGCTAGGGCTGAAGGGCAGTCATATCCGATTAATAATCCGACTTCGCAGTTCTGAAGTGGTGGCAATTGATTGGCCAGATGTTTGAGGTGAGGCCACTTTAGTGCTGTGCTCTTTGTTGGGATGTAGGACTTATCAACAGGAATGAAGTCTCTAGTATATGCTTGCCGTAACTGAATAGAGTTTGACGCTTGGAGTCCTCTGACTTGCAGACCGCAAACTCTGTTACTTGCCGTTATGGTGTCCACAGCTGTCATGGTGCTTAATCTAAGTTGAACTGGTTGCTTGACTGCATTTAGATCATCAAGAAGATCTTCCAAAATGAACGTTGAGTCACTTTGCGTGTCCAGTAGTGCATAAGTGAGTACTTCCCTCTGTGGCTCTTCCAATGTAGAAATAAGAACTGGCACAATACTGGAAGTAGCAGAAGAGCTTTGTGTGAGTGCATGGGTCATAACTTTATGAACTTCCTGACTTGCTTGAACTTCTGTAGAAGTTTTATTTAATGGTTTCGGAGACACCATATGTTTTTCTTCATGTAAGCAGGTGGGGTGATTGCGGCCACATGTTCCACACTTATGCCGTCTTCTGCAAATTTTAACGATATGCCCTTTCCTGAGACACCCAAAACAGAGCTGATTTTCTTGAATAAAGTTCTTCTTGTCTTCAATAGTTTTTTCTCCAAATGCAGAACATTGGACAATGCTGTGGTTTTCATCTTTACAGACAACGCATGATACTTTTGACTTCATGCTAGATGTATTAAGCCCTTTAGAACTGAACTCTTTCACGTCGGTCTTTGTACTGAGCGCCTTAGCTCGCTTGGGAAACCTTTCATCTGAATTTTTCAGATTCATGAAAAGTGGGGAAGTAATGGGGTTACACGCTATTCTAGTTTCCTTTTGCAAGAAATCTGTAAAACACTTGAAACCTGGATAGTCCCCTGATGCATCTAATTCTTCCGTCACAATTCGATTCCACTTGTGTACAACCCATTCAGGAAGTTTCTTTAGTAGCTTGTAGTTTTCTTCACAGTCATTTAGAATAGATAATCCCTTAATGTGTGGCATTGCCTCAGCACATCCTTGCAGGAAATCTGTGAAGTCTCGTAGTGCAAGTGGATCATTTATCCCAATTTTGGGCCACCTCATCAGCTTGTCTCTAAAGGCTTTTTGCAGTATGAATGCATTCCCATATCTATCTTGCAAGACCTTCCATGCTCCTTGGTATGCATCCTCTGAATTTCTATAGAAATATCCCTCCACAGCCTTACGGGCTTCTCCAACGAGGTACCTTTTTAGATAGAACATCTTCTCACCAGGTGGGAGGGGCTTTCTTTCTATAAGAGCTATGAAGGACATCTTCCAATCTAAGAATTTCAAAGGATCACCAGCGAAGATCATGGGTTCAGGAACAGGCAGTCGATGTGTGCTTAGTGAGTCTGCTATTGCTTGAGCTAGAGAAACATTATTCTGAGATGGCTGGGCTTCATGCTCTTCCTTAAATGTTTGCTGAGGCAAGAACAATTCAGCTTCTGGGTTTAATTGAAATCTGTAAATGCTAGAATCCATTTCTTTATCACCACATTGAACGATCCCTTCAAGATCGTTGTACACTTTCACACGAGCTGCTGCTACTTTTACTTCCTTGTCTACTTGCAACTGATGCAACCGTTTTCTTTCTTCTTCAAGCTTTAGCTGCATTTCTACCTCCCTTTGCTTTATTTGTGCTAGCATTTTAGCTTCAGAAAGCTTCCATTCACTCTCCATTTTATTAAGCTTTGTTTGTTGATCATGGATTTCTTGCATAGCTTTAGCTTGCTCTTGTTTTGCTGCAAGTTCAGCTTCCGCTTCAGCTCGCTTACTTGAAATCTTGGAAGAGGTCTTTGACTGATTACCTGATCCTAGCGATGACTCTGAAATCACTGTGTTTGTTATTGTGCATCCAAAGATGGATTCATATTCATCTTTATTTAACACTTGTCTAACTCTTTCCTTCACAAGCTCTTCATTGTAATCTTCACCTATTGTCTCCAGCCGCTTACTAACGAGATCCCTAATTTCAGCAGTCAGCGCAGCACAAGCATCCATACGATTGACAATGTCTGGAGATGTAGCATGGTTGCGTAATATTGGCTCATAATGCTGATGAACTAGATTACATTGAATTTGAATGTCTTGCTGTATTTGTTCCAGATTCTCACGTGAACAGAACATTTTTAGTTTTGATCTACTATGTTTTGCAGTCTCTTTCCAACTGTTATAAGCTTTATGGAAAGCTTTCTCTTGTCTCTTAGCTTCCTGTTCACGCATCTCTAGACCCCTTTCTGTGAAGCTTCTTTCACGTGTGCTTGATCTGACCTGCTGCACAACTGGGTTGCTTATTTCTACTGTTGGAAGTGAAATTTCATCTGCTTGTTTGACTGCATGCGCTTCTTCATGTATACTATGTGTATCTTCCATAGCCTCTTCAGTGTGCACAGCCTCCATAATTAAAGAGGAACTTAAGCAGTGAATAATAACACTCTCACCAGACCTCTAGTACGTAAGCACCCAAAATAAATTTGCGAGCAAGATCAATATAAATACAAACAGCAGTATTTGACATCCAAAAAATTAGCTTGTAACAGGAATAACCAGGAAATGTCAGTTTTCAAATAAGTACAGCTAACATTAACACTGATTGTAACTTTTCTAATGCTAAATAAACCCTTTTTTTTATGGAATACTCAAATTTTACTCAAATAATGTAATTAAAATCTTAAACTATTAAGTATATGTTCTTTATAACATTATTTACTTCCTTTGATTTAAAGTCCTTTGGAATTTTAACCTTTCAGCTCAAATAAATGTCCATGAAATATTTGCTTTTCCTTTAGAGCATTTAAAATTACTAAGTTCAAGATGACTGGATGCTGCTTACGTAGGAATATGTTCTTCTTAAACTCTCTTGTCACTCAAAGTCTCACTCTGCATCTGCAACAGTGACAGCACGCGCGCCACCTTCGATCAACCTATGCGATGACGTCACGACCCCCGCTGCCAGTCTGCGTCTGGATGAAACAGATGCGTGGTTCCTTTAAGCGTCGAGTTTCACTGTAGCTGCCCTTTGGCGTCCATGAACGAGACAGAGAGTTTCTGACGGGTGCTTCTTTCTTTATTTCGCTCAAAACGAGAGCCATTAAACTTTCGTTGCGTAGCACCGTGAAACTACACAAAGAAACAACAAAAATCAATAAATACCACTCGTATACAGAAAAATATGACAAATAAAGATACAATGTACAGAGCAATATATGAAAACTAAATGGTGAAGTATATGAAGACAGTTTGAAACAACTAATATGAAGGCAGAGCTCACGATTAACATATACATACAAACGAACATATATGGCTTAAATAATCAACTTCACATACCTCGCTCCGCTTTACCAAAGGGTTCTACGATATAAATTGAGCAGGATTAAGCCTCCTTTCTTCGTAAATCGATCCTCATCTCCATGAACTGCGCAGAAAACAGGTATTCTCTTCGCTCTGCTAATCTGACTAATTTATTTGTTACCCGGACTACCGAACACACGTGACGTGCTCTGATGCTCTGAACAAATTTAAAGTGGTACAATCATTTAGTGGTCACTTACATCTATGAAACTTTTGTTTTAAGACTGTAAGTGCTGCTGAAAGGGAGATTTTTAGCTCAGTACAGGAGAAAAAAAAATCTAATTTTGAGAAAATTCGACATTTTAATAAATATTTTACATTTTATAATATTTAATAATGTATATATTTAACAATTCTTTGATGAATAATGTTCAAAAAGAAAGGCATTTATCTAAAAATGAGATCTTTGTAAAATTAGTGTCATTAATGTTAACAGCTATGATGCATTAGTAAATGTTGAGCTATGATTAATAAATCCCAGATAGCAAAATTCATGTGGCTCAAATCCAGCCCACACCAAACATTTACATCCGGCCCACATACCACAAGGAATGATAGCCCTTGGGCGATACACTACTGTTTGCCAGATCTGGGCCACAATTAAGCCATAGCAATACCACATTCATTCATTCATTTTCATTTCGGCTTAGTCTTTTTTATTAATCCGGGGTCGCCACAGCGGAATGAACCGTCAACTTATCCAGCACATGTTTTACGCAGCGGATGCCCTTCCAGCTGCAACCCCTCTCTGGGAAACATCCATACACACTCATTCACACTCATACATTATGGACAATTTAGTTTACCCAATTCACCTGTACCACATGTCTTTGGACAGTGGGGGAATACGGAGCACCTGGAGGAAACCCACGCGAACGCAAGGAGAACATGCAAACTCCACACAGAAACGCCAACTGACCCAGCCGAGGCTCGAACCAGCGACCTTCTTGCTGTGAGGTGACAGCACTACCTACTGCGCCACTGCATCGCCACAATACCACATATCAGCCAGAATTCAACCAAATGAACTAGAACTGACCCTATTCTGGGCCACAGTTTGCTTTGGTTTTGGATCCGGCCCTCACCCAACACTAATATCCGACCCACATAGCCAAAGTTTACTGTGCCGAATATTTGCCAAAAAATGGGCTAATTATGTTTTAATATAACTGGGCCACATTTGCCATATTTTCTCTGGGCCACTTTAGGCTCACAGCCAAATTAGCCAGAGCTTCCTGTGCCGAATATTTGCCAAAAGTGGCCCACATGTGTCTTAAGATAACTGGGTCACATTTGTCATATCACATCTGGGCCACTTTAGGCTCACAGCACATTAGTCAGAGCTTACTGTGCCGAATATTTTCCAAAAGTGGCCCACATATGTCTTAAGATAACTGGGCCACATTTGTAATATCGCATCTGGGCCACTTTAGGCTCACGGCACATTAGTCAGAGCTTACTGTGCCAAATATTTGCCAGAAGTGGCCCACATATGTCTTAAGATAACTGGGTCACATTTGTCATATCACACCTGGGCCACTTTAGGCTCACAGCACATTAGTCAGAGCTTACTGTGTCGAATATTTGCCAAAAGTGGCCCACATATGTCTTAAGATAACTGGGTCACATTTGTCATATCACACCTGGGCCACTTTAGGCTCACAGCACATTAGTCAGAGCTTACTGTGTCGAATATTTGCCAAAAGTGGCCCACATATGTCTTAAGATAACTGGGTCACATTTGTCATATCACACCTGGGCCACTTTAGGCTCACAGCACATTAGTCAGAGCTTACTGTGTCGAATATTTGCCAAAAGTGGCCCACATATGTCTTAAGATAACTGGGTCACATTTGTCATATCACACCTGGGCCACTTTAGGCTCACAGCACATTAGTCAGAGCTTACTGTGCCGAATATTTGCCAAAAGTGGCCCACATATGTTTTATAATAACTGGGCCACATTTGCACTTACACATGAGTTTAGACTCAGATTATCCTTAAATGATTATGCCACATTTTTGCCAACTGTGGCTCACATTTGTCCTCTGTCATTTGGGCTAAATTTACCATTTTCCACATGGGCCACATTAGGTTCACATTCAGATTATATTTTTCCATAAGTGGCAAATCTTTTCCTTAAATGGCCCATATACGAACTGGAATATTTGGCATCATTTTGACATTGTACAGGTGGGCCACTTCAGGCTATCGCTCATTTTGTCTGGGCCGAAAGAAGACAACCAGTGCTGCATAACTGCCATAAGTGGCCCATATTTGTATGCTATCTGGGAATGCTGTATAAGTATTGTTCATAATTAGTTCATATTAGTAAATACATTACCCAAAACCTTATAATGTGTGACCACAGATAATTATTGTATTGAAATCTACAGATGCAATTGGATAAATTTCGACACTAGATGAAAACAATATATGAAAAGCCAATAGCCAAAATCTCCAATATGACAGGTGCAGGTAAAAACAGTGCATTGCCTGCAGTGTCTGGCTTTAACAAATAAGCAGTGAATATTCTCCCTGCTGCACTGCAGTGGTGGCTTATACAGTTAAAGATGTTGGCAAAGCAGTTAACCTCAGGTCGCTCCATAGGGACTGGACCAGCAATAAATACACTGAAAGTCACTTTGGATATGAATGTGTCTGATAAATGACTAATAAGTAACTGCGGTGTTTGTTGACTTTGTTGGCAAACTCTCTATGCCGTCAGACATCAGTGTCAGACCTCAAAAAGCAGCGGGAGAAATACTTGATGAGAATGCAGAGAAAAATCAATGAGCAGTAAAACACACTGAGGAAAACACATTCGCTGTCATTGGGAATAAATCAGCTCTGGCACTTTTGCTGTTCACTATATAATACAAACATGCTCCAGGTATAGAGAGAGCGTATTCAGAGTGTGTTTCCCCCACAGGTTCAGGTCGCTGGAATTTATTGAGGTCTAGAAATCACTGAGTTGGAAAACAGCTCATCCTCCTCACTCGACAAGATACAGACGCCATTGCTTTCTGCCTGTATTATTACTGTCGTCCTGAAACCTACTCCTTTTTACATTGATAATAGGTATTTATGTGGACTCCAATTAAACACCCCTTGCAGTGCTTTACCTGTATCATGATTAAAATTATATTTACAAGTCAATGATGAAAAGGAGATTTGAGCATTTAAACAATATGGCAAAAAATAATAATAGTGACTATAAAATATTTTTACTTTGATATAGAAAATCCACTATAATCCTGCTTGATTTGATGAATATGTCCCATAAATTGAAATATGGCTTTTTATCCTTTATTGTTAATCTCTGATTTGACACAGTCTATATCATATAGCCCAAAGCACTATAAAAATAAAGGACCTGACTTCACTGGATTTAAAATGTAATTCGCTGTACCAAAATTCTGTCAGGCATATTTATAAAAGAATCATTTGATGACATGCATTAAATGACTCTATTTAAAGATCCAAACACAGCCCCAGAATACTAACTAACTGTAACTTTAGTTTAATGACTAAATATGTATTTATCTAAAATATTTAAAGTATGTTAAATATTGCATGCTTTTTCCTGCATTTTATGTTTCTGTGGATAAATCTTACTGCATCTTCAAAAGACCAGTAGGAGGCGACAAAGGACCGTCTGTAAATGATTCGTTTGAACCGGTTTGAACATCCGTTAAACGAATCTTTAAAACAAAATGAAACACAGAAGCAAATAAGCAAAAGCCTTCTTCGTGTTTTCATTTCTACCATTTCGTGTACGACATGTAATAACAAAGACCAAAGAAGCCCTTAAAGGGACTTTGGTAATAATTGTATGGTTGCTTACTTTTCCGACTTCAGAGGAAGATTCATTTGCTCATTCGTTTTGGAACAGCGTCACTACTGGCTTCGTATGGATATAATTTCGAAGGCGGGGCAAACAAAAGACCCAAAGAAGCTGGTAATGTTGTGTCTAAAATGTCCCTAAAAGGTAACTTAGTATTTTCTCTTGATATTTGATTAGTATTCTTTAAAATAGCATCACATTTCAGTACGATTGTGATTATAGGCCTACTTATGAAAAACATTCACAAACGTTACCGCGACCATATTGTGTGAGAAAAAACAGTTGTTAACTATATTGAACTACATTTTCACGCATAAACAGCAGTACAAATTATTCTCGATATTCATGACGATAAAAACAAAATACACTTTTTTAAACAGTTAGAATGCACATAATTAAAGTAGTCTCTGTTGAAATTGAGGTAAAGTTGGTTTTATATTCACACATTCAGACTTTCTCTTTAATATAATTTTAGAAACGTATTCTTTGCAAATACTGAATAGTGAAATCATATTAGCAGCCAATATCAGAGTACAACATTGTTTACAGTCAAATAAATAGTGGTATTGTTTTGAAGTCATTTTTACACGTGATTTAATTTAAAGTTCCATGCTAAACAACATAGGGGCAATATCACAAGTTACCACTGAACGAATGTGCGAATATAAAACCAACTTTACCTCAATACTGTTGATCTCTATGGGGGATATGCACACACAGACTTTTAATTTCAACCAGCAGCCAGCCTCAACGCTTCCGGTGAACAGACTTTTTTTATTATAACATTGCCACGTTTAATGTCTCATTTCTTTAAAAATCAGTGATCTTCACTGCCTGATAGATATACAATATAAAGTGGACGTCAGACCGGACAAGAAGCATTGCGATAAATTCCATTATGCCCTGCCATGTCTTTAAAATATGACTCGCCTGCTGATCCTGACGGCGCTAGAGTTTATCTCGTTTTACGCTTGAACAGCTAAATAAATGCGTACATCTATTTGACTGAATGTATTTTATTACATTACAACATCGATGCTGTAAAAGGAACCTTATAAATTGCAAATAGTCACATTAAGCTTTCACCGGAATTGGCTGAAAAACACTAGCTGTGCATATAGCCCATCGGTAATTTGTTGTCTTCTATTTGGGGGCATGTTCAGACCACTAAATTCAGTGCAATATGTTCTAAAACACACCAGAACCAATAAAATGTAGCTATTGTTTTTTTTATTGTATTTATGGTGGATAAAACTAGACCTTTAGTGATGGTTTCTGTTACTTGATGGAAGGATTCACATAGAAATGAACTTGCCAATATAATAAATGTGGTTGAAAATGACGGCATATAAATAGTTAAATAATATGCTAACATACTGACTTTGGACCAAAATTAAATTGTGTATTACTAGAGTACATTTCTGTGTATGTGTTAAAAATGATTGCATTTAATATCTTAAATTAGCATGCAGATTTTAAATGTTCCACCATTTTGCATTAAGAATGCTGTTCTGTAACTGCATATTATGTAATAAATGTCCTTTCAGATGTTGTGGAGATTCACTTTTAGCAGCCCTTTGATCTCAGCAGGACCCCGGTGAGAAAACTCCTGGAAAGGTAACAGCCTCTCATCATCAAGCCACTGCACAATTGCACAAACAGTGAATTACATGCTTAAGTTGAATAATAATAGAGGTACTGAAATAAACACTAGTGATGCTTACCCTACCAAGCAAGCATCATTAATAAATCTTCCCTCAGTCCATAAAATCATGTGTCCTTTTTGTTCAGGCAGCACATTGATTCTTTCAGTGGTGGATTTGCGCAGCTGGCAAATGCCAGCTCTCATCTAATATTCCCTCACCATCACTGACACGTGACATAACGAGTTCTAACATCCCCGTCTAATGCTGACAAGTTGAGGGGAGCTGATTTCTGCACAGGAAGCCATTTTGTTCTAGCTCTGTGTAATGAGACAGATCCGTGAGAGGGGGGAGATGTTGCGCACACGCACCCGAAACGCACCATGCACAGCCGGGAGACACTAAATAAGCGCAGCTTCTCTTAAATTGACAGGCACACCCTAAACCTTTTGCTGTTGTGCAACTTGAAACAGGCTTGCATTGTGACCAAGGTTGCTATTTTAGCTTTGCTTAAAGTCATTTCCTTCTAATCAAGGGGCCATGTGACTTTCTGCATGAGGTAACAGGACACATGCTGATATTGAGCGCTCGTGGGTGAGAGGCACAGATTCAGAGCTCAGTATCATGTAAATAGCTTGCGTTTGGTTTGGGTTGTTATCTAGCTCAAACAAAGCTATAAAAGAGGCCATTAAAAGTGTGCAATCCAATATACATCCACAAATCCAGACAGGAAAATCACGGCGGCCCGCTGTACATGCAGCCCACATGAGCACTGGAATGTAAACAAACCAGACTTCAAACGAAACCTGTGTCGAGGGGAGGGACGGGCGCTGTAAGCACAGATTGCACCGTGTTTCTGACAGAGGTGAACATCACGAGCAGGTTTTTACAGTGGTTCTCTGCCTTTTATGAAATGGCATGGAGAGACCCCACAAAAGCAAGAAAGAGCAGTCTCTTGTGCTCCGCTTCAGTCTCTTTCTTCTCTCTCTTTCCCGCCTCCCTCCTCAACACAAAAAAAGGAAAGCAATCAGACAGGACACATGGAAATTTCCATGACTACGCTTGTAAAAATGTACCCTTGTGACTTGATTTTAAACAAACGCTATGTGCCAAATTTGAGCTTGTTTATCAGTGGGGCTGCCAGAGAGGCTTTTGTGGCTGAGATAAAATCTTGACTCGAGAGTGTCTGCAGAAACTGCTTGCCTTGTGTTTATGGCACCGAAACAATCCTTGCACCGGTCCAAACTTGCCTCTATGCCATTCACCCTGCTTTTAATCTTTATCACAGTAAGCGGGAGGACAGACATTATGTTCCTTGTAATTGCGATTATCTTTCCATGATGCCACAGATCTCAAGAACATGAAGTTTGGTACTTGGAAACTCCTATAGAGCGAACATATGGACTCTATTAAAAACGTATTTGAGTGATCCAGAGACTGTAACTTGTAAGAGGGAAAGACTGGGTCAGAAACAAGGGTGCCTTGTGCCTGGTGGTGTAAATTTGTCTTCTCTATTTAGGCGATGGCGCACACTGGCCTCCACAGCAAAGTCAACATACACTACATCGCTGCTTCCAGCAAGCTTGACCACACTTCAACAAGCTACTCACATTCACTATAGGTCCAACATAGGTAGCTTTTGGACTTCCCAAAAGGTTAAAAATGAGGAAAATAGCTTTATATCTTCACCTTGTTACTCATAATGCCTTTACATATATTGTAACTATGTTACTACATGGCTCTCATAAAAATTCATGTCATCATCGATCAGATCAAAGTTCAATTGCATGTGCACCAACTCAAGAAGCACCACTTGATTATTAGTCAAAAGATGCTGTCCAAGAATAACATGTATGACTTGTTTTAGCTCAATTTAAACGGAATAATTCTGTGTGGAGTTTACATGTTCTCCCTGTGTTCGCGTGGGTTTCCTCCGGGTGCTCCGGTTTCCCCCACAAGTCCAAAAACATGTGCTATAGGTGAATTGGGTAAGCTAAATTGTCCGTAGTGTATGTGTGTGAATGAGAGTGTATGGGTGTTTCCCAGTGATGGGTTGCAGCTGGAAAGGCATCCGCTGTGTAAAACTAATGCTGGATAAGTTAGCGGTTTATTCTGCTGTGGCAACCCCTGATTAATAAAGGGACTAAGCCGAAGGAAAATGAATGAATGAATGACTAAATAAACTGAATAAATTTTTATTTTAAAATCAAGCATTTGGTTAGCTTGAAGCATGTAAATATAGACTTATTTGCATTATATATATAAATATTAAACAGTTGCATGCAAGTGTATAAAAATATTTACAATATACATGTATTAAAATATATATGCAAGCAAAATGGGCGCCACGGTGGCTAAGTGGTTAGCACTGTCACCTCACAGCAAGAAAGTCGCTGGTTCGAGCCGCCAGTTGGCGTTTCTGTGTGGAGTTTGCATGTTCTCCCCGTGTTGGCGTGGGAATATTTTGAAAATATCTGTATTCATTTCTCAGTGAATGTAGGCAATGTATTTTGGTGCATTTAAACAAAACAGATTTATTAAACAGATATATGTATTAAAATAATATTTTAGTCACCAAACATGTTTAGAAATTGAAAGATAACACAATTAAATTCAAGCGAAATATTGCAAAAAAAATGACAACCTAAAAATTTCAAATCAATTCTTCAAATATTTTTGCTTCTCTTGATTTTTCCTCTTTTTTTAAAATTTGTATTTAATATTTTTCATTCATTCATTCATTTTCTTGTCGGCTTTGTCCCTTGCGGGGTCGCCACAGCGGAATGAACCGCCAACTTATCCAGCACGATTTTACGCAGCAGATGCCCTTCCAGCCGCAACCCATCTCTGGGAACTTCCACACACACATTCACACTCATACACTATGGACAATTTAGCTTACCCAATTCACCTGTACTGCATGTCTTTGGACTGTGGGGGAAACCGGAGCACCCGGAGGAAACCCACGCGAACCCAGGGAGAACATGCAAACTCCACACAGAAACGCCAACTGACCCAGCCCAGCCGAGGTTCGAACCTGCGACCCAGCGACGTTCTTGCTGTGAGGCAACAGCACTACCTACTGCGCCACTGGGTTGCCTATTTAATATTTTTCTCTAACATAAATTTGGGTGTACTAGTTTTTGGACCGTTATCGTAAGTTATTTTGTTAGATAAGCTCCAGATTTGGCTTCAGTACTGACTAATCTAATAAATATGCACAAATATAATATTGTATAGCTTCCTATTAAAAAATATGAATTTAAAATAAAGATTTGTGAGAGGTGTACTTTTATACGCTGAGCACTGTATGTGTGTGAATGTGAGTGTATGGGTGTTTCCCAGTACTGGGTTGCAGCTGGAAGGGCATCCGCTGTGTAAAACATATGCTGGATAAGTTGGCAGTTCATTCCACTGTGGCAACCCCTATGACAAAGAGACTAAGCCGCAGGAAAATGAATGAATGAATGTAAGCAATAAGCATATAAAATATAGGTAAAATAAATTCATTAATAAAAATTGGTATGCATAATAAATATTACAAATAAATATGTATTTCTAAATAGAAGTAAAATGTTTCAATATATTTAAATGCAAGTAATAGATCAAATGTATGCCTGTCACTGATTCATATAATCCCTATGCAGTTCCTCTTTTAAAAAATAAATAAATAAGTTGTGACAGATGTTTAAGATTTCACTGTTCAACTGTCTCAAAGCAAGAACATTTGCCAAAAACAAACGTAGTGCATTTGATTTCAAAATGCCTTCAACATGTGAAAAATATTTACAATGCGGATGCATAAATTTGTGTCGGAAGTTTTTCCATTACTGAAACAATCTTTTATATCATTCCTTGCCATCACCACAAATGGCCAACCAATGCCTGAAATTGTTTTCAGAACCTGATTCATGAAAGAAAAAACAACAACAAAGAGAATATGTTTTTCATAACCGTCAGAAACTGCCACAGTGTCCTGCTCAGTCAAAAAGCCTGTACTTGTTTCTCTATGCAAAGCGCTTTAAGATGTGTGCGGAGGCTGACGTCATATGAGAAAGAAAAGCGCTCCACGCAACCATTCGCAGCACTCAGAGAGCCTATTCAAGTCACAGCAATGTTAAGGAAGTCTGCGCTCTGAGACGGTGTACTCATTTCTTGCACAAACACATGCATGCCATTACATGCAGGAATAAAACTCACAACTGAAGTTGTAAAATAAATGTCCAATGCAACACATGATCAAAGCTCAATGCAACATAAAACCCAAGAGAAAATCTTCCAGGTATAGTCCTTTCTCCCTTTCATTCCCCCCTCCAAAAAAAACCCATGCTGTTTCGCAACTGCTGCCTGAAGCTGTTCATGCAGAGAAGGTGAAATTTAAAGCTCTTACCTGGGCAAGCGCAACCTCCAACAGACATCTTCTCACATGTTTGGCACTGCTCTTAATGAAATGGTGTTGTTCAGTCCACGCACTGTTAGCATGGGCTTCTTCTGAGAAATAGAAACAGGCAGAAAGGGGTGGGGAGTGAGCAGGAGGAGGGCACAAAAAAAAAAATCAAAATGTAGAAACAAGAGCTCTGAGAGAAGCAGGAAGTAGGAATTACACTCCTGCTCGACACTGCGCCCAGGTTCATTAATATGCAAATTGCAATACTTGTGGGAGGGAGAAAATATGACTGTGTGTGTGTGAGACACAGGAGAGGATCAGAGAGGGAGGGAGAGCATTGTCAAAGTGACCTGTGAGGCACATTTTAGAGCACATTGGCCATGTGATGCTGTGCTTTTTTCTCTCTCTCTCTCTGTCCGTGTATTGCCTATTTTTGCCTTGTGCTGCTAACAGAGATAAACAGAGGCAGCCAGAGCCCAGAGGCATGGAGTCATTACCGCCTAGTGGAGCTGCGACACACTGCATAAACACACACACACACACACACACACACAGGCACAAGTACAGCATGCCCTCCTGATGCTCCCTGGGGTCGAGCTGCTGCACACACACTCGGTTTGTCTTCTCCTCATATAGCTGTACTTCTCCTCTTTGCTTGGTTTGTATGTTCAAGTAAGCTATGCTTTTATATGCATTGTTTTTTTCTTTGATACGTTCTTTGATTAAAAAATAAATAAATGGGAAGAGATGCAAAACATGTTGGTAGAATAATCAGTTTTTCAGACAAAATGTTATATTTATGAGGATCAGCAAATATTGGGGAAATTATTAAGTGTTTTATTTTATATATACTGTACATATACAGTTGAAGTCAGAATTATTAGCCCCCTTTGATTTTTTTTTTCTTTTAAATATTTCCCAAATGATGTTTAACATAGCAAGGAAATGTTCACAGTATGTCTGATAATATTTTTTCTTCTGGAGAAAGTCTTATTTGTTTTATTTCGGCTAGAATAAAAGCGGTTTTAAATTTTTTAAAACCATTTTAAGGTCAAAATTATTAGCCCCTTTAATCTATATATATTTTTTGATAATCTACAGAACAAACCATCATTATACAATAACTTGCCTAATTACCCTAACCTGCATAGTTAACCTAATTAACCTAGTTAAGCCTTTAAATGCCACTTTAAGCTGTATAGAAGTATCTTGAAAAATGTCTATTAAAATATTATGTACTGTCATCATGGCAAAGATCAAATAAATCAGTTATTAGAAATGAGTTATTAAAACTATTATGTTTAGAAATGTGCTGAAAAAAATCTTCTCTCCGTTAAACAGAAATATATATATTTATTTATCAGGGGTGTCAAAATTAATTGTTTCTTTGGTGCACAGCCATGCAGACGCAGACAATTCGGTATCGGTTCAGTAATAGATCCTATTATGTACCGACGTCATTTATCACATATGCGCTATGTCACGGTGGAATACTATAGTGAGGGAGGCGAGCGCGAGTAATTAAAACACGGAAATTCTGCACAATTCACTGCGTGTTTGCAGGACACTGACACTGAAGTTACAGCAGAAGCCCCTAACAAACAAAATAAGTAATCCTAGTATTGCAAAAATTAACTTAAATGTGTAATTTGCTCATTTTTTAAGGGTAAGATTACATTTGCAATTACATTAGTCTCAAAAACTACTAAAAGGCTGTTTTATGCATGCCAGGCCAGTAGATGGCGATGTCACATATACATATACACAATTTTCTGCAGACCTGTATTCCACCTTAGTTTTGGTTATCAAGTATGACGAATATGCCTCGAGAGTCGAGCATGCCTATGAACACGAAATATGTATAGGCCATTTTGTCATTATGATGTCATCTCCATCTCACATCCACATATTTGTAATTTACATGGAGATGATAATGTAATTGTATTCAAAAACACTATAACACTCTAAAACTGTTTTCAAAGGTTTGGGTTTTCAGGGTTAGCAAAATTGCCATTGTGTAAATGAGCATTCCAAATTTCCTTAATTTTTTTACTTTTTACAGCAATTATATGAAAACACTATGGTATCATACTCATATGGTATATTTAAGTTACTTCCCATATAACATGTCATTTACATTGTACTTCTAAGAATAGAATTGAAGAATAAAATGGTATTTCAGTCTCCAGAAAAATGTCATTGTAGTAAATATGAACTGTACACTTTGCCATATTCAAATAGCATGGATTTACAGAATACTTCTTAGAATACCTTGATATTTCAATGTCCAAAAACAGTAGTACATTTATCTCCAAGTATAGTAACTGATTAAATAATAAAGACAACAGAATGCTTATAGGTTATCATATTTATGCAGCATGCTGTTCATATAGTATCAATGTACATTAAGGAACACTAAGATATTTCCATGGTACAATTTCCAAGACATGCCAACCTTATTTGTGAATTTAGCAACTTATTTATTTATCATGACTTTGTACTCGTTAGCATATTTGTATAGTATGATATACTAGATTAAAGTTGTTTAATACCATGGTATTTGCAAGGCATAAGTCCAAAATACCTTGTTTTTAAAATGCAGCATCTGGCATTTATTCATACTGACAAGAAAATGGTTCACTTAACAGCTACAGACAGTCTAGATTAAAAATGCAAAACGTACCTGGAGCAGTGGGATATTGAAGAAACAGCCCAGGGAGTGTGCTAAGGTGTCTAATTTCTTCAAGGAGACAATGTTTAAACCTGACCGAGCACTCGCACTATCTAGTTATTCACTTTGTAAGTACAAAAAGCTCAGCATTTGTCTTTGTCTCTAAGCGCACCCTCACATCTTCAGCCCTCCCTGTTTTAAAGACTCATTGGCTTTCTCATAGTCCCAAAGGACAGACAGAGGTCCCTGTCCACATGGCACCCGCTCGGTGTCAACCCTGCGATCGATCCGACGCCTCCCTCGCTCTGCCCTGCTCTGTCTTCTCAAAGCCTCTCTCTCCCTCCAGTGGGCTGTGCTTCTAACTACGAATCTCACACACCACTGGTCCTTTACGTCCCCTGTCAAAGCCGCCTGACAACTCCAAAGAGGAGGGGGGGCGAGCACTCAGCAACCTCTTGATTTCACAGACTCCCATCCGGCGTATCTAGGGAACAAGGCACTGCTTTCATCACACCGTTGTTATTTCATGTCCCCTGTCACTCAAAATCAATACGCTGACACGGAGACAACACTCTCTGGCCAGATGTAAAATCAAGACGTATTCGGCAATTACAGCACTCCTAATATGCCTCTAATGAACTCAATTGGTTTAGTTTCCTCAGCCGAGAGCTCTAAAATACAGTGAGCGAAGAACAAAGAGAGGCACTCCACGGAGAATAATTTCACACTGAAGGGTTGCCTTTCTCCGCTGTAGGAAATGGCTTTTTGTTTTCAGCGCCACAGATTGGCTTTGAAGCCCTGAGCCTCGGGAGATGCTCTTCACCACAGACTGCACAATCAGGTCTCGCTCTCCCTCCCTCCCTCCCTCCCTCCTTCGTCCTCAGTCGCACGCTCTCACACTCTCCGACTCGCGGCTCTGCTGAAAACAAAGATGATCCCTGCTCTCTTTCCTCTGACACCACCATTGTTGAAGCTTAGATGTTTACCTGCATGTGCTGACACTCACTCACCTTCCCTCGCAGTCCCTGTCGAGAAAGAAACAGAGTGGAAGTGTCAACAATCAACTCCTGATCCAATTAAGTGCATGAAAACAGTAACACGCAATGCTCGATTTATCAAGCCAAAAGAATCTCTTCAAGTTAACCTTGTTCCATATTTTTCACCTCTTACCTCAGGCTCTGTGCTGCTTGTGGTAGCCGAAGCTTGTCGTATTGATGATCTGGAGCTGGGTCAATTAGCCCCTAAAAAGCATGGACAGAGAGAGAGAGAGAGAACGTAGAGGAGAGCAAAAGGAGGAGGCGGGAGAGAGTGCACAGATCCACTGGAATAAATATGACGCAGAGCCAGAGCAACTTCTCCAGCCCGCTGTACCCAGCGAGGGCACTGTCACCATGGCAACGGCAGAGCAGTGATAGCTCGCCGGGGCACACAAGGCACGGCATTATTCTGTCTCTCACTCACTGGAAATACACAGTTCCACTCAGGCGGCGAGCACGTAGGCAGGCGGACGGGCGCCTCGTGTTCAATTAACTCTACTTGTTCTGGGCCCCAGGAGCCCAGCCACCTGTGACCTGCAATGAGGACTGATGCTGCTTAATGCAAAGATTATTTGAGAACATGCCAAATGGCGTGCAAATCAGCATTTGGAGATTGATCCTCCACTGGCTCTTTGTTTAACAAAGCAAATAGTCTGTCTACTTAAGTTTGTATGGCATTTTCAATTGAGAAACGCTTATTGACCAAAAACTTGGTTTAAGCTGGACTCAGAATCTGGCTAAAACTATGCCAACAATGGATGTAAGCAGCACAACACAACTAAAAACTATACAATTATGTCTATACGGCACAGTGTTAATATCAGCGACAAACCTGAGTAAACTGATGTTTTATTTGTGACACTGATACAAAGGGCAAATGATTTTCAATGCTTACTTTGTCGCACCCAATGCAGACAATCTCTAGCTGTTGTGGCGCAATGCACAAGCATTGGCAATGCTCATGTTTGATGACCCAAAAAAAAAAGATTGACCAGGTGAAAAGGGACCAAAACTCTCTCTGAAAAGAGACAAAAACCAGCTAAGAGTTAGTATGAGACTAATCTGATCTGCAGGTCTTCTAGTCTGGTCAGGGAGGTCTGTTTTGAACACTTTTTGATCTCTCCAGCTCAAACGAGCTCAGAGATGGATTCAGTGATATATTCGGTCACACTTTATTTTGATGGTCCGTTTGTTGAATTTAGGTTACATTGCATCTACATCTAGATTATAAGTAGACTGTTAAATTGAGGTTTGGGTTAGTGTAAGTTGGCATGTACTTGCTAAGATTCTTATAGTCAGTTAAATGTCTGTTTAGCAGCAGTTTCAACAGATATTAAGCAGACAGTCTACTAATACTCAAATGGAGCATCATAATAAATTGTTACCATGTATTCATTAAATATAAAAAACCTAAAGTAATGTTCTGATTCTTACTAGTTTTAACTGGTTGCCAGTTGATCGCTTGGATTGACACAAAAGCCCCCTGTAAAACCAACCAATAAAAATACCTCAGCATCTTAATCTAATATTATTTGATTTGTTGATCTCCTGGTCGGCATCACGGTGGCGCAGTGTGTAGCATGATCGCCTCACAGCAAAAATGTTGCTGGTTCGAGGGTCAGTTGGTATTCCTGGAGTTTACATGTTTTCCCCGTGTTCGCGTGGGTTTCCTCCAGGTGCTCCGGTTTCCCCCACAAGTCCAAAGACATGCGGTATTGGTGAATTGAATAAACTAAATTGGCCATAGTGTGTGTGTGTGTGTGTGTGTGTGTGTGTGTGAGTGCAAGAGTGTGGTGGTGTTTCCCAGTGTTGGGTTGCATCTGGAAGGGCATCCGCTGCGTAAAACATATGCTGGATAAGTGGGCGGTTTATTCGGCTGTGGCGACCCCTGATTAATAAAGGAACTAAGCCGAAAAGAAAATGAATGAATAAATGAATGATCTCCTTCTCAGATCTATCTGACATTACTGTTTGCTGGGTTGCCAAGCAATGTCACTGGCTGAATTTGTCCCAAATCTTTAAAATCACTCCATAAAAATCTGGTTTGCTGATCTCCCGGCCTGGACAGACTAGTTGGTTGAGTGCGTTTAAAGATTTTGGACACATTTCAACTGGACAGACTGGAATAGATTGTAAACAAGTTGACCAAGATTGGAGAATGACCCAAATCAACTAAGACTATCTTAAACCAGCATTGGGTTTATGGTATATTTTTTTTTACCCTTTAGGGCTGTCAAATGAGATTAATAATTGATATCAGTTGGTAAAAACAAATAAATAAATAAATACATTAACATTATGTAATTTGTACATCCAGTTGTGTTCAGAACTTTATTAAAAACTTTTGACCCAAACTGAAATCAAAGCAATTACTTTTATCAGCAATGGAAAGCTGAAGTAGTTAGGAAAAAAATGGTAACGTCCAGACAGTCAAAAATATGTATAATAAGCTTTATCTTAATGATCTGTCAAGCTGTGTTAAAGAAAATTCCACCAAGTGGGCCGAGGAACCGGGTGATCTGTTCACCATAATTTGCTTGCTTAGGAAAATTCAGTATATTTTAAAAACAACAGTGCTGGCCAACAAGGATATGAGATTTTTCTTCTGTCTTTTTATGCTTTGAGTGGTGGTGTCTGCTGCTTGCCAAGAGCAAAGCTGAGTAATGAGACAGGATGGAGAGGGATGGAGAGTGCCAAGTGACTCCGGTCTCAACCAGTCTCAACAGAACCGTTCTAATGATGAAAGCCGCACAATGGAAGGTGACCCACTTATTGTCCTGCCTCCCTCTGCGTACTTCTCTCTCTGAAGACACCCTGGCCCAATTTCAACGAGCCTGTACACATAGTCTGCGATTATGTATTTGCGTGTGTGTTATGGGTGGGCGGATGTTTGGTTGAATATAGCTCAAAAAGATCTACTGCAGATGTTGTGCCCACCCGTAATAATAAGCCAAGATGTGGGTAAGTCCACCTGGAAAAGGCAGGATTAATGTGTGGTAATAGCAAAGAACTTATCCTGTCGAGCTCAGGAAAAGAAATCAGATGCAAAAAGAAGTTCTGGATTGTGCATAAATCTGAATGAACTCTATCAGGTGCTTTAGTGTTTGTATCAGCTGGCACACACAAAAAAACAGGATTTCACGCATAATGCTTTTATTGTGCTGACTTCAGCCCTCATTGTGCCAAACAGTGCCCTACAGTGCGATTGTGAAGCCACTTTAGACGCATCTGCCTCTGGCAACAGCAGCATATGCTGGACATTAGCTCAAGTAATTCACTCAGTATGTTTGTATGTAACTCAGAAGCAGACAAGAATCTTTGTGTGCACACTTAAGAAACACTGATTGCGAATAATCATTACACGTATATCGGGGCTGATCTATACTGTATATAAAATACAGCTATATTCAAGATAGAAACTTTCCAAGCAAGTGCTACAAAGTGTTCTCACTGAGTTCACTGAACTGAACACGAAGGCAAATTTTCAGGTCACTGCCACAGTGAAAGGAAAACGCCTCTGTACTGCATTATTTAGTCCTACTGGCACGATGAGATGTTTAAACAGTGTCAAGAGGTATATGTCTAATTAATTAAAGTACATTTTAGATCACTGAATTGATTGCCTCTACCACCGTTCATTCTGAGTTACAGCATTTGATTTCTTTGATAGAACTGGCAGGCAGAATAAAACATTTAAGTTTTTTTTATGGGATGAAGTTGGATTATCCAAAAGAAATGGAAAAATCTAGTACAATATTAAATAAGCTTAAAACAGTCTGACCTATCACGTTTTTAGCTGTACAGTTTAAAAATTGTTTAAAATTACTAGGTTAAAAATATGGTTAGGAATATTACAATTAATACAATTCATGTACAAATTAACAAATAAATACAAAAATAAAATCATACTACTAAACAGATCTCTTAAAAACAGCAAAACTTGAAAATCAATACTTCAAAAAATTTAACTTTTTTTTGATAAACTTAAATATTATGAAATGATTGAACTATTTACATTTTTTAAATACACAGAAGTGTTAGATTTAAAAAAAATAAAAAGCCAAACAGTATGTAATAAGGACTTAAAACTGATCCTCAAAACGCATCATTGTAATAAAAAGTTTCTATGCACATTCCACAGTCTACACATTGTTTATAGTTTGAATTTGTATTTTTATTGGTATAGGCCTTTAAAGGGCACCTATGATGAAAATCTACTTTTGTAAGCTGTTTGGACAGAACAGTGTGTAGGTATAGTGTGTCCACTGTCATATTGGAGTTATTTTAAACCCAAGAAGTCTCTTTTTTTTTTATTTCCTGATATTTAAATCGGACCCAAATCGCAGTGATTTTGAGGCCCACTGCAACATGACGTAGGAGTGTGGTTTCCCCACCCACCAAATTGATTGACAGGTGCCATGTTTCTAGAAAAACATGTATACACATGTCCACAGAACATTTTTTTTTTCAAATTAAGTGGGATTAAAATATTTGTTACAACTCTCTGTGATTTTTATAAGTTTAAAATGTTTTAAAAACAGAGCATGTTTTAATAAAGACAGTGAAAACCGTAATTCTTAACCGGTATAATCACCACGGCCGCATGGTGTCAGTAAACGCGCATACTGTATGTATACCACAAATACATGAGATAAACTGAGCTAAACTGTTTCAGCTTCATCTGTGTCTGTCTCTGTGCTGTTTATCTGACTAGAAGCAGACACACACGTGGGAACGGTGGTCGGGGAGAAGCAGCTCAGTTGCATTTAAAGCCACAGGCTACAAAAACAGCTACAATGTATTCAGACACCAATATGGGCAAATTCTGGAGGCTATAATAAATGATCTGATAGGTATTTTAAGCTGAAACTTTACAGACACATTCTGGAGACATCAAAGGCTTATCTTACATCTAGTAAAAGGGGTAAAACAGGTGTCATTTAACATCTGGCAAAGGGACCACCAATAAAAACTAGACTTTGGGCTAATTTAGGTACTTTTGCGTTCTTGGGAAATGTTGATTAACATACACTGCCACTTGTTGTGAGAAAAAGAAAAAAGTAAAAATGTAAATCTACACTTTACAGGCTAGAGGTGTCAAAATTAATTGTTTCTTTGGTGCACCGCGATGCAGACGCAGACAATTCCGTATTGGTTCAGTAATAATCATAACCAGTTATTATGTACTGACATCATTTATCTCATTTGCGCAAGTATTTACAACGCTCCAACTACTTAAAAGCTCAGAAACTGTGCACAATTTCACTCCGTGTGTTTGCTGAACAGTCTTTCACTGACACTTACAGCACAAGCCCCTATTTCACTGCGATTGAGAGAATGAAAGTTTTCTCTCTCTAACTGTGGCCCATTTGACCTGCTGGCTGGACTTTTCCTCTCCTCTCGGCTGTTACAGCGATACTTCTGGATACAGACACGAGCGCGTGTCTGCAGAGTTTTCTCCTCCGCGTCTATCATGGATCTACTGTGATCACCACTGCAGTTTATCAGTGTTTATCATCGGTGAACAGCGCCAGAGCGTTGGAGCCAATCACAGCCCTTTCTGTTGAGCGCATGACCAATCATAGGGGTGTAAGAACGAACTCAGTAGATGAGGCTCAGAAAGCGAGCGTGATATTTATATTTGTTTATTTGCTGTAAATGCTCATGTTGTTCCGTGCATGTACTTGAGTTTTTAAAGGTACAGTTTATTTATCTGACTGTTTGTATTAAAGGACAAAATTGTATTACAAATAGTATAAATATATATTTATACATTTTAACACAAGAATTGTTGTGATATGAAGAAAATATAAAACTGTATATGGAAAGCATCGTCAATGCACCGTGATATTGAATTGAACCGAATCAATGGCATGATAACCGTAACCGAACCGTGAGACCAGTGTAGGTTTACACCTCTATTACAGGCACATTAATTCAACACACAAGACAGTAAAGACTCACAAGACTGTAAGGATCTGTTCAGATTCTGACTACAATGGTATAAAAAAAAAAAAAAAAAAATCAAAGACATAATTTTGTCAAAAAAAGTTTAATATACATGGAGAAGAAACATAAATATGTTAGAAAATGTGTCAAATATGTGAATTATAGAGTTGGTTAGTTGTAGAATTTGTATGAATTCACACTTGTGAACGGAATTTGTTAGCTACAGCTTTACAAGCTCTGTACAGCGGCAGCAAACCAATCACATCATTTCATTCAGAACTGTAGGATGAGTCTGACTGCCCTTATTTTTTCCATCTAGTCCATTTCTGTTGCTTCGAGCTCTGTGAGAAACTTCTGGCACTTAGACATGAGGACATTAATGGCCTCAGTAACCAGGACATCGGGAGGGAGGATCCCTGTGGACTCAACTGAAACTGAAGAGAAAACAGAGGCAACATGCGATTATACCATTGGTAAGTCAACACCAATTAAACACTATAGCTAATGCAATGCTCTTGGTTGCAAACGTACATATAAAATGATCCCGCACTCTGCCCAGTTTCACCAAGTTCTTTAAGTCATCATGGCGGATAACTTCTCTGCTGCATGTGTCCAAACGGCTGTTGACGACCTTTGCCACCTTCCTTCCTAAAAAACATCATTACCATGTCATAAATTATAATACAACAACTAAAAGTACCAAATATCAAGATTATGTGGTGAAAAAAGCTGTTCAAAATGGCTGATTAGTTTAGAAACCAAACACGTGACTGTCTTCATCAATGCATCATGAAATCATTGGCTCACTTGACTTGTTCAGAAAGACATTCATCCAGAAATTAAACACCACAGTGTTGTTCTGAGACTTTTCACACTGAAGTTCACATATGCGTTTCTTTGTATTCATATGTGAAAAATGTTACGTAACCAAACCTTGCACGCTTAGTCTGATGCGTATTAATTAATCCATTCCGAAAATAACGCTAAACATTTTGCTGTCAGTATAAGCAGTGATACTTTGTTCTCCTCTCTTCTCCAAAGAAGAAAAGACTACAGGTTGTGTTCATCCAATACTGCATATAGAGCAGAGTTTAGCTCATTATCACAGATAGACATTATTATAGATAGCGGGCGAGCTGACGTGTCAAAGCAACGGACCGAATGCGGACCATGTTTTCTATTATAATGTCTATGGGCAGTACGTCAAATGTATGGACAGACACAGACACACACACACACACACACACACACACACACACACAGCAGAAGGGCAGAGGTGCGCCAATCACTGAATCCAGTCACAAATTCTGTCTTTATTTTATGCACTGTGTTGTCAAAGTTATCTGTAGCTCAAATGATGGTATTCTGTACTTAGTTTTTCGCTTGTATGATGGCTCTGATCTATTAAAACACTTCTCAAAGTGCTTTTTCGAATACGGAAAGTAAAAAAAAAACTCGGTTAGATTTTTTTATGAAGGACAAAAGTTTCGGAAAGTTCAATACGATTGACAGACCATGAGGTGAGGTCGAATTTATTTTTGAACGTGCGAAAATTACAGACAAAAATTTCGGATTCAGTGTGCAATAACCTTAACAAATGCTCTTTTTGGACTCAACAGGGTTTCATTTTTGAATCCGATTTTTTTCCCCCTTTTTTCCTGGTCTGTGATATATGATATATTTCTCAGTGCTAAAACATATCGCAGATCAGCAAAAAGAAAATAAGATTCTGAGATATTATTTTGGAAATATAGCTAATATTTAGCTCATGGTAATTGGGAAAACAGCAGTTGCTTGTTTGATATTATTGAACTATATATTTTTTAACATACTCAGTAGTATTTATGCTTTCATAGCTTAAATTAGGGCTGCAGAATATTTAATTTCATCAGTGATATTTCAATGTGCACATGCGCAATAGAGTTTATATGTTGGGACTACTAGTTGACCAGCACAACAGACCAAAACAGATGAGATTTGTGGAGTCACTGCAAAATTAGATCATAATAGAATGAAAGTTTTGTATGCAGATGTTTTTTAAAGCCTGCTTGCGACTTCATGAGCATTTCAGGAGTTTAAAGCATTCGGTCAGAAAAAAATCTTACTATTTGTAACTTTATTAAAAGATTATTTTTATTGAATTATTTATACAATGAAACAATTTTTTTGGAACATTTAATTATTTGTGTACCTTAATACTGTTAGACACCCCAGAAACCCATAAAATTTATTTTACTTTTATCTTTGCTATATTGTATTTATATGTGCTTGTAAATTGTTTATTATATTTTATACATTATTCAATCCTATACAGAATCATCCTAATCAATCCATATTATTAAATTATTTTAGAAATTAAATTGATATCACAATATCTGCAATGTCAGATTTTTTCCAATAACATGCAGCCCTGGCTTGAATTATTTAAACTATGAACTTCGAAGATGCAATTTGGCATGGCTTAAAACTATTTTTGTGGTAAATCTCAAACTGCCCATAAATAAGAAAAATAACTATACTTTGGTCTTATCCCTACCGTTCACATTCTCCAGCCCAATAACTCCAGGTGAGAAGCAGCGCTGTAACCTCTCTGCTTGTTCTCCCTCAATGGTCTGCAATAATGTGATTTCAGGAAGGAGCCTGTAGCTTGCTGTGGCCACAGGAGAAAACTTGGCATGATCCTTACCTGTGAGGGGACAAGAAGCTCTGCAGTTAATCTCACAATTCCAAAATAAACAGAAAAATTGGGACTGCATGTTGGAGTTATATAGTAGCCAGCCTTTATTAAAGAAATATAGATTATATATATGCCTCTCTGGAAATCAAATGTCTACTTGGTCAGTAGCCTCTTATATTACTTACCTATTCCTTTGACACAGTGCATGACTATATCAAGTTCCTGCCCTGGTCGGACTTGTGCCAGGAGAATGTCCCCATGCACAGGGCCGATCTTGGCATCTGCAAACACATCGGCCTGGTTTCCAATTGGGAGCCATTTTATGTCACCTGAGTAGACTGAAACCAAACTCAAGAATTTAGTGACATACTGTAAACAGTGCATTTCATATCTATTTAAATGGCATTTTTATTTGCTATTCTGCTTAGCTTCTGTTGTGTTGCGTGGTTAATCTAAATAAAGAGATCACAGAATTTTTCTAATCACAAAGGCTGTGAATTAATTGCATAAATATGTTCTGCACGTTTCAGATTTTAGCATTTCATGCATCAGAATTCAAATAAATAGATGGTTTCTGACAGAATAAAAGCTTTTATTTTTTATTTTACATTTTGGTTTAGTACAATATTAATAACTTATTTTGCAATATTGCAACTAATGTTGTGATGTTTATTAGTTTTATTTAGCAATTCTTACAAAATAATATAAATCATTATTACCTTATAGTCATAAATAGCTAAATATCTGGCCAAATTGTGCAGCTTTACAAATTACATGCATCAAAACTGGAGTTTTTTTTTTTTTATAGTATTTTTTTTATTACAATCTCATTCTATCAAATACCATATTTTTCGGACACTTTACAGGTTTCAAAGAACACATGAATATGGGTGGGTTACGAGTTTAAGGGTGCTTTCACACTAGCACTTTTGGTCCGCACCCGGGTTCGTTTGACGTCATAGTACGGTACGTTTAGCTAGTGTGAACGTGTCTTCTGAACTTGGGTGCGCACCCGTGAACCGTATCCGAGTCCGCCTGAAAGAGGTGGTCTGGGGTACGGTTCATGCGAACTCTGGTACGGTTCACTTCTGGTATGAATGCAATCATACCAAATAGCGGAAGTGAACCGGCAACTGTACAACAAACTATCGTTTTCATAACGTTCATTCGTGTGTGTGTGTGTGTGTGTGTGTGTGTGTGTGTGTGTGTGTGTGTGTGTGTGTGCGCCACGTATTGTACCTTTAGCGGGACTGAGCCAAGCACAGTGATACACAGTGATGTCTGCTTGTCTCCTCCAGAAACAGCTTCTGCAGACACTGTGTGATGTTCTGAATGTTTATAATATTTTTGCAGCAGACAGACGCGAGTCGCTTTCTGTATGTCCAAAACTTATGATTCAGTAAAAGCAAATCGACCGTGATGTGCGGAAGTCTCCATTTTGGCGCTTTGCTTTCGTGACTATTACCTAGCAACAGCCGTAAACAAAACAGCAGCTCTATGACGCAAGCGTACCGGGGTTCAGAAGGAAAAAAGACAGTGTGAACACAAACCAACCGAGAAGGTGGCAAGGGGGGACAATCGAACTTGGGTACGGTCCAGGCAATTGAACCAAGTGTGAAAGCACCCTTAAAATGGTTTTATAAGACATAGCAGTAAAATAATTCCTCCAAGCACCAGAGGTAAAGTGGATTGATCACGGAAAAACTAAATAAAACAAAAGCATAAACTTCAAGGATAAAAATTAAATCTCAGATTTTGTCAATCTATTAAAAGCTTAATTTAAAAAGTAAACTTTTTTTACCCATGTGATTGAGATACAGCTCCTTTGGATCTGAGGAGTCTTTAGGGGCTCTGGGATTCCTGGTGCATTTAACCTTCAACTGTAGTTGAATTGTGTCAATTTCTGTGCCTTCCTGGTCCTCTGAAAAACACAACACATGCAAATATCTTTTAAAATATTATATTATCATATTTAATTTATTTTTATATTATATTAACAGTGTTGGTATTTGTGTCATCACTATAAAACCGTCTTAAATGTTAAAACAAATATCAAAACATGCTTCCAGATTGTGCTCACCTGAATTCCTGTACTCAAAAAGACGAGGGTCTGCTTTAATGGGCACAAGACCAAGCCTGTGTGCCAAAATCTCATCCTGAATGATTGATGTGTTATTGTAAATGAAGACTTTTTCAATGGCCATTGTTGGGACCTAAGTTGTCAAACAAGAGTAAAGAAAACAAGAGTTAAATCATTTATTCATTAAGAAGAGCATGATGAATGTCATGTATTGTGAAACAGCAGCTCATGATGATGACGACAATAAAGCAGACACTGGGAACATATTCTCAACAACATACCTCAGCCAGTAATATACGGCGAAAAGCATTGGCGATGGCAGCATCAATACCAATCATATCAAACTCCAGCGTATTTTCATCTGAACTAATTATTTCAATCCTGAAATTCTGTTAAAAGACACATTCTGCATCAGTCACATGCAAAATGCATGTTTAGCACAATTAAAAACGTAACAAATTGTAATTAAACATTAAAATTTGCTAGAATGAAGAGACAGCACAGACATTTCACACACCTTTTTGAATTTTTCAAAGTCCCAAGTGTCATCATAACCAGGGTAATTTCCTGGATAATCTGTAGTATGGACCTGTAAATATTAGATACAGTTAATATTAGGTACATATGTAGCTTATCACAATACACTCTAATACCCTATACATGAGAACACATAAATCCATTTACCCTTTACAGAAATTAACCATGGTTTTACAACAAATAAAAACAGTTTTTTGTTTTAAAACCATGGTAACCAACTATTTACCATGCTTTCGCCATACAAACCATGTCAAACCATGGAAATGCCATCAAAACTAATTGTAAATACTTTATAAACGCTTTATGGGACAAAAGCAATAGTTACTATACTTGTACAATAAAAACATGGTTTGTGTTTGTAAGGGACAGTACGAAGAAACCTTCATCGCATGTGCATCTAATATATATTCAGGAAACGTAATTTCATAACGAAACAGCCTTTATCGACATAAACACGAAGTAAACACTGTGTAAATATCCCGCAGTGGTTACAACTTACATTTTTCACACCGAATTCGCCAAGTATTACTCTGTCACGAATTTCATCCACGTTGCTCATAGGCGCCGCCATCTTTGCTGTCATGCTTTTCTTTCGCCGATAGAGGGTACAAAACATCCATACAAAAAGTCCGATCCAAATGAAACTTTAGCACTTTCAGTTTTATAAATGTTTTATTTAAAAAGATAAACATATATATATATATATATACTCTGCAAGTGTACATAAAAATAAGCATAAAATAGGCCACTATAAAATATATAGATTTTAAGGTTTTACTTGGGGACGTTGTTTAAACTGTTCAATATAAAGGCACTATATTTATTCCGCAGAAGGTATCTACATATTATGCGAATGAAATTAATAAAGTGGGACTTGTGGTGGGATTTTTTGTTGTTGTTGTTTTGGTTTGTTGTTGTTTTTTTTACTGCGGATAAAAGCATGATTATTATTTGTCATGATATTGTGTGTTGATACAGTTCATACAAATGCAGATTTAGGTAAAACCTATTAAATGAGCAAGTTTGTACATAAAAACAATGAAATAAAAAATATACACAAAAATAATAATAAAATAATTAAGAAATTAAAGAAAAAAAAAAGTCGCGGATCTCCTGAATTTCACAAAACATTTATGATTAGATCCATAGAGTGTATATATATATATATATATATATATATATATATATATATATATATATATATATATATATATATATATATATATATATATATATGAAGCAATTTGGAATTTGGTACCTAATAAAACATTTTTGTTTTCCCAAGTATTCTTTCCTCTTAGGGACTTTTATTTTATCCTCATTATACTGCGTCATCATCGGAGTATTGCGCGCACACCGTGAAGGTGCACAAGTGGATTGTTTGAATGTTTATTTCAAAACTTATCCCTGGAATTAACTTTTCGCGATGCGTCTTGAATGAAGTCGCCCAACCGCTCCAGACAGACCGGGACGGCATCTGTAGTTGTTCTCCTGCAGTTGTTTTAGGGTTCACTTTCCGTGCTCTATGGACGGAACTGAGGACAGAGCTGTTGAGGAGCGGGAGGGATCCACGCGTGGGTCTGTTCGGTCTGGCGCTTCCCTCAGCGGAGAGAACGAGACCCGCGACACTCACGGGGCTGCCAAACAACAAGCTGACGACGAGGTATAAATCAGCGAATAAGTCGAGGTTTTACTTCAAAAAGTACTTTTGAAGGCTGTTAGTTATCGTTTATATACAAGCTAATTAAAGAATATAAGGTTGATGGTTTCTTCATTTACATATAACATGTTATAACGTTACGTATGTAAATATTTGTACTCCTATACGTATTTGTACTTCGACTTAATACTATTGTTTTTGTAAAGCTTTTAAAGATTATGTATAAACTATAATTCACATACAAAATATAAATTTCACACTGTGTCTGTGTAGGTGTGAATGAATACAGTTTTATTAGCCTCCTGTTAAATTGTTATTCTTTTACTTTTGTCCCACACGCAGTTTAACGTAAATATATTTTCCAACACTTTTTTTTAAACATAACAAATGTAGTAATTAAGTTTTAAGATTTTTTTTCTCTTTGCCATGATGACTGTACATAATAATTTACTAGGTATATTGCAAGACACTAGTCTTAAGGTTAAATAGCAATTTAAAGACTTAACTATGTTCATTTGGTAAATTGGGCAAGTTATTGTATTGTATAACAATGTAGCCAACTGAAAATATATGTTTTAATGGGGCTAATAATATTGACCTTAAAAAAAATGTAATTTTATTAAATTGGAAAAACTACTTTTATTCCAGCCAAAATAAAACTTTCTCCAGAAGAAAAATGTCATAGGAAATACTGTTTAAACATTTTTTTTCTCCCTAAACATCAACAACATAAACAAATTTGAGAAATATCTGGAAAAGAATAAAAATTCACAGGAGGGCTAATAATTTTGCCCTAAATACTAAAGTTGTCCTAAAACCAAGGTGTATTGAGTGTTTTTGTATTGGGACAAATTTGAAGAGCTTTTTTGATCCACTTATCTATGTTAACTATGTGTGTGTGTGTGTGTGTAAATCATATGTTAGAAACATAATTTTTATTTAATTATTATTTTTACTCATTAAATGTATATTTTTCTCAAAATACATTTAATTTGTATTTTATTCTAACTTGCTTTATATTTTGTTTAAAGCCCTCCCTGCCACTTAGGGATTTCTATCCATATATTCGCTGTGCCCTTTGCAATGGATTTTTCATTGATGCCACCACCATTACAGAGTGTCTTCACACTTGTAAGTCCACAATCTCACATTGTAGCTATAAATATTTCTATTTTTGGTTGTGTAACCTGGGATTGAACTTTTTCCCTTCACAGTTTGTAAGAGCTGCATTGTCAAGCACTTTTTCTACAGCAACAGATGTCCGAACTGCTCTATTGTTGTACATCAGACACAACCGCTCTATTGTATCCGGTAACTTTAAATTGGTTCATGTCATTTTGCTTTAACATTGTTCTTGTTTAACCTTGCAGACTGAATTTATGTAGTTGTTTACTAGTTTTAGTTTATCACTTGAGATTTTGTCTGGCTGTTATGTCCCTTGTGTCTAATTACCGCTAGCTGGCAATAATAGCCTGGTCCTTCGAGATTCTTGTGTGCTTTAGTGTTTAATTACTGGTCATGTTTTAACATGGGAGTCAAATTTCATCCCCCTTTTCTAGGCCTGACAGACAATTACAAGACATTGTTTTCAAGATGGTTCCATATTTGGAAGAAGGTTCGTGTTTTTAACATTTTCTTCACATTTTTTGTCCCAGTTTGTCATGTGAGGTAATGTGTAGAAAAATATTTGACAGAAATGTTGTTTTTTTCTCTCGCAGATGAAAGGTCACGAATATGTGCATTTTATAGACTGAGAGGACTTGAAGTTCCTAAGCCAGGTTTGTTCATGCTATCTGACTTTATTTTTTAATATGTATTAGAAATGTATATAGAATTGAATGTGCTTATGATGCAATGATTTTTCTCTTAATTTTCCCCAGTGGCATCACCGGCTGCATACCCAGTGAAACTGCCTCAGAGACAGAAGAAAGACCTGGTGCCTCAGTCTGTTTTTACTATTCCCTCAGAGCTGGATGTGTCCCTGATGTTGGAGTTTGTGGGGTTAGTTATGTTGACTGTGTTTATGCACATGGGTCAAAGAAATTTTGGACTCTGCATCAAATTAAATGTATGTATATATATATATGTATAAAGCATATTCAATGCATTTAAAATGTGTATATATGCATATATAGTGTCTAATGCTTGAAAAAAAACATTTTTGTCTTTGACCCTAATATAATTAGATTCCAGTTATTTTTAGACTGTTGAGGTGAAGCAAGGAATTTCATTTTGATAGAATTAATGTTTTATGTTATTTTTTAAAGTTAATATCACTGATTATTAACCATTCATTAGGTAAATCGAGCACAATCTTTTTTTATTTTATGCTGAATTAAAGAGCCCCTATTATACATTAAATAGGGTCACATTTTGGTTGTAAGGGTCTCCAACAACAGGCTGATATGCATGCAAGGTCAAACAACACTTTCATGGTCTTATAATATGCATTTATTTTTACCTAATTATCCCAGCGACTCCCATATGAATCGTTCAGCGATTCATTTGTTCCCAAACCCCTCCTTAGCGCGAAGCTAATCTGCGCTGATTGGACCGATGACAGCCTGTTGCGATTGGTCGACACTGACAGCCTTCAGCGCGAGACAGAGTGAAATGCCCAGCACAGTTTATCAACAATATAGTAGTCAGAGTGCATACATGCTTCATATTAGTGGATTTTGGCTGCCAGTGGGTGAATGTAAATACAGACGACTATTTTTTTGAGCAAAACTTTAAGAACTGGGGAGGAGATCGACACGAGTCTCCTAGCCTGTCACACTCTACCTGCTCTTCACACACACACACACACACACACACACACACACACACACATTACCCTCCTCCTCAGAGGACACAACACATAAATAAAAGTCTTAAACAGAAACATTCAAAAACAGAATACATAGAATGCATATTAAAGAAACAACTTCACATTAGTTACTAACACCATAGAACACAGTACCCGGTTATCACCAGTGTTATCAGGGCCGGCGCATCCATCGTGAGGGCGGCGTCTGTGAACCATTTTAACCACTTACTTACACTTGTGAAATGGAAGAAGAAACTGATCCACGATGCACTGCTCTATGTTCTGACATAGTCCCTTACATCAATAGTCTTTTCTGATCCTTCTTTTAACAAAAGGCAGATTAATTCTCCGTTGTAAGTGTGTAGATTCCAGAAGCACTCGAACAGCACAAGCCTGGGCTATAATGCTGAGGTTTTTGCGAGCACAACAAAGTTTCGAAGTTTCGTATCGACGTCACGACGAAACGGCTAAAGACTCGTTATCAAAACGATTAATTTACAGTACTAGGAGTCGACTCTTTTATAAATGAATCAATATTTTTAAACACTGTCCACTTTCAGATTTAAGCCTTAGCTGGATATTTCACTTCACTTAGAGCTGTGTTACACACTTACATCGAAGGTCATTCTCAAAAACCCATAATAGGGGCTTTTTAAATCTTTGCATTTACATGTTATGTTCACTAGATGGAGCTAAATTGTCAGAAACCAAAAGACTCAAAGCAGTGATTCTCAAACTGTGTGACTATTTACCCCCTCATTGTCCAACACAATGTTCAACCAAGATTTTCCATTGGTTTTTCAGCTGTAATTATAATTACACTTCTTGGTGTTTTATGTAAAAATACGAGTTGAAAAAAATGCTTGAGCGATTAGTTTTGTGATCACATCTATATCAATATCTGATTATAATTTTTTAAGACCAGCTTTTTATTGATGAAATGATTGTGCCTTGATTTATGTATTAATTAGCATTTTAATAATCTTATGTTTTAATGATAATACCCCAGTTTAAGAACCACTAGCTATTTTCTTTTTGTACATTTTTTTGCACATTTACAAATAGCCATCTAGTTTTTATTATTTTTTAAAGTTATCTTTTTGTTCCATCTAAAATAAATCTTTTTTTATTTTTACATATCTTTTGATTTACAGAGCTGAGGAGGGTGTTGAGAACTATAAGGTAATATTCATGTTTTTGTCTCGCTTTTAATATGAATGCCTCATTGCTGTATTTGTGTTTATGAACATTTGAATAATTGTGTAGAATTAAGCTGAAATTGTGGTGTAGGCCTGACTGAATTCTCATCTTTTAATACCCTTGTTATATTTTCACCCTCAAGCCGCTTGAGAGGAAGTATGTGCGTGTGTCAGGGGAAGCCACTGTCCGTCACGTGGTGCTTTTTATCAGAAGGAAGATGGAGCTGAGTCAAAATTGCAAGGTAATATAAAAAAAAAAAATTTTTTCTTCTTAACTCTAATCTAACCCAATGTTTTTGAACTCAACACTTATTTTAATTTGTCAGTCTCTTTTCTGTAGCATTGTGGTTAAGGTTTCAGTCACAAACAACTTGTTTTCATTAAATCAAACACTTAAATCCTGCCTCAGACGGTCAGCAAAGTCAGTGGTTTGTAAAGATATTTATGGTGAAACCCCCCCTGGCTGTGTCAGTCGCTCAATAATTCATACTGACAGTACTGGATAAATGAATCAGACAACAAAGATATGCTGAGTCATTTGATGCAAAACATTCTTCTCTGACTCCTTATCGGACTAAATTCAGCTAAATCGTTTTGCCGTCTTTAGGGTTTCCACCATAAGGTCATCATGTGAATGTGTGATTAAAGAAATGACGTTATTAGGATGTTCCTTTTCCCACTCATCACTTCAGTGACTCTCTGTCACACTTCAAAATCCTGACACATTGCCGTTTAATTAGTTTCCCTCTAATCCCAAGTCTGGTTAAGGATTTGAGACCATGAAAAAAACCACAGCTCATCCAAGCATAGAAATGAGTGTCTGCAGCTGTGAATAACAGTGATTGTGTTTGAAAAGAAAATCTAGTGCTGTCTCTTTTTTTAACATTCACATTATTTAGTTGTAGCTCCTCAGAGTAGCATGGCCATGTGCGGTTTGTGAGCTGTATTTTTAACTGGCAAGACTCGGTATGTGTCATTATTTTTGGAATTACAGATTGGATTGGATCGGTGCAAAAAACTCTTTAAATTTATTATATATTGGCCTAACTAGGGCTGCACGATTATTAGTAAAAAGATCTCGATTCGACCCTCCACATGATCTTAATCCAGCATGTCTACAATTCAGCCAATTAAAGTTCAGCAGAGAAGCATAAAGGCGTTTGCACAAGTCTTCTCATTGTTTTATATACATTGCTCAGCAAAATGGACACCTCCAAATGGCGCTGAAAGAGTCACCTACTGTATTAATAATATTTCACCCCCAAAAAAATGTCATTTCTGTCTTCATGCACTGTAGGTGAATTGTATACAACAAAATTGTATGTAGTGTGTGTGAATGAGTGTGTATGGGTGTTTCCCAGTACTGGGTTGCAGCTGGAAGGGCATTCACTGTGTAAAGCATAATGCTGGATAAGTTGGCAGTTCATTCCGCTGTGGTGACCCCTGATGAATAAAGGGACTAAGCCGAAGGAAAATGAAAATATCCAAATGTACAGATACACTTTATCAAACATTTGGATTTACAAAACATAACCAATTGTTTACCAGGATACATTGACACAATTTTATATATATTTGTCTGTTCAAACTGAAGAAGATACGAAAAAGTACACAATTTAGATTTCCATATAGTCTTTATACATGCTTTGTTTGCATTTTCTCAAAAAACATGCAGATATCTCATTACATACGTTTCCATCCTTTTATTTTTATGCACATTTTGGATATGTGCATTAAAAATCAGTTGATGGAAACGCAGAGATGCGCATACATTTTTAAAAAAACATGCACATAACTGAGTAGGATAAACTTTTTATTCAATAAGAAAAGTTGCGCATAAACTACAATGGAAACAGTTTTACAGAACAAATTCTATAATATGTGAATGGACAAACCAGCAGGCTGAGCACATTGTAAAACATCTGAAATGTTGTTTTGGTCATTCTAACGTGCCAGTTTTAGTGTTATTATACTGTATTATTAATTACCTCCAGAATTGTCAAGAGCATCTGTGCTCTGCATCTAACGCCTTCAAACACCACCTTCGAGGTTCAAGTAATTTATGAAATAAAGAAAAGATTCTCGCAGCTTTCCCTACTGCAGCAAATTCCATTTTTGCTGTTGATATTTGGCGTCAGTTAATCAAGAAGTGATGATTTTGTTCTCTTTGACTGGTTGGATGGAAATGCTGTTTTATTCACATGTCTTTTATGCGATATTCCAGTTATGTGCATAAATTTACTTCACATCTTTGGATGGAAACATCGCATATAGCCAGATCTACAGAGTCATGGCTCAATTAGGAAATCTAATTTAAATGTTTAGTTTGGTTTGTTCTTCATCATGTTTAATGTCATGAAAATCTATCATTGATGTCCCAGTAATAACAAATCAGTACATAAAACTTTTCTTAGAAGTATTTAAAGTGTTTTTGCTGTAAAAACAACACACACTTTTGAAAACCCATGGTTTAGTTGATCATGATACATGCTAATTATCACAGTTTTAAATACATCTATATGATGGATGAAACACAATAACTTTGTTCCCAGGCAGTCCATTAAAAAAACAAGATAAATGTCTCAAGGAAATCTTGTAGAATTGATGCAAGCATGCCAGATTGTTGAGGCCATTTTTGTTGAAATGATCTTAATGTACAAAACAGAAGTTGTAAAATTGAATATGTGAGATCATAGCCAATTTTACAGCTTCATTGCAATATACCCTAACGTACATCACGATATGACTAAATCTAATTTTACAAGGCTTAATGTTCAATCTAGTATAAAATTCTAAACTTCCAATTTCTGCATTTTGAGAAGGTTTTTTATACATTATTTGGTTGCAGTCTATGTTAATTTGAGTATTCCTGTAAGTGGACACATGCAGCAGTTGTTAGTGAAAGCTGCTTGCATGTTATGAGGCTAACAGTCATATGTGGATTACTGGCTTAAGGTTTTTTCCTGGCATCCAGGCACTCAGTGTTGATTAGCTAATACTGATCTGGCCCGGCGAGGAACACCTCATGGTGCCAGGGACGTCTGCAGGGATAGAGGTGAAAAACAAGACTGTGGTTGGTGTTCTTTTGCTCTTGGAGCTCCAGAACAGCCGGCTGTGCCCTGCTCTACATACTAGACTCTAAAAATATGCACATTTTGGGAATAGACTCGGGATGTATTGTATGTGCATTCTGTCTGGCATTTTAGGGTCACTGTGAAAAAGCAGTCCTCTAAAATAATCCACTGGGATTCAAGCACAAACTTTTATTAGTAGTGTTTGCAAAATAAAGCATTAAATATTTAATATTGCTTACATTAGTTTATATATTTATGTTTATGATATTTTTTAATCCATACAGCATTATGCTAGTCAGGACCGTGCTTAAAATGATGCAATTTATTTATTTATTTTGAATCAATATTGAAATATAGCATTGTGCTAGTCATGCTAGTAGGGAATGTGCTTCAAATGATGCTATTTATCGAAGAGATGTGTCCTATGATTGTTGAAAAATGATCATGCTTAAAAAGACAAATGAAAACAGATTTTTTTTTTTTTTAAATAAACCATACTTGAATAATTCACTTGAACATTTACAATCTGCTCTGTTTTTCAGGTTGATGTTGTGTGTGGAGAGCATATTCTCGAACAATACCAGTCTTTGAGAGACATTTATAACACCATGGGCAAAAATGCACTGCAGGTGGGTGTCTGATATAATATACCCAATATTATATAATATATACTTTTGCTTTTCATGTTTTTGTTATTATAAATGGCTATAAAGAAGCCTCCTGGAGTCTTTGTGCTTATTCAGTAGCAGTGTCGCTGAGATGTTTTTATAGAGACAGTGTCACTGTCAGATGTAAGCTGTTAATAAGTGTGAACTCTGGTACCTTGCACAATTTGTGTCACCACTTCACACAGAATTACATTAGAGCCTTACCTGCAGCCTCAGGTGCTGCTGTTTCTCAAAATAGCATTGTGCAGTAGAAACTTGTTTAAAACCGTTAACCAACTGTTTCCTCTTTTATATTAAAGAAAAAGTTTTTTTTAAAGAATTGATCAAATTAGACTATTATTAAAAGAGAAAGAAACTGGATGGGAGCAGTGTTTCTGAGACACACAATTGACCATATTTGGCAGTCTCTTGCTTTGTACTGTTGATGTTGTGTCTATTGATCACTGTGTTTACAGATAAGATTTTAAATAACATCCATTATTTCAGAATTTCTACAACCGTTCAGTGTTAAGGGTTTTGAAAAGGTCACTAATGTTTACCAAGGATGCATTTAATAGATCTAAAACAGTAATATTGTTCATTATTGTTGCAATTTAAAATTTAAGCAGCGATCAAATTTCATTGTCATGCAAAGTCGCAATATCACGTGAACCTGTAGAAATTATTCTAGTATACAGTGAGGGAAATTAAGTATTTAATCACACTGTGATTTTTCAAAATCTCCTACTTAGAAATCATGGAGGGCTTTGAAATTTTCACCATAATTGCAATTCAACTGTGAGAGACAGAATCTAAAAAAAAATCAGGAAATCACATTATATAATTTTTTAACAATTTATTTGTAAATTACTGTATCAAATAAGTATTTGATCACTTGAATCAAGCTTTTTAAATATTTAGTACAGAAGCCTTTGTTAACAATTACAGAGGTCAAAGGGTTCCTGTAGTTCTTCACCAGGTTTGCACACACTGAAGGAGGGATTTTGCCCAATGATCTTCTCTAGATCTGTCAGGTTTCAGGGCTGTCGCTGAGCAACATGGAGTTTCAGCTCCCTCCAAAGATTTTCTATTGGATTTAGATCTGGAGACTGGCTAGACCACTCCAAAACCTTGCTATGCTTCTTACGAAGGCTCTCCTTGGTTTTCCTGGCTGTGTGCTTTGGGTCATTGTCATGTTGGAAGACCCAGCCACGACCCATCTTTAATGCTCTGACTGAGGGAAGGAGGTTTTTGCCCAATATCTCACAATACATGGCCACGTTCATCCTCTCCTTAATACAGTGCAGTCATTCTGTCCCCTGTGCAGAAAAACACCCCAGAGCATGATGCTTCCAGCCCCATGCTTCACTGTAGGTATGGTATTATTGGGATGATACACATCATTCTTCTTCCTCCAAATTCAGTGAATAGAGTTAAGACCAAAAAGTTTTACTTTGGTCTCATCTGACCACAGGACTTTCTCCCATGAATACTCTGGACCATCCAGATGGTCCCTGGCAAACTTCAGATGGGTCTTGACATGGGCTAACTTAAGCAGGGGAACCTTCCGTGCAATGCATGGTTTTAAAACATGACATCTTACTCTATTACTGATAGTACCCTTGAAAACGGTGGTCCTAGCTCTTTTCACGGCATTGATCAGCTCCTCCCGCATAATTCTGGACTGATTCTAGACCATTCTTGGCATCATTAATACCCCATGAGGAGAGATCTTCTGTGAGGCGCCAGTCTGAAGGACATTGACAGTCATCATTAGCCTCTTCCGTTTTCTGACAATTGTTCCAACAGTTGCTCTTTCTTGGCAATTGCCTCGTAGCAGTTTCAGCTTTATGAAAGTCTACAATTTCATCTCTTGTGTCTTTTGACAGCTCTTTGGTTTTGGCCATGTTGCTACTTAGACTTTTGACTGATTGTGGGGTGCACAGGTGTCTTTATGACAGCTAGTGACCTCAAACAAGTGCTACTAAATTAAAATCATGAGCAGAGTGTAGCTGGACTACTTTAAAGCAAAATAACAGGTCTTTGAGGGTCAGAAATTTGGCTGAAAAGCAAGTGATCAAATACTTATTTCACACAGTAATTTACAAATAAATTGTTAAAGTCATACAATGTGATTTCTGCATTTTTATTTTTAGATTCTGTCACTCACAGTGGAATTGGACCTACTGTATACTGAAAATTCTAGACCCCTCCATGATTTCTAAGTAGGAGATCTTGAAAAATCAGTGTGATTAAATGCTTATTTCCCTCACTGTATTTATTTGCTGCTCAAGGCACATTTATTGTTGTTGTTATAAACATTTGTGCTATTTATTATTGTTTTTTTTTTTTTTTTTTTTTAAGTTCAAAATTGGAAATCTTTGGTAAAATTCTAAAAATAATTAATAGTCACTCGCACATTGACCAGACTAATGTGTTTTATATATTGCAGTATTTAAAAAATACTAACATTTATAGTTGTTTTTATCCTTAATACACATTTCTTATTCTCCCGTTTAGGATGGTATGCTGGTTCTGCATTTTGGACTCGTTCTGCCCACTCAGTAAAGAGAGATTATACAAAAAGACAAACTACTGTGATAAATACAGTCTGCAGTGGTATTTTAAGGGCTAAAGTGACATTTATCATACCACAGTGAACCTATGCATTGACTCTTTGTCTTTCTGGTTGCCTTCTGCTCAAAAAGATTAGGAACATCAGCCTTCTTTCAACAAAAGCATTAAGAAACATCAGCACTGATGAATTATTTCAAGCAAATACTGTTTTTTTTAACACTTTCCAAAGCTGTGAAGTTTCTGTAGATGCTCTTTTATATGTTTGTGTATGAACAACAGTCATTATTTCATGCCTTATCTCAGAGAATGTTGTTTTTGCATATCAGTTAAGGGTAAAATGCATTGTGCCTTTAGATCCGCAGACAAATAGTAAGTTGGTGAATTAAAAAAAAAAAATTCACTGAAGTATCTGTACATTATCTGAATTGTTATATTCTTAAATGATTTTATTCTGCGCAAGAACAAAGATGTTCGCTAGTTTCATTGCCTTTCTCTCCTTGACTCTTCTAGGGATGTTTAATTGTTCCTGTCTGTTTTTCTTTGTTCATTTAAGATGAAAATGTTTGTACTACTTAATACTTGCCATATTGTGTTGTTTTCAGGGCCTTTGGTGGGGAAAAAGTATTTTGAACTTGTGTTTTTTTAAACATCTTTACAAATAAATGTAAGTCTGTGCATTGCCAAACAGATCACATTGCATATAATTACAATGCAAATATTCCAGTCATTTTTTAATTGTATTTTGTGTAATGTTCTAGAAGTGACACGGTGGCTCAGTGGTTAGCACTGTCGCCTCACAGCAAGAAGGTCGCTGGTTCGAGTCCCGGCTGTGTCAGTTGACATTTCTGTGTGGACATTGCATGTTCTCCCTGTGTTCGCATGGGTTTTCTTGGGGTGCTCCGGTTTCCCTCACAGTCCAATAACATGGGTGAATTGAATAAACTAAATTGGCCGTAGTGTATGAATGTGTATGAGTGTTTCCCAGTAGTGGGTTGCAGCTGGAAGGGCATCCGATGTGTAAAACTTATGTTGGATAAGTTAGTGGTTCATTCTGCTGTGGTGACCTCTGATGAATAAAGGGACTAAGCTGCAGGAAAATGAATGAAATGTTCTAGCAACAACTGTTATACACGGTAGTTTTATTTTCAAATCAATAGGCTGATGCAGTATTTAATCAGAAAATAGTTCCAATCATCTCATTTCATTAATTGCCAGTCGTCTGTAGGAGATTTCTTGTTAAAAGCCAGAGCCATTATCGTGAATTGCTCTGGAGAGTCAGAGGCTCAGGGTGAATAGATGCTCCCCACTAACCCATGGGGACTGTTGAAAATTGTTTCCAAGGTAACCGCCTAAAACACCCTGCATAATTTCACCTGTCTGAATGCCTCGGCACATCAACATTCAGTAAATCACAGCAGATTGACATTGCAAACAATTTCAAATCTAACCCCAGCTAGGTTTTGTTTATCTGATACTGGTTTTATGGATTGGTGGGGTGGGGGGCAGCAAGTAAGAACAAGCCAATATGGTTTTATATTTTAAATAAATTAACAACATGCAAGCAGAAAGCTAAATGCAAAATACACCTGCCTATTTTATTAACTCTGTAAATAAGTGGATATGGCAACACTTTAAAAGCATTCTTTAAGAAACGGCATAAAAAAACTACCTCTCATCAGTGTTTTATTTAATATTTAATATATTTATTAATATATTTATTAAAATAAATCAATTATAATGAGCCTTTGGGTATTACAATATTGCTAATATGACCAGATTTTTTCTATATTGCAATTCTGTGTGCAGCAGAAGAAAGTCAAACAGGTTTTAAACAATGGGTGAATAAATTATGGCGGAATTTTCAATTTTGGGTGAACTATCCCTTTAACAAAATGTCCTTTTTGTTGGCTGTTTTTTAATATTTATAATATTGCTCAAGGCTAGATTTCAAATAAATGTTGCTCTTTCCAAATAATCCTGAAAAGATAATTTCATGGTTCTCACAAAACCTTTAATCAGTGCAACTGTTACAACACTGATAATAACATGGAATGCTGAGACTATCTTTAAATTACAGGAATAAATTACATTTTAGATCAGGGGTGTCCAAACTCGGTCCTGGGGCCTGTTTCAGAAAGGAGGTTAAGTGAAAACTTAGAGTATTTTAACCCTGAAATGAGAGAAACTCTGGGTTTTCCGTTTCAAAATGGCAGGTTTGTCAAACTCGAGAAAGCAGGGTAAGTCAAGCCTGTTTCTGAAAGAGAGGTAACTTTAACTCAGAGTCAGTTACCGTGGTAACTTACTCTGTGAACCTAACCTGGTCAGGAGCAGGTTTTATTCTCTAAACTCAGAGTTTCTGTCGGTCTCCTGCCCTTTTTTAAAGACGAAGCGGTATTTCTCACCTTAGATTTACGTTTCCACACACCTATTTTAATGTGCATTTTGGATATGTGCATTAAAAATCGATTGATGGAAACGCCAAGATGCACATAACTTTTAAAAATAGGCATAATAAACATATGCGCATAACTGAGTAGGAGAAACTTTTTATTCGATAAGAAAAGATGTGCATAAACTACGATGGAAACACTTTTACTGGACAACTTCCAGTATACGCATTAAAAAAGGTTTGTTATAAGAGATCATGTGATGATAAAAATGTGTGTGAATGGACAAACCAACAGGCTGAGCACACTGTAAAACATCTGAAATGTTGTTTTATGATATTCCAGTTTTGGACATAAATTTAATTTGCATTTTTGGATGGAAACAGCTAATACATTTCAGTCACACAAAGAACAAACTCACGTACGAGAATAGTTTGTCCTTTTTTAATAATTAATTAGCTTAAATTCACTTACCTTCCACTGGCACATGTAACGTTACTATCTAGATTAATGGGATTATTACTCCTTCTAAAAACTATTTTTTTTAGTTCTTACATTATAAATGTCATCTCATCCTCTACCACTCGAACAATAAAAAAGGCAAACACACAAGTGCACTTAAATCTATTAAAACTGATCAACGTGTGTAAAAGTGGGAACCTTAAATGAAATATTTCCACTGAACATTAAGCTAAGATTATATGCATTCTTGTTTTGTCAGATTTGTTGTAGAAATGCGCTAGCCTATTTTATGTAATTTAATGCAATTACATCTGAAATAACTAAAATTATGGCCAATTCCCAACTTTTTCAAGTAAAAATTTTATAAACGTCACACATTACATTACTTTTTTAAATTATACTTAATTATTTAAATACTTTAAATGTAAACTTGCGCTTTAACTTGAGCAGCTATGTTTTTCCACGCTAACTGTCTCTGTTTCACTGATGCAGTGGTGTTGCTTTTTTCAATATATGGTCATATTTGCTATAACTTTGCATGAGCACATCAAGTTCAGCTGGAGAACTCGTAATATCTGCGCTCCATTGATAATGCCTTTTTATAGTTGTGGTGTGCGCGCTTAACTCTGAGTTGGTCTACTCAAAGTTGATTGACCCAACCCAGATCAGCTATTCTGAAACCGAAAACTCTGAGTTTTTAATCTCTCGGTAAATCAACTCAGAGTTCAAGTTTAAACTCCGAGTTGGTTGAACCTCCTTACTGAAACAGGCCCCTGGAGAGCCGGTGTCGTGTAGAGTTTAGCTCCAACCCTAATCAAGCTCTTACTAGATATACTAGAAACATCCTGGCAAGTGTGTTAAAGCAAGTTGGAGCTAAACTCAGCAGGACGCCAGCCCTCCAGGACCGAGTTTGGACACCCCTGTTTTAGATTATAGAAAATTGTAATATTGTGCAAAATAATCATATGGGATTAGTAAAACCATTGATATCGAAAGTGATTCATGAATAAAAACAAAAACAACCATTTTAATGACTGACTTTAATGTATTTAAGGCATATATGTGTTACGGTTAAATCAGTGGTTTGGTCCCTTATTTGTAATATGCCATGGTGCTTACCAACAAACATTCAATAATATTGTGAATTTATCCATAATCAGATTTAATGCTGGTTATATCTTAATCATTCCACCATACTGAGGCTTACATTTATAATCCTAACATCATCAACGAGGCTAAAAACTCTCTGAAACTATATTTAAGAAACACACTGGCAATATTTGAGGCCTACGTTGTTATCACCATAAAAATAACTTAAACGTTTGATTTTACCCATTACCATAAACAACAAATGGCAGTTTTCAGCTACAAACAGTGATTACTGTGCCAAACACTCAAAAGACTGCTGGGAAAAATCGCTAGATTTTAAAACCCTAACATTTTAGTTAGAATTAACATCAACAGTATCGCTCTTTTCTGCCTTCTTAATCCCAGTGCCCTCATCTGCATTTTCCTCCCGCTTGGCTGCTGTCTTGGATTTGGGATGTCCCTCTTCCTCTTTCTCTTTTTTAGGATTGCGGGTTGAGGTGAAAGCAGAGCGGCTCTGATAGCCGTAAGTGATGCTGGGTGTGCTGGAGAAAGTCACTCCAGAACTAAAATGGGTTTCTTCACCTTCCAGTAGCTTCCTATGAGGACATTGATAAAGACTGGTCAGTTAAATATGTCATAACAAGTATGATAACTATTTTGGTGTCATTACAAGAGGACAACAACAGTCAGTTTAAGAAGAATGAATTCTGATTAGCTTTCAGTGTTTTATTATTCATTAGTAATTCTAACAATGTTGTTTCTTTGCATGTGCTGTTAAAGTTGTAGGTGGATTCTTCTATTATATATTTATTCTGATTTTAAGAACCATTTTTAATCATTATTCAGGGTGTCCGTGGGGTCTTAAAATGTCTTAAATTTCAAAAACTACATTTTAAAAACTACATTTATTCTACTTAAATTCACCGAAATGTTGTGTTGTATGTCTTAAATCATTTTCAACAGGTCTTAATTTTGTTTTGACCAAGTAAAAGCTGCTCAGTCAGGCCAACATCCATCTCAATAAAACCTTTTTTTTACATTTAAGTTTTTATTGCAGAGATACCATTCACAACAGCAGTTAGACATTTTTACAGCAAATTCCCCATTAAATTCCCTAATTAGGGAAAGATAACTAAAGACAATTATATGATTCCTTGTGATAATACCTGGTCATTAGAAAAAATCCTTAGTGGTTTAACCCCGTATAAGTCTAAAATGTCATTCTTTATGGTTTTAAAAGGGCCTTAAAAAGTCTTAAATATGACTTGATGAAACCTGCAGAAATCCTGTTATTAACATATATCATTATTTTATCATGTCTCATTATTTTTAGTTGGCATTCTTAGTGTGAACTATTTTTTCATTTGATTTCTCATGCATTAGTTGAATTGAGCTGAATTTAATGTCTTGGCCTTGACATAAGAGAAAACATCTTATTTTCATGTCTGCAATAAATGCAAGTAAGGCGTCTATTTTTCAAATAACTTCTAACACAATAAATGAAATGATCTTCAATCAGCCTAACAGATACATTTCTGTAAAAATGAAATAATGCACTTAATCTGACACTTACTAAAATATAGGAAATAATCTGCTATTATACAAAAAAGTCTTGTAAATGTTTAGAAACATATTGCAGATAAAATAGTAATGGTGACAAAATATAAATATTTAAAAAAAACTATCTTTCATTATTAGCTGCACTGTGATCATTGAATAATATTTTAGTACGCAATTAAACGATTCTTGTCCTAACCATGCTTGACAATATTCGTTTGTCATATAAACTATTATCAAACTACGTTAAAAAAAAAGTTCTGTAAAGGTATGGATTGTTATTATTTTTAAGCTACATCACATTTTTATTGTTTTGATTTGGGCTGCACGATATTAGAAAATCTGACATTTCGATATTTTATTTTGCTGCGATTTATATTGTGATTTGAATACAATTTCGGCAGGTGACTTGAATAGCTCTATTTGGAATAAAATCATTAACTTCGATTGTAATAATCTTGTAGCGGAGTGAATAAATAAGATAGAGCAAAGGTAAAAGTAAAATAAGTAGTCAGATTTTCAGGTACAGTAATACGATACGATACAATATTATCATGATATTTTGCCCCTGATGATAGATCACGATATGGGCGATATATCATAAGAAAACAGTTCACAATATATCATGATATTTGTAAACGAAGAGGGGAAAATGCATGAAATAATTATAAGGTGTATTTCTTTTATTAACAGCACATATGTTTCTTAGAATTGCAACATTTTTATATGTTCGATCCGCCATTACGAGAAGTGCCACCTCATGCATATCGCTATTTTGTCCTGCCCCAATTATTGAATAATCAAATGTAATGTAAAATGTAAACACTGTACATTCTTCATTGCTAATCAACAGTAATAATCAAACTCCAAATTTCAGATGCTGCGATGGGACACATTGTGATATTGATGCTGAAACGATATATTTTGCAGCTCTAGTTTTGATTCTTGAAACCCCTTTCATTTTTGAACAGTATGACTGATTAATCAGTGCTTTACCTGTATGCTGCTATTTCAATGTCTAATGCCATCTTGACGTTCAATAGATCTTGATATTCTCTGAGATGACGGGCCATTTCACTCTTAGTATTTCGAAGTTCAAGGTCCAACTGCCCAATAGTTTCCTGGTTAATGGATTAAAAAAAACACATTAGCCTAGTGTTAAAGACTTGCAAAAAGAGAAAAGAAAAAGAACCATTTTCACATTCACACATACACTGATTAATTAGCTCTGCACCTAAATTAGGCTGTCCTGTAAAAGCTGATCTCTTGGCCTTGACCAGCCGTCTCGACGCAAAATTCCGAAACACTAATCTGATTTACACGGCCACTTCTTTCACTCTTAAGAGATCAAAGGGTCATAGATCATTATAGACATACATGTCTGGCGACTTTATATGGTGACATAATAACCTTTTACATACATAAAGTGTTTCTGTGGCATCAAAACAAACATGTATTAAAATTATCTTTCAGGTTTCTGCCACCAAGTGAACATGACCTTGCATAAACCTCCCTTGCAAAATCCTCTTTATGAAGAGACTGTTCTTAGTGGCATTAACCTCGGCCACCTCTCTGCGATTAGTTCAGCACCATGGACAGAACTCCCGGCTTGTTGACAGGGCAGTTCAAACAGATTCATCCACAACCTGTGCTGTAATTTATCCTTAAGTATTTTTAACATCTTTACAGTTCTTCTATAATTATCAGACTTGCATTTTTACATGAGCTGCAATAGGATGATTACATTAAATATTTATATATTTTAGCTCTTCTCTGTCACATCACTAGATCATTTGAATAAACTAATGAAGGCAGGAAAAGGTGATTATTACATTTATTTAATTATGATTATAATAATTATAATAAACAGTCACAGCACCTAAAGCATGGTCTTTCCCTTGTACTTTTATATAAAATAACTAAATCTCAACATTGTGTTAAAGTTAATGTAAAACAATTAAATGATAGATATACATGTTTTTTATTTGTGCTCTATTAATGATAATAATGATGATTATTAATAATATTAAGTTAAATGTTCTCTTTTTGTTAATTAATGCTTGCGGGCAAAGAGAAATAAAATGTAACATCTGTATTATAAAATAACTATGTTTTGAATAGACAGACAGACAGACAGACAGACAGACAGACAGACAGACAGACAGACAGACAGACAGATAGATAGATAGATAGATAGATAGATAGATAGATAGATAGATAGATAGATAGATAGATAGATAGATAGATAGATAGATAGATAGATAGATAATTTTTATGGATTTTAATACATATATGGTATTTTACTACATATTGTAATTTCTTTGTGTCTACCTGATAACCTGCGACCTCTGCATTGTGTGCTTCTTCCATCTCGCGGATCTGCCGTTCAAGAGACTCGTTTGTGCCTCGCAGGGTTTCAATCTCGATGGTTTTGGACTGTAGCTGTCGCCGGTAGTCGTTGACCTCCTCTCTGGTGGCCCTCATGGCCTCGTTGGTCCTGGTGGCCTGTTCGTTGAGACTGGCAAACTTTGATTTGTACCATTCCTCGGCAGACTGCAGGTTTTTAGACGCGAGGGTCTCATACTGGCCGCGGATGTCCTTGAGGGCCGAGGTCAGATCAGGCTTGGACAACTCCACTTCCACAGATATCTGTGCCGCCTGAATCATATTAGTCAACTCGGTCACCTCTTCGTCATGCACCTTCCTCAGAAAATTTATCTCATCTAAAAGGGACTCGACCTTTCTCTCCAGGTCCACACGCACCATGGTGGCATCATCCACATCCTTCTTGTAGGATCTGAGCGTCTGCTCTGCCTCCTCGCGCGCTCGGATCTCATCCTCAAACTTGCCTCGAAGTTTCTGCAAGTCTTCCTCAATGCTGTCGCGTTCAATGAGAATGTGCGATTTCTCGTTGTTTAGCTCGTCCACCTGAGCTCGCAGGTCACGGATCTCCTGCTGATAGAGTTCAGCGAGTCTGGACGGCTCGTTCTGCCTCTGGCGCAGACTCACCAGTTCGGTCTCCAGCACTTTATTGTGCTGCTCCAGATTGCGCACTTTCTCGATAAACATCGCGAACCGGTCATTGAGACCTTGCAGCTGTTCCTTTTCATTGGTTCGGACGATTTTAAACTCGTTGTTCAAAACCGAGGTTTGAGAGAAATCCACGCTGTCGAAATGGACCGGCGAGAAGGAAGATGACCGGCCCGATCTTTTATAGTAGCCCGCGGGAGAGGCGCTGCTGCGGGAGAGAGACTGAGACCTGAAGCCGCTGGAGGACATGGAGCTCCGGGGAGAGACATTGCTCATTCTAGAGCCGGCGAAACGAGGGTTGTCCCCGAATAATTTTCTGTAGGATGAAGACATGTAGTGGTCTGATCCGTAACTCATCTTCGTCACAACTAAGGGAGTCTAAAACTGGTGTGCTTGTCATTATATACCCGGCGGACTGTCCCATTCAGCAGCCTGTCATATTCCCTCTGGTGGTGACTGTTAAGACAAGATAATTTGCTGAAACATTCAGTTGCAATAAAACATTTGATGAGTTGTTGTGATGTAGCGGGGACTCGCTTACACCTAATGAACAGACTTTCTCGCTGTGGAAACTGCGGCGTGTGTCAATGGAACTGTCCGGCTTTGCGCAGTGCTGAACGGACCCGAAGTTCAACAGTTAAATCCATTTAGGCTTGATTTAAGATCTTGTTTGAATCCTAGATGTATTTATGCATTAAAAGGTTTAGATGCCTATGCTGTTTCAGTCTGGGCATTGGAATTAAACAAACAAAAAGCAAAAACAGTGCAACTCAGACTTTGAAGACATACAATTTTACATCAGATATACTCAAAATCAGTGGCGCAAAAAGGGGGTATGCAGTATATGCGGCGCATAGGGGCGCCACGCATGGGGGGGCGCCATTGTGCCAAAACTATTTTTGAAATTATCCTTATTAAATGTTTCAAATAATAAAAATAAATAAATATTTTTGGTTAAAATGTTTATTCTGCATTTTATATGAATATAATATTATATTTTATTAAATAAAAAATTATACCACCCCTCCTCCTTTCTTTGACCATTTGATTGATCCGTTGCTCGGTTACAGTCACATGTTCTAAATAGAGAGAAAAGTGAAGAGACGTGGAGCGCACAAAAAAAAAGAACAAACAATGCCTTAAAATTAAAACTGCCATGCCAAATTGGATAATAAGAGATTGGTAAGCTTAACCCACACTTTTATTACCATACTTTTAATCAACTTCTAATGTTTTTGGGAGCAACAGGCCGCAATGTCATTAATTATTTATTATCGCCACCCAGTCACTGCATGGGCTTTTACTTAACATAAATGCAGACGAGGTAGTTTTGTCCAGGCAGGGGGCAGTGACGCAGACACACCTGCACTGCGTCCGAAATCACATACTTCCATCCTCTATATATGTGAAAAACAGTATAATTTTATGGGCTAAAGCCATAAGGCTGGCGTAAAGTTAACTTTATGGTAAACGCTTGATAGTCGTAAATTTATGGACCGTCAGCTTCAAAAGATAAAATTTGTATTTACTGCATTTAAATATTGATTGAATTTACTATATTTATTTAGTGAAGAGCAGCAAATGAATCTGTTTGATCCACTGTTGTGTTTGACAACAGAGGTGTGACTTTAGGAATGCAATAAAAACATTAGTTTTGTTTATGCTCATTTAAGATAATATTAGTTGTGTTTAAAATGAAACATGTTTACATATTATTAAGTGTATTTGTCTGTTCACACACCCGAATCTCAAAGTATCCGCTTTCATTCATTCAGATCGCGTAGAAACCGTCTTTATCACTATGGAGCGCGTCCGTCAGTCAGCACCGTTATACTTGAATTTACTGATCAGAGGCTGCATAAGGGCGGCGATCGACGCATAAAGCTTTACTGGAAAGGACGTGAATGCGGCCGTTTTTATATTAATTTCAACGTGCTGTCAATCCAAAATAATGCGAAAGCATATTTCTCATAAACAGTTCTTGCAATCACATTTGAGATCAACTCTGTAGCTGCTACTTTCACTTTTCATAGAAACATTACAAATGCGGGAGAAATACGGGAAAACACACACACGGAAGAGCGGATAGAATGGTAAAATATGGTAGAGTTAATACGGCAAAAACGAGAGAGTTTATTGGTATGAGTTGCATACGTTGACACACACGTTTTAATTTAAAATCACTTAAATCAATAACATGCAGTCACACAGCCAAGTGTAAAGTTCATGTAGATGTAAAAGTTTTATCAAAATAAACTGTCAAATCATACTTACAGTCGAGGTCAAAAGTTATAAGAATAATCTGAAAAATGTAATTTATTTATTATTATTAATTAATTAATTTGCCGAAATAAGAGGAATCACACAAAATGTATGTTTATAAGTACAGGCCTTAATATTAGGGCCAGACAGAATGTGCAGATATTTTTTGCTATTTCTGAGAATTTTGTAAAAAATCTGCAGATTTATGCGGAATGATTTTAGGATTATCATAACTAAAAACATATATATATATATATATATATATATATATATATATATATATATATATATATATATATATATATATATATATATATATATATATATATATATATATATATATATATATATATATATGAAGTAAACAATAATACCTTTTTAACTTTTATTTAATGTTTACAATGCAAATCAAATTAGATCCGCTTATTTGGTAAACAAAGCAAGTCACTCATATAATATATCTACTAAAAGACAGAAAATATTACTTTACAAACTGTATTGTAAATAAATAATATGAACATTTTAATATTACTATTGTTATATTCAATAATATTAGTGAAATGAATTAAAAAACTGAGTAAATATAAATTTACACACATTTACATAAGTAAATACATAGACTCAATGATGGGCTAAAAACCCTACTGTGGGCCTACTGAATATATTTCAGACAAAATAGAAAATAATATTTGGATTAAAAATTCCCCTATATAAATTTTAAATACTTGATTATAATGATTCTTAACCCTGTTAAACTGACACATGAACAAATAGTCAGAATATTCACATCTTTTGGAACTGAGATGTTTATTAATCCTTTTATCAAGATCCATTTTTATATCATATAGATGTTTTTATAAATTTATTATGTATCATACTCATACATCAGGCCTTTTGGTAACTTTTTGTGCTCAAAACTAATTCAATTTAGTTCCAAAAATGTTTGCCCATAACATTTTGATAAAATAGAATATTTCAGGCAGTTTGTCTCTGTTTATTTTTTACACTAAACATTTTACTGTCTTTTTTATTTCACTTTGTGAGAGGTGTAATAGCAGTTTCAATCAATTGTTTATGCAAAGACAGACCTTAAACCTCTCACAGTATGCATGTGAGAAGTGATTGCATTTTTAAGTTCTTTTGCCCTTTAGGACTCCCATATCTATCATTTTGTTTCGACAAATGTACAAAAAGTACAAAAGCAAGGCATGTCAAGGTGCTATAATCATTTAGTGAGGAAAATGGAATTGAGAAGAGGAAGGGGGGGGGGGGGGGGGGGCAAAACTTGAACCCGCATACCCCTTAGTAAATGGGCAGTTGCGCCCCTGCTCAAAATGCGTAACAAATACACGGGAAACACATGTAGAAAAGGCAATCTTTTTGTTTTAAAAGTTTTTTTATCGAGATATTCATTGCATCATTACAGCAAATATTACAACATCTTTTTGTTGTTGTTTTTTTTTGCAAAAAAGAACTCAACAAATTAAATAACGCATAAAAAAGAAGAAAATGGGTAAGTAATTCGGAGAGACCCAGAATACACTCTGCAAAAAACACAAAACGTCTAACCCCTAAAACCCAGCCCACTCCTGGAACTAAAGCTTTAAGAAATCTGATCTTTTCCAAATGTGCTAATTTAGTTAATTCTTCCAGCCAAGATCTAAGTGATGGGGATTTTGTTGATTTCCAAAACCACCAGCTTCTTTGCCACAATAAGGCTGTAAGACAACAGTTGTTTTTGGGAAACCTCAAGTGATCTAGTTTTGTCTGAAATTCCGAATATGACCAAAAGTGGGTCGAAAACTAATTCACAATGTAAAATTTTAGATAGAGTTTTAAATATTTCAGCCCAGAATGGGATCAATTTAGAACACCGAGCAAAACTATGTAAGGGAGTGGCTAAGCCTGTCTTGCATTTATCACAGAAGGGAGAGGTATTAGGAAAAAGTTTATGTAATTTTGTCTTGGTATAATGGAGCCAGTGTATAATTTTAAACTGAATGAGACAGTGTCTGGAGTTAACAAAACAAGAATGGATTTCCTCTAACACATCAGCCCACAACTCCAGACTTATCTCATTTCCCAGTTCCTGCTCCCATTGTGATTTTAGGCTCTCCATAAGAGGCAAATTCTTTGATAAATGACTGAAATCGCATGACACACCTCCCCTCCAAGCCCTAATAGGTCATCCAGTCCAGCCGGATTGACCCCGTTTAAACAGGGTATATTTTTTTTTACATAATCCCTAACCTGCAAATATCTGAAGAAATTGTTTGCATGCAGACCAAATTGATCCAGCTGCCCAAAGGATGCGAACGTACCATTTATGAACAGATTCTCTATTTTCTGAATACCTAATTCTTTCCAGAGTCCATAATTGAGGGAATAAATGATGGGTTTCCATCAACAGGTAGAAAAGGCATTCTTAAAAGTGATCAAGATTATTGTAGATTATTTTGATGAATAAATTGTATGAATATATTGCATGGATAAAATAGTAAAATACTTTTATTACCCTTTTATGTCGAATAATTCTTCTAAATGCAACAATGTTTTTGGTTAAATTACACTGAATGACATGGGTGTTTTTGAATCATTGTGATTGATAGTAGTCTTTTTTTTGTGTATTTTATATGCTTAAAATAGACTTTTTCATGCTTGTTTAATGCTTATTCTAAAGCTGTATTTGTGTTATTTGGGAGCTTAAAAGACTTTTCTTTTCTTTTTTTTGTTTAATTTTGGATACATAAATAAACAGCCTATATCAATTTTCATTTGACCTAATCCACTTTTAAGGAAAATTTGAAATAAAATGCACAATATCTTGACTGTGAAGCTACGTCATACACTATAATTGGCAACTCGGTGTTGATAACCAGCAGATGGCGACATTTCTCTTCCAATTTAATATTTTTAATGTGTTTTTATATTTTCTATAGATTTCTGCTTTATTTTTAACCCGTCTCTGTGCATCTCACTACATAATACCATTCACAATATTCAGTATTCAATAATAATACAAACAGGCCTACAAGAAATTGTCATACATCTACAAACAAACATGAAATAAAAATAGAAAAATAAATATAAATGTAGTTCTTCTTTATGGGTTTTAGATGAATTATTGGTTTTAGATTAGTATCTTGTCGATTTCAACAAAGCATTCATATTACCTGCGTTTAAATTTATATTTGTTTGAAGCTGATCATGTGCGCATGCGCATCACAGAGATAGCGCAGAGCTGCAGTTGTTGTTGGTCACTGACGGAGGTGAGGTAAGTAGCCTACAGTCCCTGCGGGGAAATATAACGCATCTGAAGAAATAGTAATTATGTGATTAAATCTTTGCAGGAGGACTGTTGTACATGAGCGTTATTACGACTTTTGTAAGGCAGTCACTCTCATTTTATACATTAATTTCCGGTAGATAAAAACTAAAGGAATGTTAGTTAGCTGCTGTGCTAACTTTACCATCACGGAACTGCATGGACATTTTGCTCACATTTATGACTTAAGATTGATTAGTAATTAATAAATATTTACACTGGCTGATCCTGACCATAGTCTGGAGATTAATGTTTTTATTTGTGTGAAACGGCAGCTGCTTTATATTTAAAGCTCTTTTTGAGTGTTATAAAAATAAATAACGGTCTTATTCATTAGACAAATATGTCAGTAAAGTCATATTGCTTTTGTTTTTAAATTGTATTTAATATGTCATTATTTGCAGCACTATTCTGTGTATTTATTACATTATACAATATTTATATTATTGCCAAACCTTCATTTACAGAATTTTGTCTGAGAGGCTGTCCTTCAGTTTTAAAGTTACAAATTAAATCATATTAATAGACAATTTGCTCCACTTCTGTTCTTTTTTTAGAGGGAATTTAAATGCCATAAAGCTGGTAGCTTTCTGTAGTTAATGTTACGTTTCTTCCTGTTTTGAGTGTTTATCTTCCTGACAGGAAATACTGTTAAGTGTAACTTAAAACGATTATAGTAAATGTAGCATTATTGATGAGGTGAAAATTTTGAGACTTGAAAAGTTTTTGTTTTTGCATTATTAAGATTGTATATCATCTGCTGAGCCAGGTATGCTACTTGCATTGTGTGTGTGTGTGTGTATATATATATATATATATATATATATATATATATATATATATATATATATATATATATATATATATATATATGCACTACCGGTCAAAAGTTCAAAAGTTTAGGGTCAGTAGCATTTTTAAATGTTTTAAAATAAGCTTCTCCTGCTCACCAAGGCTGCATTTATTTAATCAAAAATACAGTAAAAATTGTGAAATGTTATTGCACTATAAAATAACTGTTCAAAAGTAGTTTATAATTTAATTTAATAATTTATTCCAGTGATTTTAATGATGAATTTTCAGCTTCACTACTCAAGTCTTCAGAGTCACATGATCCTTCAGAAATCACTCTAAAATTAATTATTATTATTCATTCATTCATTCATTTTCTTTTCGGCTTAGTACCTTAATCAATCTGGGTTCACCACAGAGGAATAAACCGCCATTATTATTATTATTATTATTATTATTATTATTATTATTATTGCTAATAGTAATAAAAGCAATAATGACTGGAGTAATAATTTCATTTGAAACTACATACAATAAGAAAACATTTATTTAAAATTTGAATAAATATTTAACAATTTTAATTTTTTTTTTTTTTTTTGCATTTCTTGTCGTTTTGATGAACAGAATAATTTTCTTGAAAAAATAAACTGACCCCAAATTTTTGACTGGTAGTGTGTATATATATATATATATTATAATGTTTATTTCTATTATTATTATTATTATTTAATAAAACACTAATATAACCATCATGTGCACTGTAAAACAGTTCTCTTTTATTTGATATTGCTATGTTTGACAGAATAATAACGGTTAAAGATGACGACCTCTTGGAGTGATCGGCTCCAGAATTATGCAGATATTCCAGCCAACATGGACGGATTATCCATGAAGAAGTACAGAAGAGAGGTTCATCACAGGTACTTAAACATTTTACTTGTGCTTTTAGCTTTGCAGCCCATTGTCATTGTGTTGATTCAATCAGATTGCATAGTCCTTTGGTAATGCAAACAAAACAAATAGATAGACTTACTCAAATTTACTTGTTTCAAGAGCAACTTGTATATTACATTTTTTTGTAACAGCAGGAGGAATTACCATAGATTATCTGGTTTTCATTCCAGATAAGATTGTGAACAGTTTATTGGTAAAAACACTTTCTGATTGAAATATTTATTGAAATGTTTATTTGAAATATGTTTATGCTCAGAATAATTTTACATAGCATGTTTACAGTTGCATTGCCATTATGTTGCTTTCTGAATGCTTCTCTGTTCATACTTGTCTGTCTGTCAAATCCTTTTTCAACTTCATTGTTGAAATGATGTCAGCTTCTGTGTGATTTAAGCAATGTCGTATGAATTGCAGGCTTTTTTTGCAAAGACAAATTTTGTTGTTGTTTTTTTTTCTAGACTGTGCTCAAATATTGTATGTTTTGAAATATTAAATTATTTTTATAGGCTATATATACAAATGGTGTTTAGTAGGGTAATACAGCACAAACATGTATTTTATAATAGCAATCATTATTTACACTTAACATATGTAAGAATTCAATTACTGAAAATATTCTGCATAAAGCACCATGAGAGAATAAAGGCCAAAATTCACATTGAATGCAATGAATTAAAGACATGTATTGTCAAATCTAAGCATATAGGAACACAGTTGTTCATGTAGTGACTTTAGATGGTATATACAGATGTAATATATAGTCCATGTATTCCTTTATCACAAAGCTTACCACAGGAACTGGCCCACTGTCATCCTTCTATGAGGTATGCTTAAGTTTTGTTGTTTGACCTGCAGTGCTGACTGATCATCTGTTTTGTACTTGATGTTTTTTCCCCAATGTACTCATCATGGCACAGCACTTAAAATATCAAATGAACCAAACCATCAAGGATTTTGCACTGTGCTGCGACTTTATGTAGGTGTGAATACCTGCGATGGGATATGATCATGCGAGATCATTCCTTCATTCTCCTTTCCTCTAGCTGTACCTTCTTCCTTCATGCTCTTAACACATCTTTTAACTGTAATTTACAGTAACAGCTAATTTGTTATAAATTAAGCTTTATTTGTGACACCTCACACCTCAAATGTAGAGTTTGTTGATGATGTTTAATGTCAGGTAAATTTAAAGAAAATAATAACATGTTTTAGAAATCATTAACCACTTGAACGATAACAAATATGCAAGTACACTACCCAACAAACGATTTGTCGTTGATGCCAGTTGTAAGAGCAACAAATAATAACTTGACTTCTAGTTGATCATTTGGAAAAGAGGCAGAAGATTTTTCAGAAGAATCATCTGTTGAACTGCATCCCGATCATCACAAATACTGCAGAAGACCTATTGGAACCCACATAGACCCAAGATTCTCACAGAAATCAGTCAAGTTTGGTGAAGGAAAAATCATGGTTTGGGGTTACATTCAGTATGGGGCGTGCGAGAGATCTGCAGAGTGGATGGCAACATCAACAGTCTGAGGTATCAAGACATTTGTGCTGCCCATTACATTACAAACCAAATTCTTCAGCAGGATAGCGCTCCTCCTCATACTTCAGCCTCCACATCAAAGTTGCTGAAAGGAAAGAAGGTCAAGGAGCATGTCTGGAGTAAGATGGAGGAGGCGTTGAAGATGAATCCAAAGAATCTTGATGAACTTTCAGAGTCCTGCAAGAACGCTTTCTTTGCCATTCCAGATGACTTTATTAATAAGTTATTGAGTCTTTGCAGAGATGTATGGAGGCAGTTGTCCAAGCTCATGGGAGTCATACACAATATTAATTCTTTTTCCACTGCACCATGACTTTATATTCTATACTGTACATTATTTCTGTTAGGTGACAAGACTTTTGTCTAAGCAAAGTCAGACCTTACTGTACTAATTTAATAGATAAAAAAATCAAGGCATGATAATATTTTACTTTGGTAAAATAAGTGTAATCTAGAGGCCTTTGCCTTTCATATAAGCCACTTTTGATACCAAATGATTAACTCAGTCAAGATATTATTTGTTGTTCCTAAAACTTGAATAGGCAACAAGACTTTTGTCAGGTAGTGTATTTAAAGTGATTGTTAACCTGAAAATGAAAATGTACTCGCTATTTACTTAGCCTCAATTACTTTCAAACCGATATGAGTTTCTTTTTTTTTAGTTAAATGCAAATAAAACATTTTTTTTTTTGTGTAGTTTTTTTCTTTTTTGAAGAAGAAAGGTGAAAACTAGTAACCATTAACATCCATAATATATTTTCAGCCTTTTTAAAAATATATATTTTGTGTGTAGAAGAAGAGAAACTCAAACAGGTCTGTGACAAGTAAAGGCCGAGTAAATCATGACAGAATTTTCAGTTTTGGGTATAAACTTTAAAAATATCAAATTTTATGAAATCTAGAAAACCCTATTTTTATCCTAAATGTGAAGCATTTCAAATGTTAAGTATTTGTGTTTAATTGCATAGTTTGCTTAATTAATAATAATTGTGAGTAATGAAACCTTTTATATATTGGATTTATGTATATTTCAGTGTAAACCACACTTAAAAAAAAAAAATCCGTAAATTAGCAGTTTTTTGGAGATTTTTCGTATTTTGGGATTCATGTTTTTATTTTTTCATGTTTATTTATGCTTTTGAATTGTTAAAATTATGGGATCTTGATCTTTCTTTCAACAACTTTTAACCTTGAAAAAAGTTAGAAAAAGTAGCTTTTATTAAAATTTTTAATAGTTTAAAGTAATATATTGTCTTGGTGTTGTATATTATGATACAAAACCATGTAATAAACTACCAGTACATGTACTGTTATTTTACAGTTTTATTTCTCTATATATTATTTCTTATACAATGTATTATTATTTCAAACTACTAAAATGTCAATAGAAGTCATTTTGTCAACTGTAGAGTTGAGTTTTTAAAAAGTCAACGGAATCATCAAAAGTCAACAGAGCAGAGATCAACGTCCCATAATGCAATTTACAACTGTAAATAAGCTGAAAACACTTGTGAATCACAAAATACAGTATCTGTTAATTAACAGATATTTTTACTGTGCATACTGTATATTAACCAGATGAACAGATGAAAAGTGTTCTTGTGGTTAAAAAATGTTTAGAAAAACATGTTTTTCAGGTTTGTAAAACAGATGTGTTCAGCAGACCATGTGGGTATTTTCCCCCTGATTTTATTATTTAAAAAAGGTATTTATTTATTTTATTTTGGTGTGTCTTGATACCATGACCAGTCATTATCACCTGAAAAAAAACTTGATTCAATTGGAAATCAAGGAAATAAATTACCTTGCCCTTTGCTTCTTCTCATATTTATCTGCTGTTGGCTGCACTAGGAGTAGATCTCATTTAGCCAAATGCATAAATTCTCATTTGTTGCTTTCACAGGTCAAACTATGTCAGTGCAACTCATTATTTACACTAACATAAACTCCAAGGCAATGGAATAAAACAGTCTGCTGAATTTAACACTGTTTGCAACCTACAGAATATCCATAAATTGATTGTATTTGTACCTCCACACAGAGTTTTTGTCAATAGAAGTTTGGCAATGGAGAAGATAAAATGCTTTGGCTTTGATATGGACTACACTTTAGCAGGTAAGAACAACAAGTTTCTCTATGGAAGAATATGGGCTGTGTGATTACATGTTGTGAAGGGTCATTTAAGTTTAAAAGAATCATAAAGCATTACGAAATGGTAGGATCGTAGTATGCTACTGTAAGATAATCCATGATCTCATGTATTTGATGGTGTCATGGTTCTTTAAAAAGCACTCTTGTCTTCATGCCAAGCACCTGATTTCTCACTAACGCTCTTGATGTTTGAGATAGATGAGTGCACTGACATCCAAGATATGAGATGTGGATCTTTTCATTGGTTATACTTATGTTTATGGGTTTATAATGATAAAAAAGTGCTAATGTTCACAGGAAATGTATTATGTTATGTATTGTAAGTGAATGTGCTTTTCTAACTCTTCTGATTGCACTGCAGTGAATTTGCTTAGTGTGGTAAATGTTTCAGCAAAAAAAAAGGGCTTGTAGCCAGCTTTTGATTTTAATGATAAATTTATGCTTTCATCTAAATTTTATGGTCATTAATCTTATTGGTCTGTATCCAAGTAGAGATCTTGAACTAAAATTGGTCTGGCTGTTATTTAGTTGAGCTTTGAAGACAGAACGGCAGGTCAGAGAGATTAGGATGTTTGTGTTTGTAGACTCCATTTCAGCAGTTTTGACATTTCCTTCTTCTCTTTTGAGCAGAAGTCTTGTCGTCTCAATAGGGAAATGCTCATTTAGGGAAATGCTCATTCAGCTGATGAGGCTAATGTTTGGTTCTAGCTCCACATAATATTGTAAAGTTTTCATTTGTTTGATGTTATATATGTCCTGAAAAATGTTTGCTCGCTTAACAAAGCTCTGTTTATTTAGTTTCTTGGGGTGGAGGGCTATCTTTAGTTGATTTGAAGAAACAACAAGGTACTTTTAGTCAATCATTCACATAGCAGTCTTTCCAGGTCCAATTATAGATCAATTTAGATTGAGAGTGAGAAAAGTATGCTTTAAAAGAAACTCTGAGGCACTATAATATTTAAAAAAATATGAAATTACATTATTATTTTTGGAAATATCAAAGCATTAACAGGCTTCTAGCTGTGTTTCATATGTTTATTGAAAAAGGAAAGAAATGGACTTTTGTGCAAATAAAATTAAAGGAATATACCAGTCAACCTTTGGGTCAGTCAGATTTACGTTTAAAAGAAATTGAAAATTTCACTTAATAATGCTGAACTTATTGAATCTTTTTGTCAAACAATCCAGCAATAACTACATTACAGTTGCCACAAAATCATAAGTATCAAATCGTTTTTTACTATCATGTAAAGGTTGTTATTATATATATATATATATATATATATATATATATATATATATATATATATATATATATATACAGTTGAAGTCAGAATTATTAGCCCCACTTTGATTTTTTTTTTTTCTTTTTTAAATATTTCCCAAATGATGCTAAACAGAGCAAGGAAATTTTCACAGTATGTCTGATAATATTTTTTCTTCTGAAGAAAGTCTTATTTGTTTTATTTCGGCTAGAATAAAAGCAGTTTAAAAAAAATTTAAACACCATTTTAAGGTCAAAATTATTAGCCCCTGTAAGCTAAATTTTTTTCAATAGTCTACAGAACAAACCATCATTAAACAATAACTTGCCTAATTACCCTAACCTGCCTAGTTAACCTAATTAACCTAGTTAAACCTTTAAATATCACTTTAAGCTGTATAGAAGTGTCTTGAAAAATATCTAGTAAAATATTATTTACTGTCATCATGGCAAAGATAAAATAAATCAGTTATTAGAAATGAGTTATTAAAACCATTATGTTTAGAAATGTGTTGAAAAAAATCTTCTTTGTTAAACAGAAATTGGGGAAAAAATAAACAGGGGGGCTAATAACTCAGGAGGGCTAATAATTCTGACTTCAACTGTATATAATTAAAATATTGCACTCTTGAATTGCGATAACATATTGTAACATTACTGTTGTTACTTGGTGATCATAAGACATCTTTCAGAAACAAACAAGGGTACTGAATATTATGATGGGTTAACCATTTTGTGCTGTTGGGGATGTTTTTATCCACTCTGGGGTGATTTTGAATCTTAATTTGGTCACAATTTTCTCTGTGTTTTATCAAATGGAATGATGTACATATTTTGTACATTATACATATTTTGGAAAAAATGCTTTGACATGATTCAACAATACACTCTGGGCAAAGTTACTACCCTTCGTTATGTTAGTGACTGATTTTGTCCCATTGACTTCTATTATATTTTTTGATTCCGCATTCTTGATTGTTGGTGGTTTTCCCTGTTGGAAAGAGGTAAAATTAGCTATTTTTACTGTTGATCAACAGTTTCAGTGCAAGAAAGCTTAGTTTCTGGCTTTTATATGGAGGTAAGTGTGTTTGAGAGTGGCCTTTGCACACTTACATGGATATGTCTAAGAATATCAAAATAATCACCTCAGCCTTGCATACTACTATTTGTTGTTTTACTCCATAGAACTCTATATGAAAGCGAGATTTTTTTTTTTTGAACAGGCCAATCTAAAGGGTTAATGATGTCAACTGACAATCAACAGTAAAAATTACAAGTTTTACTTCTTCCCAGGGAAAACCACCAACAGCCAAGAATGCATGATTATATGGTGTCAAGGCTTTACAATCAAAAAATGTTGTTATAATGGAAGTCAACAGGGCAAAAAGAGCCACTAACATAAGGAAAGAGTAGTAAATTTTAACAATACACTAGGGATAAACATGTTTTCACCTCTTTTGTGTGCTATAATGATCACTCTCTGGATAACCTAGTCTCTCTTTCCCTTAATGTTAACAGTGTACAAGTCTCCGGAGTATGAGTCTCTTGGCTTTGATCTGACTGTGGAACGACTTGTTTCCATTGGGTACCCCCAAGAGCTGCTAAACTTTGTCTATGACCCTGCTTTTCCCACAAGGTGATTTTTAAAAGTCATTTTTCAACATTTTCAATGCAATAAAAATTTACTTCCACTTCATATTTTGATCCACACAAGTTCTGTTTACGTTTCAGAGGCTTGGTGTTCGATACCACGTATGGAAATCTGCTGAAAGTAGATGCATATGGAAACATTCTTGTCTGCGCTCATGGTTTTAACTTCCTGCGTGGGTGAGTCAGCACTAGCATTTAGGAGCAACCGGTGACCTGGTTAAGCATGGTGTATTTGTGTCCTTATTTTTAGTATTTGTTTTATCTTAGTAACAAGAGACAAAATATTTGCAGCAAAGTAAATAGCGTGTTTTGTCTTGGTCACATTTCCCACAAAGGTCATAATTAGTGTATTTTTCATTTTCATGTTGTTTTTAGTCCAGAGATAAGAGAGCTGTACCCAAACAAGTTCATTCAGCGTGGAGATACAGAGCGATTCTACATCCTCAACACACTCTTTAACCTCCCAGGTTAAAATCTTATATCAAATAATATATATCCATCTAAAGGAGCTGTTGACATGGAATTGAACCAGACTTTGATAAAACCCAAACAATACAAGCATAAAAATAAAACAAAACAAAAAAAATCTGAAAAATGAGTTACGTGTAATAACAATGGAATGACACAAGGAGAATGTACTGAACTACTAAAATTTATTTAATACTTTATATAATAGGCTTTTTTGGTGATAGCAGCTCAAAGACACCTCTCATATGGAGAATGAAGTGACATAAATTGCTTAGGTATGAGTTTTTAACAGACTTACACCTAATGTAAAAATCTTGATGGTTCTGTGGGTCTATCAAATCTAATCTTTAATTTGCATTTTATATTGGATTCAAGTCAGGTGATTGGCTGGGCCATTCTACAGCTTGATTTTCCTTCTCTGAAAGAATTTGAGAGTTTCCTTGGCTGTTATTTGGATCATTGTCTTGCTGAAATGTCCACTCTGGTTTCATATTTATCATCCTGGTAATGTAGATGTTGGACTAAAGCAACTAATATTAATTTATAATGACGAAGGCCAGAGGTTTGCTGAAGAACTTCGAAGAGATTTCAGATGCTTTTCTGGACTTTCACTGCCTTTCTGCACCTCCCATTTTTCATGTGTTCAATACTTTTTTCCCTGCGTCATTTCATTTTATTACGCATAACCTAACTTGTAAACTAATTAAATTAGTTTTCTTTGCGTATATGGATTTCGTTACCAACATCTTGTGAAAATTTCAAGTCAATGGCACTGAGAAAATGGTTTTCTGAGAAAAATGGTGACGTGTTCAATACTTATTTTGTCCGCTGTATGTGTTTGCATTTTTTAGAGACATACCTCTTTGCCTGCCTGGTAGACTTTTTCACTAGTTGCTCAAGATACACCAGGTCTGTTTCTCTGCTCTTATTTTATCACCTCTGTAACTATTCTGATATAAGATTATTGTATTGAGATTGTAATTTTATATGTCCTTTTATTTTCACCTCCACAGTTGTGAGATGGGCTTTAAAGATGGAGATCTATTCATGTCTTTCAAGAGCATGTTTCAGGATGTCAGAGATGCTGTGGATTGGGTCCATTTTAAGGTAAAGGCCATTTTTAAATGTCAAAATATTTGATTCTTATAAAAGACTGCACTTTGTGTAAATTTTAAACAGTGGATAACCTCTTCTGTTTGATATTTCAGGGCTCACTAAAGGAGAAAACGGTTGAAAACCTAGAGAAATATGTGGTGAAAGATGTAAGTCATCCAGATTGTTGTGTAGACCTGAGCTGTATTCCAGAAAGCAAGGACTGCAAAAATATACATTTCCAATTAATTTAGCCTAAATGGGTTCCTGGGATTAAATTTAGTTACCTCAGAGTGTGTTTACACTGAATGTACAAGACATTTTCAACGGAATAACATATCCTAATGTCCCAAAGCTGGTTATGTTCAGAGCTTAAGTTGCAATGACTTCTTGCATACCTTGAAAGTTACCTCATCCTTTAGAACCGATTGTTTAGGTTATCCATTAACTTAACCTCTTATGTCACATAACCTGCTTTCAAGAATACCCCAAGTATTTTTATGTTGCAGTTTTAAGTTTATTAATAATTAATTACAATTTATAATTTACAGACATAAGTATTTGATGTGTTTCCATATCTTTTGTCTTTTCTTAATCTAGGCTAAATTACCGTTGCTTCTAAGTCGAATGAATGAAGTTGCCAAAGTGTTCCTTGTTACCAACAGTGACTACAAGTACACAGACGTGAGTTATTCTAAATGTGAGATCTGAATGATCTGATGTCATTTAAGTCTGTTGAATTTTCATTAGAGAATATACACTACCGCTCAAAACTTTGGGGTCAGTGCGGTTTTTAAATGTTAAATAAGCTTATCCTGCTCACCAAGGATGCATTTATTTAATCAAAAATACAGTACAAATGTAAAATTGTGAAAAGTTATTGCACTATAAAATAACTGTTCAAAAGTAGTTTATCATTTAATTTATTAATTTATTCCAGTGATTTTAAAGATAAATTTTTAGCTTCATTACTCCAGTCTTCAAAGTTATATGATCCTTTAGAAATCACTCTCAAATTAATTATTATTATTATTATTATTATTATTACTATTATTAATATTATTATGGTAATGGTAATAGTAATAAAAGCAACAATGACTGGAGTAATAATTTCATTCGAAACTGCATACAATAAGAAAGCAGATAAGAAGTATTTAACAATTTAACAATGTTTTTACATTTAATAAATGCCGCTTTGATGAACAGAATAATTTTATTAAAAAATAATTAAAAAAAACATGGAAATAAACCTGACCCCAAACTTTTGACCAGTAGTGTACGATGCATGCATATCTTTGGTAACACTTAAAGCTCCTGCATAAAATACATTTTAAATGTATTTTAATGCAATAATTATGTGTTGTAATACCTTCAAATGCTATGTATATTGCCATATTTATAATGTTTATTTATAAGGTTTAATAAGGTTTATATATTTATATTCATAAGGTTTATTTTATTAAAGAAATCCATTTTAAATGTAATGAGATCTGCATGTTACTATAATTTGGTTACAGTTATTTGTGAAAATAATATTAAATGCATTGAGAATATTTTCATTAATTAATTCATTTTACATAAAGACTTCAAAATCAAATAGTGTTCTAATAGTTTCCTCTTTCTTTTTCAGAAAATCATGACATACTTGTTTGATTTTCCACATGGTCCAAAAGTAAGTAACCGTTCATTAGTAGCAATGTTATTTCGGGTGTGTGTGTGTGTGTGTGTGTGTGTGTGTGTGTGTGCGTGCGTGCGTGCGTGCGTGCGTGCGTGTGCGTGCGCGTGTGCGTGTGTGTGTAAACAGTCATACTGGTAGTACCTGTTTTTATATTATTTGTTCCAGAACACCAATACAAATGTCCATTGAGAAAGGACTGCACACATTTTACATATAATTTGTGTAGAAAACTTGAACCAGGAAACATAGAGAAAGCATTTTATAGAGAAACACCCTGAGGAATAATTTGCCATTCATGATGTATCTGTAACACCATCAGTTTTTTTTTATTTAGTAACAAATATTTGGAAAAGACATAAAAAGAAAGTCTGGGATTATCAGGGGCCATATAAGATCGTTTATATACTCCAGGTTTATCACGTTCACAGACAGTGATAGACTAAATCTAATATTTCTTTATTACAGGCGGGTTCTCCTCATCGACCCTGGCAGTCCTACTTTGATCTCATTCTGGTGGACGCCAGGAAGCCAGTGTTTTTTGGGGAGGGCACAGTTTTGAGACAAGTGGACACGGTAAGATCTGCTTGACTCACAAGAGTAACTTTCAGGAAAAAAAAAACATTTATTGATTCACATTCAGCAATATTTCTGTTCTGTAGACCACTGGGAGACTGAAGATTGGGACATATACAGGTCCCTTGCAGCATGGCATAGTATATTCTGGTGGTACGTGGTATATGCAGGTTTTTTATTTATTAAACAATTGAGTAACTTTATTTTATATCAAAATTCATGCTATTAACTACTGGCTTATTACCTGCCTATTATTAAGATATTAACTGTTCTTTAGTAGTTATAAAGCATGATCTTATTCTGCATCCATAATCCTTCCTAAAACCCAAACCCAACTACTACCTTACTAACTATTAATAAACAGTTAATTAGAAGTTTATTATGCTAGTAGTGTTAGTTAATGGTTTGTTAATACCATGAATTTGGGCCTAAACTAAAGTGGTACCAATAATTGTCTGATCTGGCTGATTTAATTTGTTTTTCCTTCTCAGGTTCATCAGACATAGTTTGTGATCTGCTGGGAGCAAAAGGAAAGGACATCCTGTACATCGGTGACCACATCTTTGGGGATATCCTGAAGTCTAAGAAGCGTCAGGGCTGGAGAACGTTCCTGGTGATTCCTGAGCTGGCTCAGGAGCTGCACGTTTGGACTGACAAGAGCAGTGAGTCTTAGAAAGTCTTGTGTCTTGGCAGACTTGATAGACTCTCACTGATCAATGACTTTTTTTATAAAGATTTTATTGTGTGCAAAGAATAGGTCAGACAGTGTGACAAAGACTGGAGAACTAGCTTCCCCTTATATCTGTTTTTCTCTAATCTTCAAGGTTACAGGCTAATCTTCTACATATCCCAAGATTGTAAATAGCATTTCATTGCGTCACCTCCCTTGAGTTTTGTGTTCTTGGGTTAATTATCATGGTGACCCTCACAACATTCCTGCAGAGTCTGATGACTTGACCTAAGAATATTGTTCACTAATCGCAAAAAAAGATTTAAAAAATTAATAAAACAATGGCTTACTATGAAAAATGCTTCTTTAAATCGCTTGAATGTAACACTGCACCAATACTTACTCTAATATTTTTAAAGTCATAAATATGCTAATAATTCCCCGCTTTCATTCAGTGAATTAATGGATTAACAGTTATTGCTGTTAGTTACTGCAATTTTGAATGGATTATACCTCAAACACTGACTACGTTTACATGGACATCAGTAATCAAATTATTTGCCATAATTCTAATCAGACAATAATATGATTATGGTGTTTACATGAGTTGCTTTTTGAATGTTCCTTTCATGATCCCATTTGACATATTATAGCACATAATTTGATTAACGTCATTGCGTCACCGCGCTATCCACGTTTCCTCCGGAGTTTCATGTAATTTCGGGTGTTTTTATTTTATTTTTATTTTCTGCAGTTTGGCACTTTCACTTTCATTTAGGAATATTTTATTCATGCCCCCGTGACAAACTAGATATTGGATAAGAGTATGAACTGCTGGAAGAGTGGTGTTTTAATGGAATTTGATACCGCATGGTGAATGGGAGAAAAAAATCTCTGCATTTCACAATGCAGGTGTCTGTGGTTCTTCACTGACTCTGTAGGTGCAGAGAATAGTGTCAAACAGACGTGTGTGTTTAGACTATCCTGTCGCAAAATGTGGCAAATTCTACACGACGGTAATAGTTTGATTGTGGTGTTTGCATGTCTATACTGCGATTTAATATTGTCCTAATCATATTAAAATTAAATTATTGATGTCCATGTCCATACTCGGCATCCAGTTTTAATCACTAAAAACTCTTACACATCTTAGTTCATCACAATCTCACAAGGTCCATTATAATACTGTGAGGCGGTTTTTAGACTGTAGAATTGTCGAGTGACTACAGAAACATTATCAATATGATGGTGTAAATCTACATTTCCAGTCTGTTACCACCTTTTGAAAATAAGCGCAGTTGGAAAAGCAAAATATAGAGTGGAGCATTGCTATTGTGTCGTAGTTTAATGCTAATGTAGTGTTCATTTCATCATTAAAAATAAGTGCAAAACATATAAACAGAAACTCGACAGGTCCTCTGCGCTAGTAACATAATTAAAAACAATTGATGTGCATGCTCTGATCCACTCGCCTACTGAATTACCTGTATAATTTAGTTTTTTAATTATAGTGTTTATTGATGACTAAAAACACAAAAATAATATGTAGTCAAACAGATCAAAATCTAACTAACATATATAACATACATAACTACATGTTTATATAAAAAACATATATTTTTGTTATAATCTGCAGTTATAATCACTTTTCATTTATTAATTGAGGGAAACTGAGTGCAGGCTTTCAGTCACTTTACTGGTGCAGCAGACGTGAAGTTTGTGTTTGTGTCAAACCAAATTTGGTTGACAAATTTAACACTGATCAAAAATAGTTCACAGATTTTTTGTAATTGAAATATCTCAAAAACAATATTATGTTATGGTTACAATTGGTTGCAAAATAGATATAGACAGAAATAAAGCATATGAAGTGATGCAAAGCATAATTATACCCAGCTTAAATGTAGACAGTTACCTGAGAGTACCCTGTTGAAAATGCTGGGTTACTTAACCCAATTGTTTTTAAAGTGGATTTAACATAAAACAATTAAGTTTTCCAAAAAGCAAACCTTAAGAATTGTGTTGTTTCAACTTAATTTAAATAAGTAGTTTGAACAAGCTGCAAAGTAATTTTTTGAGTGTTTTTGAGTAGAGAAAAAAGAAAGAATAAGAGCTAAAGAGAAGAGAAAGAGAGAGAGAGAGAGAGAGAGAGAGAGAGAGAGAGAGAGAGAGAGAGAGAGAGAGAGAGAGGAGTAGTTTGAATGTGCTTTTATCTCCTCATTTATCATTTGACGAAATCGGCAGTTTAAAGCTTCCCCAAGGTGTGACAACTTGCAAACCCCCAATGTAAACACATCTCATTCTGCAGGCCTTGATCTTATCAGCCCTTCTGTGCCGTTTAGAATTTCAAATCACCCTATTGGAAAGAAAGACCTGGTTCACAATAAAAACAAATGCTTTTGAGAATTTTATGCCTTTCAGTATATACAGTAGTGCTCTACAATGCACGATTAATCTCTTATATACACTGCAAATATACAGTAGACAACATTTGAAGTGGATCATCATCTTTTATCTTTCATCTTTCACTACCATTTGTCCAAAAAGTTTAAGTTTAACAACTTTAGTAATCCCACCAGGGGCAATTAGATTAGGGTAGTAGCATTTCATGATACAACAAACACATAAAGAGACAAATCACTTACAAACCGTATTAAAAAACAAACAAAGCTTGAAAACTTGCTAAAATGTAAGGTGGTGACGCAGTGGCACAGTAGGTAGTGCTGTCACCTCACAGCAAGAAGGTCGCTGGTTCGAGCCTCGGCTGGGTCAGTTGGCGTTTCTGTGTGGAGTTTCCATGTTCTCTCCGTGTTTGTGTGGGTTTCCTCTGGGTGCTCCAGTTTCCCCCACAGTCCAAAGACATGTGGTACAGGTGAATTGGGTAGGCTAAATTTTCCGTAGTGTATGAGTGTGAAGGAGTGTGTATGGATGTTTCCCAGAGATGGGTTGTGGCTGGAAGGGCATGTGCTGCGTAAAACATGTGCTGGATAAGTTGCAGTTCATTTCGCTGTGGCGACCCCGGATTAATAAAGGGACTAAGCCGAAAAGAAAATGAATGAATGAATGAAAATGTAAGGTTGTAAAGCCTTATTGCCTCAGGAACAAAGGTAAATTTATATCTGTTTTTAATTTTTGTATTTAATGCTTCTAAACCTTATTCCAGAGGGCAACAGAGCAAAAAAAGGCTTCAGAGAATGGGAGTCATCTCCTATCACACTTTGAGTTTTCCTTTAAATTTGCAGTTCGTGTAACTCTGCTAGACTCCGCAGAGGCAAACCAATAATCTTGGAGCAAGTCTTGACTAAGTTTTGAAGGCGATTTTTGTCTCTAACGGAAAGTGAGGAGAACCAGCATAAAAAAGAAAAGCTTAAAGGGCCACGAAACCCCCCTGCCTCAGCAGGGTGTTTTCAAACCTCTAGTTTGAAAAAAGTCAGGAAAGTGGGCGTGTCCAGCTCTGGGAGTGTCGGGGGAGGGAAAGAGGGAAGGATTTGCAAAGAAGGGAGTTTCCATTTGGGCATGCGCGGATTTCACAGGCAAAACAAACACACAGACACAGGGGAGAAAGACAGTGACTGTTTACATGGACATCAGTAATCAAATTATTTGTCAAATTATTAATTTGTCGACTTTAACTGCAGTTTGGCACTTTAACTTTTTATTCAGGGATATTTCCTGCATGTCGCCCGTGACAAATGAGATATTAAAAGCGAGGAACTGCTGGAGAGTGGACTTTTAATTATATGTTTGATACCGCACGGCGAGTGGGAGAAAAAATCCTCCGCATTTCTCTGTAACTTATGCACTCGGTAGATAGCGTCAGAAAGCCGTGTGTGTATAGACAATCCTGTCACAAAATAGTTTGATTGTGTTAACATGTTTACACTCGGAGAGCAGCATTTACAGCGGATCTTTCAGTCTATAATATTGTACTATAATATTGCAGTGATATTAATGTACTGGAAACTGAGTAACTAAATCAATTTGACTGAGGTATGTCTTTAAAAACTGAAAGAGCAATGCAGACGATACAAACTAACTTTGCCATCTGGGTTAAACAAAGGGCACTGCACTGCACACACACTTACCAAATCTGTAGAGACAGGACAATCACACTGGAACTGTGTCTTTTTTTTTAAAAGGAGACGAGCGGCAAATCCGGATTTCACCATTTCCAGATGCGAAATGCTCTCGGTAAAAAAATGTTCCTTACAAACGCATTCTGTCGCGTGTCACGTGCACTATAATCCACACGTGTTTCCAGCAGCTCTCTCATAGAGGGAAAATGAAAACAAAACCTTCGTTGCAGCACACTAATAAATGCAACACTGACGACCCGTGTCTCCAAATTCTAGTTCTTTCACTAGTTTTGGCAACACAACGTGGCGTCTCTCTGTCGTCTGAATACTGTAAACAGGTAAACAGTCTCCGGAGCTATCATGCATATTAATGAAGTTGCACGTCATACACAATAGAGCGCGCTGATTGGTTTGAACAAAGTCTTTCTCATGAATTAAAGCCGCACCCTCAGATATGTCACTATGTTCTCGCAGGGACAGACAGCCACTCTCCACACTGGATTTACACGCAAGTGTCTCATCGCTGTGACGCAGCTTCAAAAATTCGTTTCAACCGGAAGAACGAATTTGCTCAAAATAACGCAAACCAACTTTCACTTTTTAGTGCAATATATGTGTCCTAATAGTGTTTATAGCAGCGTGGGACACATATATGACTGTCAACAGCTCAAAACATGTGTTTTGGTGTTTCATGATCATTTAATATACTCTCAATGTAGGTGATATAAAAAGTTCTCAGTATATGGTTTTCTACGCAGAAAGAGTTCAGTTTTCTAAGAACATACATCAACAAACTATTGAACAACACCCATTCTTGTCCTAGGAATATTTTGAAAAACATTTCTGATTCACTTCGAATGTTGACTACTGTACATGATCAAATCTGGTTTGTCTTAAAGTATATTATTAACAACACCAGCCAGACATATAAACAAATACAAAAGCTTTATTTTCTTTATTTGTTTTATTTTTGCTCTGTGCAGTCTACAGGCACAGAAGATCATGTCCATGAAACAAAGACAGAAAGTTCACCGTGTTCTCTTTCTTCCAGGCCTGTTTGAGGAACTACAGAGTCTGGATATTTTCCTGGCAGAGCTCTACAAGTAGGTATCATCTCTGAACTCTCGCTCAGATGTTTGCTCTGCCAGCATGCAGTGCCAGTTCATGCTCACAGTCATGCACTCGTGTACCCGGAGAAGGACACGTCGCTCCCTCTCTGCCGTCCACAGCCACATGACATCCAGATAAAGGGGTGCACATTCTTTTCTATTTTAAGGCTGATGGTTGAAGGCTTGTGTTACATTTAACTCGTTCATTACTGTTCGAGTACCAGACATACAATTCTGTTTTTGGCTTGGTTTTTCTTTTCTACATCTGTAGTTTTTTGCCCGCAGGCATTTGGACAGCAGCAGCAATGAGAGACCTGATATTAGCTCTCTTCAGAGGAGGATTAAGGTATTTTTATTGGTCCTAAGGAAAGCAGTAAACTGTGCACTGAGAATCATGTCATGTAAATGTATTCAATACAAGGAAGGAAACCCTTCAGCTGTAAAATAAATACTTAATAACTACTTTGTAAGGTGAACATATGCATCAATCAATGTTGGACGGAGAACTATAATTAAGCCATTTTAATTGGGAACTTTTTTTAGAAACCAAATTTAAAATTGAAAGAACTTTAGTGAGTTCTGTATTTAATGGTGATAATAATATTCTAACATTGAGCAGTAAGTGAAACTCTTTAACTTTTTCTCTTTTGTCCATCAACACTGTGTGTTTTTTTTTTTATAAAATGATAGTAAATAGGCCATTATATTGTGAAAATGTACAGTTTAAAGTAACGTTTGTCTATTTCAATCATTTAATAAATGCTATTTAATTCTATGATAGCAAAACAGAATCTTCAGTATTATTCTATAAAGTTCTGATAAGAATGAGCTATTTTTCAGATAATGAGAATTGGTTCAATTAACAAATTGTTTCCATGTACTGTGATTGAACATCAGGGTTATTTTTTATAAAATATTCATTTATGAATCCTTCTAAACATGTATGAAAACATGTTATTTTGTGCAAAAAAAGTTTAGATGATGACAATTTTATTATTTATTTTCAATACATTTATTAGATTTTTATGGAAAGTTCAAAAGAACAGCACTTATTTAAAATATCATTGTTAGAATTTTTGCAAACAATTAAAAATGTAATTTTTTTTACTGTAACTTTTAATAAATTTAATGCCTCATTGTAAAAAAAAAAGAGAAAAATAAGTCTTCCTCTCCCAAAACTTTTGACCATATACTAATATCATGGTTTCCGCTACATTCATTCTTCCATGGCGGTGCGCCACACCAAATTTCACCCCACCACTGCTACATTAACACTCATTCAAAACATTCAGTCGTTGTTGTTTTTTTAATAGCGGATTATAATCGCACCAAAACGTGTTAAAAGGTAAGTGAATTATATCAGCGCAAACTTTTCTGTAATCGTAGTAGTGCTGTACGTTACTTGTTTAACCTTTTAACTTAAGGTGACATGCTGACTGACTGACTGACTGACAGGTGCATGATGCGTGAGGCTAGCAAACACAACATAGCTTTCAGTTAAGATGAACACAGTTTCCATAATTCTTTATTATAGATAATAGATAATGCTTTTATAATACTTACAAGTTTATATATGACTTAATCTTGCTGGAGTTTATGGCTGTTTCACTTTACTTCAGGACGCATTAATGCCGCTTGGTAGGTCTATTAGAGGCATTCATATATATTCCATATAGCAAATGTAATAAATGTTGGAGATATACTTTACATAAACACACTAAATCGCACTTCAGCCGCGTTTATTATAGAGTGCACAAGAAAATCTGCATTTGAGCAGTGTATATTTGAGGGCGTGCAAAGAAGTTTTGTGCACGAACAAAGGAAATCGGCGCGCAAGCAATGGGATTTGCATGCTTGTGTAACATAAATGCGATCTTGACTTGTAATAATGCACTCACTACATTTGTCATTGAAATAACGCCACAGGTAGTTGGTAGATCTGTGTAAACAGCCCAACAGAGTCTGCCGCCACAGCTGGAATAAATCCTAGAGGAAACACTGAATATGGTCAAAAGTTTGGGGGAAGTAAGACTTATTTTTCTAATTTTTTCAGTCCAGAAGAGAGGAATTATTTTAATCAAACTCAGTATCATGTCAGCACCAATGGCCTAGTGGTTAGTGTTTCGACACAGTGCTCACGGCAACCCAAGTTAAATTTCCGGTGCGAGGTCCTTTGCTGATCCTTCCCCTCTCTCTGCTTCCCACACTTTTCTGTCTGTAATTTTTCACTGTCCTATCATAATAAAGTACAAAAAAAACGAAACATGTATAAATGAAAAAACAGCTGTTTCTGTATCTCTCCATTTTGCTCAGAAAGTGACCCATGACATGGACATGTGCTATGGCATGATGGGAAGTCTGTTCCGCAGCGGCTCTCGTCAGACACTCTTTGCATCTCAAGTGATGCGTTACGCTGACCTGTATGCTGCGTCCTTCATCAATCTCCTTTATTATCCCTTCAGCTACCTGTTCAGAGCTGCACACGTCCTGGTAAGCAAGCTCAACAAAAATTCAAGTGTTTTCAAGTAGTACTAACAAACAGATGTTTTCAGATGTGGGCATAGCTGACGTTCTGCTCTTTTAATGTTTTACTCACTCACTTGCAGAATTTTTTGGGTTGTCAGGTATGTATTCCAGGATCAATGTCCATTGACAGAAATTACAAATTTTTCGTTTTGTATTTGCAAGAAAGAAACACTTTGACACCTACAGCACATTAATAATGTAGCCCAAAAAACACAATCTGGAACTTCATATTATTTTCAATAACTGCATTTTTAAAGGCTGGTACACACCAAGCTAACACCAAACAACTAGCATCGACAAACCCAACTGTGTTGTCGCCTCGTGGCTTGTGTCTGGTCCAAAAAGTTGCCTGTGAACACACCAAATGGACGAAAGCCGACTGAAGCAAGAGAAAGTGTTCTGGGCCTGCGAGAGAGGATGTGTCTTTCTGCGCCTCTAAAGGGCAGTATCTGTTTTTTCGTTAACAACGGGAAACAGCTGATGCGCACATACAAATCGTAAACAAAACAGAATTCAGTACCGAGAAATGTAGCTACTTTCAGCCAGCCTGTATATGTGCTCCTTCTTGATTTGAATTTTTTTCTGGCTACGTCACTTCACTACTGTACATCATACTCGCACTCTGATTCATTGGTGTATAACCAGTAAGAGCGCACTATTCAGCCAATGACCGATGCCGATTCTATATGCTAAATCGGGCCAATGAGCTCCGACGTTAACCAGATGAGAGGCCATGTGTGGAACAAACCAAACCAACTAGCCGAAGCCCAACTGCCGACCATCAGCTTGGAGTGTCTCGGTCTTAAAAGAGACCAATTAAGTGGAAAAACCATGACCCTGCTCAACATTGATATTATAAACTGTGACTGTCATGACCCGTACTTTACACTTTATATAGATATAAACTTAGATATAAATATAGACTTTGTTGCTATATTTAGCGACTTTTCAGACCCCCTCTAGTGACAAATTTTCAAAAAAGCAACTAGCGACAAATCTAGCAACTTTTTTGGTGTTACTGGAGATTTTTATAGACTTTTCTTGGCTGCTGCATGGAGGGCGCCATAGCGACCAGCGTCTTCCGGTAGAATGTTTAGCACTTTCGTTTACAGCGTTTACAACTGGTAGTTTGTGCTCCGAAAATGGGTTTTAATAGCGTTTTGAGTGGATTACGGAGTGTTTTTGTGACACAACTTTGAAAGGTGTGTGTTAAAGCCGTTATAATCTGTCAGATGTGGTTCAAGCGCGAGAGAAAAACGTTCTCCTAATTCTACAAAAATGACCAATAAAAGTTCGTTACTGATACTCTGCTGGCTGATTTGCTGTTCATTCTAATCGCGAGCCGTTTATGTTTTATTTAGTGTGTTTTATTTACCACGGTTTGTGTTTTTCTGTCATTTCAAAATGTCACTTTATTTTCACTTTGTCACAGTTATTAAATCGGTGTGTTAGTCGGGCAGTACAGTAGGCTACGTGTGTGTGTGTGTGTGTCAAACATTTTGGTGAACTATATTTGTTTGGATTGGTTATATATTTGAAAGAAAGAGAAACTGTTGAATTTAGCGATGACGAGGCTTCATTTAAACGGCACAAGTGCCGTCTGACAACAAGGGGAAAATGCCTCAGCAGTTGTTTTTCATCCTATTAGGTCACATTTTTTTTAAATGATCAGTCCAGCAGGTGATGCTGATCGACAACAGTATTAGTTCAAAGATGATAAAAGCAGGTAAAATAGATTAAAACTTATCGTTTCAAAGCTGTCCAAATGTGACCGTTTACACTCATCAGCTGCCGACCGGAAGTTCTTAGCATTCTCCTTGCGCATACAACCAAAGCATAATGGGTAATTTTGCTGCTAAGAAAAAGGTCTATACTGTACCGTTTGCTGCTCTTCTTAACGAGCTGAGGGTGATGCCATCGGCCCCGACCCCGTCTCTTCTCTCACCTGCAGCCCTAGAGCAGATCACGACAGCAAATGATTTAGAAACTGTGAGTGTGAGGTATTTGCCTTGTACAGTCAAATCGATTTGCTTTTCCTTTTGTTTAAATTTAGCGATTTGATTTATTTGATTGATTTGGTTTAATATTTTTTTGTTCGCAATCACAGGAATTTTTGTGACAATTCTGGAACTTGTCTGAGTTTATTATGTCTGAGAAATTACTGCAAATTCACAACACATCTGTACTGATATACTGTATTCAAACAGCAATAATATGGTTAAATTAGCATGCATACAGTAATGACGTCAGTAATATGCACGTATGACATAATCTAGCGATATTTAACGACTTTTTGGGCAGAGCTTAGCTCCTTTTCATTGAAAATAGTTGGCAACACTGGCGCTGCCATTGGAACGTTATTGGCTCAAGACTTAAGGTCCCATAGGCAGCTCAATCATAAGTTCAATAGGCTGTTTTTTTTAAAGGGGGAGGGGCTACTTGATATACCCCGCCCCTTCTTCATGTTTCAGTTGAAATAACGTCACACATCAGGACGCTTAAGGTCAACTTAATTGACTTAAATTTTTGACTGTGGTTTGGTTTACAAACAGATGCCTCACGAGTCCACTGTGGAGCACACTCACGTGGACATCAACGACACTGAGTCCCCCATGGCCACCCGCAACCGGCACGCCATAGACTTCAGAGAGCACGAGTGCAAGAGACACCAGCTGACCCGCTCCATCAGCGAAATCAACCCTCCGCACCTCTTCCCTCAGACGCCTCAGGAGATTACACACTGCCACGATGAGGATGATGACGAGGAGGAAGAAGAAGAGGAGGAAGAGGAATAAACACATGACTGCTGATCTTGCAAATGCATCTACTGTAAACAAGTATGATCCCTGCATTCACACACAGCCATATATTTTGTAAAGCTGCAAAGAAAGGATGTTTATTTCTTGTGAAATATATTTTAGAGTTTAAAGTTTGACAAGAGGATGAAGCTAAAATGTTTAGCTTCCTATTTTTGAATGAGGTCTACTCCGAAACGACAACAGATCTGTGAATTATTTGCATGATGTCGAGGGAACATTTACGAGTTACGAGGTACATCGCTGATTTGAGCTTAAGTAAATAGCATGAATACTTATTTTTTGGGCTCTGTGATGTATGTAGATCGCTTTGAAACTTCAGAGAGGAGCCATATAGCATGCTGGGAAATGACACCAACAGTACAGTCTGCTTGTTGTCTGTTTGACTGCCTGTTCAAGCAATGTAACGTCGCCATCTACTTTTCAAAACTGGTAGTACGCAAATTGTTGTCTATTATTTCTTTTTTTTAAGGGAAAAATGCAACTTTTCAGGATACTAGAAACAGTTTGAAAGTGTCTTATGCACTCGCCCTGATCACTGTGTTAATATTAGACTGAGAATCTAGAGCTTAGATTCATTACCTACTATTTTTATATCCACTGACCTACAGTTACTGCAGCCAGATATAAACACATCCTTTTTTGTTGGTGTTTATATTAGCATAATGGGTAAGTTTCTGATAGAAGGCTGTAATTTAGGAAGAAAAAAGCTAGTCTGAAAGAATTGTGGGAACCAGTGGATCAACATCCATTAAATACGCGGTTATTATGAAGATTTGTATCTCCGTTACAGTCCTTTTTGGCTGACATGGTGCTTTTTAGCATCAGAATCTTTTTGTTGTTGTTGTTTTTTTAAACTGAAGGGAATTTATGGTGGGTCCATGTTGGTTTGATATACTGTACTGCATATTTTGAACAGTATTTGGACTGAACTCCTGGATTATTTCAATCTAAGTCATCTTGCCATTGTAATATATGTGGATGCGTTTATTCAACCAAAGACTGTTATCGCTGTCCCTCTTTTAAATTCACAGATGCTGTTGATTTATTGATTTAGAGACCGTATTGTGTAATGTATTTTTAAAAATGCTTTTCAATGTTTATTTAGGCTTTTCCAAATCTGCTGTTGGATATGTGTGATTCATCTGTATTTTTATTTTTTGAAATCTCTGTATTTTAGTTTGAGCCCTGTTTTAAAATGATTTCCTTTTCACTGTTTTTGATGAGTGTGTTTGGATTTATTTTTGTTTGTTGAATTTACAGCTACTGTCATGATAGACAGTTGTGGGAGGATCAGGTTATACTGTATTTTTAGTGTAGAATTAAATCAGTATGCTTTCAAATGTGATGTCATTAAATGATTTTGTTTGGCATTGTTGAGCTGGTTTTCGGTGCTGTAGGTTGTTGCATATGAAGAGAATAAAGTTCCTGTCATGCAGCTCCACCTTGTGGTCATTCAGCAATAATGAGTGTATTTTACACCTTTAAAAGACCAAACAGGTCTTTGTATTGTGCTTAAGATCAAGATTAGATGCTTAATGATTAAACAGACATTTTTACAATGTTAATACTTTATTAAAATTATAACCAATATTTTAAAAGGCACCTATGATGAAAATCAACTTTTGTAAGATGTTTGGACAGAACTGTCTGTATAGTCAAACTGGAGTGAAATAAACCTAAAAAGTCTCTTTTTTTTATTTATTTATTTTTAATTCCTGACGTTAAAATAGGACCCAAATTCCAGTGTTTTTGAGGCCCACCATGACGTGACGTAGGAGTGCTGTTTCCCCCGCCCACCAATTGATTGACAGGCGCCATGTCTCCATAATAACATGTATACTATACACATGTCCACAGAATAGTTTTTTTGCAAAGAACCTGAGATTAAAATATGTTCCAACTCTCTGTGATTTTATAAGTTTAAAACGTTTTAAAAACAGAGCATGTTTGTAATAAAGACAGTAAAATCATGATGTAATTCCTAACCGCTAATCACCACAGCCGCATGGTGTCATTAAACGCGCATATATATGTGTGTGTGTGTGTGTGTGTGTGTGTGTGTGTGTGTGTACTGCAAATGGCGTTTGTGTATGACTCATCGTTTCAGAAAGGCTTGAATAAACCACCACAAATACATTAAATAAACAGTTCAGTAAAGTTAGCAACATATTTGTATTTTCCGGATGAACGAAAAGTTATTCCTACACAAATAGCACCTCTTTCAACTGTTGCGATTGTAGACAATCACCTACAACCTTATTTTCCTAAAAAAAAAAAAAAAAAAAGAGCTTCCCTACATGCTGGACGCGTTACATTGAACTCTAGGCAGCAAAGAGATAGAACCTTAGTGACCTTCTACTAAGAGCAAAAAAACTAAAACCGTTACTACAAAAACTGTCAATAACTTCCCTCTAACACATTATACTGCCATCAAACTCAGTTCACACTTCACAGCTGTCCCGCTGGTTATACTATGATTTCTTTTTTAATATGTGCATAATTTCTTTTAAAATTAAAGTCTGTTTCTTGTTTTTTTATTAGAATTTATATTTTCAAGAAATTCTCTGTAATACACTGTAACAGTAAAGTTATTGACCCAAAGGCTTATCCTACATCTTGTAAAAGGGGTAAAATAAGTGACCTTCTGATGGCAAAACATGGTGTTTACAACAAGATTGTTGGTTCATTTCCTAGCAAACTGAACATGATATAAATATATGGTCAATCCAAGAAAATGAAGTCTAGAATTAACTCTATATGCAGTGGAAGATTCTGTAGCTACTTCCAAAGTAAAATAACAAAATGATACAAATCAAACTGATACATTAAAATACGATGTGGGTCAAAAAAAATATACAATTGTGACCACCTGTGCAGGCGTTTCTAAAAATGCTAAATGGAAAAAAAAAACAGAATAATCAATATTTTGAGAATTCAAAAAGTTAAATGTCTGAACTTGAACATTATACACCGCACATCTGTCATATTAGTTTTTAAAACACTTCTATGTCAATGTTATTCATATAATTGTTTTGTGAAAATTAATTTGCAGCATTTTTGAAGAATTTGTACATTTGCAGTGTTTGCACAATTGTTTCCTCATTCTAGTGTAAATGCCACGAGTGTAAAAGCCCAGGTCGACAAAAAGATAATCAGAACACAAAACAGACTGTTGCGTGACTCACAGGGCGCAGTAATCAAATAAAAAAAAAAAATCAATAATCAAAGTAATCAATAAAAAAATACATCCAGTCAAAGTTGTCAAACAGTTTTAATATAGCAATTTCCATCTGCATCATATATATATATATAATAATGTATATTTAATCTGATATAGCATTGTCTGGTTTATAGTATGTAAGCATACAATAGTACTCTCTGATTTATGACTGTACAGTAACTCTACACATTCAAGATTGAAAATAGCAGCAGTGTATGACAGACTCAAACCGCATGTTAGAGCACCACATTTTTAAAGACGTCTCCTCTTTTCTAAGGCAGGCGATCCAACATGAAAACGCTGATCTGATCTGTAGGACATCACCGAATGCTGAAGTGAAATGACTTTAACACAGTATGAAAAACTGAAACACGCAGTCAACGACAAGAACAGGAATGCTGCTGACCGAAACCTTTGTTAATGCTCACAAAAAAAAAAAAAAAAAACAATCCCTATACTTCACATCTTAAGCCATTTTAAACTGTAGTTAAGTTAGTCTAACAAACATACTCTACCTCTCAGCCTCTTATTAAGTTCAGCTAGTTTACTTGTTCGGATATTTCGTTCTACCTGTGAGCACATTAATTGGTCATGATTGTCCCTGCATAGCTGTTGCACTATTGCACTGAGAGGTTGCTACATAAACACTTGAGACGTGAATGTCCTGATATCCAGCGGCGTTTACGCTTCTGACTGAAGCGCCTCAGGAGGTTCTGATAAAAAAATATACAAACAAAATGGTCAGTGGATAAAAACATCAGCCAGAGAATCGTTCCCCTTTTGTATCAAGAGCGCTAATGTAATCTTGGCGTGATAAACCCAAAATAAATATAATATTATTTTCCTTTTTCGTTTTAAAATCTAAAAATCTTTACATGTAGCTCTTTTAACCAAAACACTGGGTCTCATTCACTAGAGAACCTATGAATTCACAAGTGTACGCACACTCATTTGTCATGAGTGAATTTCACGTGTTAGTAATTTGCATAAAATTTGACCTCCACATTCCCTGATCCAAGTGGGCACCTTGATGTCAAAACGTAAATCGATTTGATGTCATTTGGCTATATTGACACAATGTGCGCTTTCTGTAATTTACAAAGTGAAACAAGTGTACATTTATTTTGGTACTGTATCTACACAAAAATATTACGGGGTAACTAGCAAATTTGTGATTGAGTTTATATATTCCAATGTTTCTTTGTTTTGGGAAAATGTGTTGTTTGGTTTTATTGAATCAGACAATAATACTGAGAAAGCAATCCACTTAAATCTTTTACTTGCTAAATACACATCCATAAATGCAAATTCTCCAATAATAAACCGCTTTTTAAGGTATTCACAAAAGACTTGAAACAATATTTTGAAACACTCTCTGGTTAAGGAAACACTAAGGCTAGGAAAACATTATCTTGTCATGCCCTTTTTAAAATTCCCCTGTAACATCAGTACTTCATTTTGAATCACTTACATTTTTAATATTTAATTTTTTTTTAAGCTTTACTTTATATGTATTTCTTGTTTAACTTACTGTACTTTATTTTAATTTTACGAATATTGTGCCAGTCATTTATTTTATTTTATTTTCTTCTTTACTGCTTTATCCCCCTGGCTTCCTCTATGTTCCTTCTATAGTTCACAATGTTTTGTTATGTTGTAATAATTGCTGACTATTTACTGTTCAATAAAAAAATGGCTATATTGCTGTAAAAACGTCATCAAATTGACGTATCATAAAACATTTTTGAAAAACTTTGACATCGATTTTTGAAGAAATTGACATCTAATATTGATGTAACAATACGTCAAAAATTACGTCAAGTTTTGACACCAATATTAGATGCTAATTTGATGTAGTTTGTTGTGTACGTGCAACAAACTACATCAAATTAAGTTGTTTACATGCATTGTAGAGATACAAAACTCAATGTAAATTTGTCATTTGATTTTGAAGCTTTTAAATGAATAAAATATTTCTTATAATATTGTTTTGTTATTTTGGTGGTCAAAAGGGCATCAGTGTGCAGATGTCAAATGGACATCAAAGTTTTGAAATCAAATTGATTTGCGTTATTGACGTTTATTTTTCAAGGTGAAAAATAAAAGGTTTTTCAAAGGTATTTTTTCAAGATAGAACATATATTTTTCTCAGTATGGAAGGCAATCGAGGCCAAAAGTCTTAAAACTTATGAACTTTCAGTTGATCATGTTAAGGCAGCCATTTTGAACCGCTTTCTTTAGTATGCGTATACACAGTTTGAGCATGCCATTATTTTGGAAGGCGATAAAATGTCTTATATTTGCATATGTACATTTGCATATGATATTTTTCAAAACAAAACAAAGTTTGCATACTTATAAAAACCAAAATACCATTTCATTACAGCCACAACAGCGAATAAAATGGCAGAATTTAGGACTATATATCCATATGCCACATGATTGTACATTGGGATATATGAATTAAAAATCATCAACTCAAAACTCTATTTTTAGACCTAAGAAATGTTCAAAATCCCCAACTTTACATGGTCACTGAATTTTGCTCAGGAATGTATAATAAAGAAAAGTTTTTGGTGAATTAAAATAGGGTATATGCACAGCTAATGTTTGTTCCCATACCGATAAACTTCCGGTTAATGTGACTGTTTTCAATTTGATACGGTTCCTTTTAAAGCATCGATGTTGTAATGTAATTAAAATACATTCAGTTAAATAGACTTCAGCGTTCATTTAGTTGTTCAAGCATAAAACGAGATGATAAGCAGATTACACGTATGAGTCGTCAGGTTCAGCAGGCTACCGCAGAAACTCCATTGAAAATACTGGGGTAAAATAAATGTTCACATTTTAAAGACATGGCAGGGGAAATGGAATTTAATGCAGTGCTTCTTGTACATTCTGAGACCCACTTTATATCGTATATGTATCTTGCATATAAATCAATTTTTAAAGACAACAGACCTTAAACGTGCCGATTTTGTAACGTCATACAGTTCACCGGAAGTGTTTGGTTACTAAAAAATGTAAAAGTCCTTCTGCATACACCCTATTATCAGTGTATGTTCATGAACAAATTTGTGTGTACGCACACTCAGTGAATAAGACCCATTAAATCCCTACACAAATACACTTTTTTTTTTAAAAATAACAAACAAAAGATATAAGAGCAAATAAGGAATCTGAAGATGAGACATAAGTTACGGTGTAAGTTCCTGAAACAGTCCTCAACATGTTTCTTTGAGGTCCTAAATGCAGCTAACAACTATCTATAGAAAGGTAGTTGTGACGTACAAAATGCTTCTTTTAAAAATGAAGAGTTACATGATTACAACCAAAAAAATGTATCGTTAATAAAGAGTGGTCCGACGTACATAAAAATGGAACCAGTCATGACACGAATACTCTAATCACCTTAAAATAGGTGACGCTGTACCTCAGCACAATCAGGATTGACATAAAAAAATCTCTCTCTCTCTCTCTATATATATATAGTTGAAAAAGGCCCTCATATGTAAACACATTTGATTTCTTTGTACTGCGATCGCTGCACGTTGCACATCTGGGCAGAAGAAATCTCTGAAATCATTGTTGGTGTTATTTGGCACAGTTCAGACAAACGCTTTTCCGCGAGCTTATGCGTTTCCTGTCCAAGGCTGCTGTTTTTTATTTTGTTTTGACCCACAATTATTTGCTCATTATTTGCCAAATGTCTTTGGTCATGAGGTCTCCGGCGCTTTTCTCAAAAAAAAAAAAAAAAAAGTGGTTACTTATCTCCATCACCTGATCTTTCATCTGTGGCTGCATCTGCTCAGGCTTCCTGGGTGGAATGGAAGATTTCAGAGAGCTCTGTGTGGCCCTCGTTGTTGACAGTAACCAAGCGCTGTCTAAAGGCACCATTATTTCTTTGTCCTTCAGTTATCGTCGTGTCTGCTCGAGGTGTGGCGTGGGTCGTCTCCTTGCTCCTTCGAAGTGTGTATTTCAAGTGTGTCCGTCCTCGATCGAGTGAGCGAGAATGATTTGGTGGTCCCTGACTGATCCGCTGCCTACAAAAGGTGTTAAGGTCATTAGTGCATGCATTGTGGGATGTGTGGCCCTTCACGCTGTACGTTCCCCTTTGAATTGGAGCGTGATGAGAGGACTCTTATGAAGCTGCCCAGTGCCTCTCACTCACTCTGTGGAAAGAGGCATCTCTCTCCCCGCAGAGGGTGCTTAAATTGCCCCGTCGTTGTGGGCAGTGTGGTTGGGTTTGTGTGAGTTGGTGGTCAAAAGTGTGGCCGATTCTTCCAATGGTCCGTCCTGGTGCTCGGTGAAGGTCAGTTCGATCTTGGTGAATTCGCTGTCTGTGGATTGAGGTGTTTTGTCCATGCGAGATGCCATCAGGGCATTCTGGTATTGCTGGCGGGTCACCTGAAAAATGGAGAATTAGAATCGATGAGCTGTTTTGGACATTTTAGTTCTTTTAAAAAGATAACTTTGGGTCATTTGTGTTGAGTTTAAAGGAACATTATACTTTTTTGGAAATTGGGGTTTTGATCATTTTCCCATTTAAAGCTTGACTTTTCTGTAGTTATAGTGTGTATTATGACTAACAGAAGAGTCAATCTTTAAATAGGAAAATGATCAAAACTCTTTTTTGAAATTTTTGAGCAAGATGCTAATGGTCTAATTCGATTCAATGATTTATGCTAAGCTAAGCTAATAGTGCTCTTGCCAGACGGAGAATGGGTGAATGGATTCACAAATGGTAAAACTCAAATGTTAAGCGGGGGTTGTAAAATGAGTGGAGTGTTTCTTTAAGTGTTTCTGCTCATTTACACTGCAAAATTTTTAAATCATCTGCACAAAAAAAAAAAAGTACCATCTGGACTGAAATGAAAAATCCCTGATGACCCTGGCATTGTATACAAAATGTAAAAAAATAAAGACGTGACTTTTCAGACTGCTTCACAGCAGGAACAATAACTACAATGCTAAAAATATATATTGATAACATTTATGAAGATTTTTTTTTTAAATAGCACACCCTACAATAAGCATCTTTTCCTTTTCTTTTAAATATATTTGGTGGTTTTCCTCACTGTCTATAAAAACAAGAATCGTCTTCAAGGCATTGTTAATTTGTGCTCAAAAATTTTAGAAGTCCTGCGAAGTCTTGCAGCCTATTATGAACAGCAGGTGTTGAGGATGACAGATAAAATAATTGGAGATAGCACACACCCCTTAAACAAATCTTTTGAGCAGATGCCCCTTGGGCGACGTTTAGGGACAATTAGATGTTCCATAAATCATTATAAATTTACTTTTATGCTTGAGGCAATTTGGTTATATAATAAATGTAGTTAATCAATGGATTATTATTATTATATTATTATTAATATTTACATATTATTATCATCATTCATTCATTCATTTTCTTTTTGGCTCAGTCCCTTTATTAATATGGGGTCGCCACAGCGGAATGAACAGCCAACTTATCCAGCATATGTTTTACGCAGCGCAACCAGCCGCAACCCAACACTGGGAAACACCCATACTCTCTTGCATTGACACACATACACTACAGCCAATTTAGCTTATTCAATTCACCTGTACCACATGTCTTTGGACTGTGGGGGAAACCGGAGCACCTGGGGGAAACCCACGCCAACACGGGAAGAACATGCAAACTCCACACAGAAATGCCAACTGACCCGGCCGGGGCTCAAACCAGTGACCTTCTTGCTGTGAGGCGATCATGCTACCCACTGCGCCACCGTGACGCCCCTATTATTAATTAATTTAATATTATTATTATTTAATTTTTATATCTTGGTGTGTACTTGATGTTAAGTGTTGTTTGTGTTAAGTGTGTCATTCTCATTATATATGAAGCACCACCATGTCAGAATGAATTGCCCCAAGGGAATTAATAAAGCTTTAAACTAAACCTAAACTATCGGCAGAGCTTTATTTTCACAACAATAAAAAGCCTGGCAGCCCTTCAGAATGTATACTGCTTTAAAGAGGTGAAGAATTTAAAGTGTCAAATCTGCAGCGTGATGTGATTTATTACTATCAGTACAGTTACTGTTTTTGGTACAAACATACCTTTAGGCACAAGAGTACATGGTCGTGTAATTTATGATGCACAAAAATGACATTCTAGACCTGAGGAACATTCAGCCTTTCAAAGAAACAGTACGGATTCAGGGGTTGAAGAGATTTCTTTATATTTTCTAAAAAGATTTATTGCATTACCAAAAACCAAAACATCTTCTTGGAAACGGTCTTATCTTTTTTATTTTATCCTAAGACTGCTGTAAAGACAAACTACAGAAGAATTCAAATCCTTAAAATGAATGTTAAATGTGTTCAAAATGTTAAATGTCAAAAAAATTCTAAAGTAATTTAACGCCTAACTAGTTTTAACTAGATTTCTAATTAAATTATAGTTTTTAAAACATTAAATAAAACATAATTATAAAACCTATATGATATAAAACTGAAACTACTAAAATATCTGACATATTTAAACACATCATACTTGGCTTATTAGATGTTTGTGTTCTAGATAGAAATACTACAGATTGTCGACAGGGAGAAAGAGCCAGAAAGACCTACAGACCATCTTGCCAAATAAAGGTAATCATTTCCTGCCGGTTGATTATCTTATGCTGGTTTATGTTGTTAAATGAGCACATCTCACATGCTTCAAAATCCATTCAAAAACATGACCGGGATGTGACTGCTGCTTTAAAACAGAATACAATAATAAAAAGAAAATCTGTCGGCGCCAATAGCCTAGTGGTATTGTGCGCCGACATATAGCACAAATGTGCTCACGGCGACCCGAGTTCGATTCCCAGCTCGAGGTCCTTTGCCGATCCTTCCCCTCTCTCTGCTCCCAATACTTTCCTGTCTGAAACCTCTACTGTCCTATCATAATAAAGGTGAAAACCCCTAAAAAATAATTATTAAAAAAAAAAATCAATTGATATTCAATTAGTTGTAGCTAAACTTTCATTTTATTTATAAGAAAATAATATGACATTCTTAAAAGGACAGGTCACCCAAGAATAAAGTTTTACTTTGCATTTACTCACCCACAAATGGTTACAAACCTTTCTGAGTTCCTTTTATGTGTGCTGAACCCAAAAGAAGATATTCTGAAGACTGTTTGAAACCAGTAGTCATTAGTTATGTTTCCATCCACCTTAGTTTATGCGAATTAAAAATAAATATGCGCATTAAAAAAGGTTGATGGAAATGCCTTGATGCACATGAGTTTTGGAAAACTGAGTAGGATCAATTTTTTAATTCAATAAGAAAAGATGCGCATAAACTACGATGGAAACAATTTTACCAAACAAATTCCAATGTGCCCATTAAAAAAAGGTTATGGGATTTTGATATAAGAGAGCATGTGATGATAAAAATGTGTGTGAATGGACAAACCAGCAGGCTGAGCACATTGTAAAACATCTGAAATGTTGTTTTGGTTATTCTAAAACACCTTAAACATTTTAGCATTAGTGTTATTATATTATTAATTACCTCCAGAACTGTCAAGAACATCTGTGCTCTGCGTCTGACGCCTTTAAATGCCACCACACGTTCATTGAGTGTCGGGATTGTCTTCTGAGGCGCAAGTCATTTATTACATAAGGAAAAGACTCATGCAGCTTCTACCGCAGCAAATTTTGTTTTTACTGTTGATATTTGGTGCCAGTTAATTGACAATGATGATTTGGTTCTTTTTGACTCGTTGGATGGAAACGCTGCTTTATTCGCATGTCTTTTATGCGATATTCCAGTTATGCGCAAAAATTGAATTTGGATCTTTGGATAGAAACATAGCTAGTGACATCCATAGTAGATAAAACAAATACCAAGGCAGTCAATTGCAACTGGTTTCCAATATTCTTTAAAATATCTTCTTTTGTATTCAACAGAAGAACGAAACTTATAAAGGTTTCGAACAAGTGGAGGTTGAGTAAATGAGGATTTTCATTTTTGGGTGAACTATCCTTTTTAAAAAAATGTAGGTCTTTTTTTTAAAGAAATGCACTTAAAGGTGCACAAAACAATTCTTGATATTTGAAAGTCCCAAAACAAACACACCCATAACCCAACAAGACCTCACCCTCTCTTGATATCTCTGGTGTAATTACTAGACACATGCCTTACTGCTGATTAACTGTAAGTGCAATTTTGGGACTCAGTCTGACAATATTGCTAAGTGCATCTTTAAGAAAACGCTTACAAACTTCTCAAAATTTAGCATATTGTAAATATTGCTTAGTGTACCTATGAATTTTTTAAAGGGATAGATCATCAAAAAAATAAACATTTACTCACTATTTACTCTCCCTTAAGTGGTTAGAAACCTTTAGGACTTTCTTTTTTCTGTTGAACAAAACAAGATATTTTGAAGAAAGCTGAAAAACTGTAACCATTGACATCCATAGTAAGAAAAAAAAAATACTATGAAAGTCAATGGTTACAGGTTTCCAGCATTCTGCAAACTATTTTCCAGCTTGTTCAACAGAAGAAAGAAACTCAAACAGCTTTGAAACTAGTAAAAGGTGAGTAAATGATGACAGAATTTGTACTTTTTGGGGGAACTATCTATCCCTTTAAGAAAGACATTTTTAGGAAGAACTCATCCCTAGATGTGCAACAGCAGGCGTTCAGACCTTGATGTAGAGCAGGTCAGAGACAGCTCTCACTGAATAGTCCGGCACATAGACCTGCAGGAAGGAGTTGAGCTGGTTGTTGCTGCTGCCCAGTGTTGGAGTCACGGCCTCCATTCGGTCACTCCTGTTCAGGGAGTCTGAGTGGTTGAGCCCGAACGGCCTTGGAGGTGACTTATTTTCTGTGTAGCAAATAAAGGGTGACAGGCAGGTCAGTAGCTGCTGTGACAATAAGCAAAGTGTTATTAATCAATAACAAAGCTTAATGTTGCTTGTCTTTGATGTCGAATCATTTTTCCATTCCATTTTGGATGCCCTCTCAGTTTTTCTTGAACCGTGCTGTGGAATGCTGGTGTGTTTAGACACTACAGTTGTGGTTAATTCAATCCAAGTACAACTTAGATCTTCCTCTGCTAGAAATCCAGTCCGTTTGTTTTGCTGATAAAACAATAGATACAATCCACTGGCTTTTTTGCATGTTTTGAACTTTTGTCAGAGAGTGACATAATAAAGATTAGAACATCTGCTTAATAACTTAATGCGTAATGCCAGGTGAAGAGTTTTTAATCAAAATAAGATTAGGTTCTCCACTTCTTAAAGAAACAGTTCAAAGGGTGTCTGTGGGGAAGCCGTACAGCAGTCATTACACTGGAATGTATATAATCCCAGGGTCAGATGTTGAACCGGGTAGATTTTTTTTAAATTAAGAAAAATATACACAAACAATTTTTTGCTTTTTAAAGAACATTTGTTTTTGAATAAGTGACAGTGTACGCTCATGTTCAGGACAGGTTAGTAATTAAAAATAAATGTTTTTAGATGAATTATAACAATTTTTGTGTTTACACCATGTACACATGAAATACACTCACTGGCCACTTTATTAGGTACACCATGTCCAACTGCTCATTAATGCAAATTTCATAAATCAATTTTTTTTTTTTGCAAAAATCAGCCAATCACATGGCAGCAACTCAATGCATTTAGGCATGTAGACATGGTCAAGATGATCTGCTGCAGTACACACAGAGCATCAGAATGGGGAAGAAAGGTGATTGAAGTGACTTTGAACGTGGCAAGGTAGTTCGTGCCAGACAGGCTGGTCTGAGTATTTCAGAAACTGCTGATCTACTGCGATTTTCACGCACAACTATCTCTAGGGTTTACAGAGAATGGTCTGAAAATGAGAAAATATCCAGTGAGCGGCAGTTCTGTGGTCGCAAATGCTTTGTTGATGCCAGTGGTCATAGGAGAATGGCCAGACTGGTTCCAGCTGATAGAAAAGCAACAGTAACTTAAATAACCACTCGTTACAACCGAGGTATGCAGAAGAGCATCTCTGAAAACACAACACATCCAACCTGAGGCGGATGGGCTACAGCAGCAGAAGACCACACCAGGTACTACTCCTGTCAGCTAAGAACAGGAAACTGAAGCTACAATTCACACAGGCTCACCAAAATTGGACAATAGAAGATTGGAAAAATGTTGCCTGGTCTGATGAGTCTCGATTTCTGCTGCGACATTCAGAGGGTAGGGTCAGAATTTGGCGTCAACAACATGAAAGCATGGATCCATCCTGCCTTGTATCAATGGTTCAGGCTGGTGGTGGTGGTGTAATGGTGTTGGGGATATTTTCTTGGCCACTTTAGGCCCATCAGTGCCAATTGAGCATCATGTAAACGCCACAGCCTACCTGAGTATTGTTGCCGACCATGTCTATCCCTTTATGACCACAGTGTACCCATCTTCTGATGGCTACTTCCAGCAAGATAACGCACCATGTCATTAAGCGCAAACCATCTCAGACTGGTTTCTTGAACATGACAATGAGTTCACTGTACTGAAATGGCCTTCACAGTCACCATATCTCAATCCAATAGAGCATCTTTGGGACATGGTGGAGGGGGAGATTCACATCATGGATGTGCAGCCGACAAATCTGCAGCAACTGTGAGATGCTATCATGTCAATATATACCAAAATCTCTGAGGAATATTTCCAGTACCTTGTTGAATCTATGCCACAAAGGATTAAGGCAGTTCTGAAGGCAAAAGGAGGTCACACCCGGTACCTGTAAGGTGTACCTAATAAAGTGGTCAGTAAGTGTATATGTTGACCAGTAGGAAGAAAAAAAAAGATTGTAGACAGGATTTTTGTTTTATCCTACAGTAATTGTGTACTGTTTTTAATATAATGAGACATATTGGGGAAAACTAAGAGTAAGCATTTTGCACTGGATGTACAGCGATGTTGATGTAAAGCATATATTTAAACCTAAAACTAACTTTACAGAGGTGATCTTAGTTGAATTTTATGAAAACACAAGCCAACAAAAACCACAGCTACTTCATGGCACCTCTCAAATGACTGGAATGAAGAGCCACTAAATGTCACTGTAGGTGTAGGTGCATTTTAGCACTATTCTGAACCTTGAATATACAAAATAAAGGTTTTTTATCTGTCATTTGCTTTTTGAGCTCTCATTCATATGATCAGGCCATTTACTTGATAAAACTGTTAAGAATTATCCATTCAAAATGTTTGATTCTCAAAGCATCAGGCATTCAGAGGAAGAAGTGATGGGTGAAGAAACAATTATAGTACCTGGAGATCCTGCCAGTGATTCTGCCCTGCTGACCACGAAGGTTCGAGACAAGGAGAGAGGAACTGGAGAGCAAGAGGAAGGAAAAAAGAAAGAGAAGGCAAAATGAAATCATGGCGAGGAAAATATGATTTATGCAGAATTCCTCCAGGAGACAAAACCAATCATTTGCATAATGTGATTGACTAGAGGTAAAAGAGTCAAAAGCATGCAGGCTTTAAAAAAATCCAATAAGAAATCTGAGAGCAAAGAGCGTCAAGCACAATTTGGTAGAAAGAGTTTTGCCGAGTTCACACTGACGGCATGATGCATGACTTTCAAAGTTGTGGGATTATAGTCATTTTCACACTGCATGACTATCAGGGGTAGCATTCAGTTGCTGCTGTGCTCACATTGCACAATGGATCAGCAACAGGAGTGGGTGACTTTAATATAAGAAGAATTGTCTGACACAACTCTGTCTGGTCCACAAAGAAATAACACAAGAACACATGTGAGTTCTTGCGTAAGACTACAACTGGTAACCCTTGTGGTACAGCTCAGACCAAACATCAGAAAATCATAGGTTCTCCTGCCAAAATTCAACCAAACCTTCCTCCATTTCATGGGTCCAAATGGCTCTGGTTTTGAAAAAGGCTCCTTCTTGGTCCACGTTTCTTTAAATAATTATTTTTTAGGGGTTTTTCAACTATATTTGGAAAGGACAGTAGAGGTTGCAGACAGGAAAGTAATGGGAGCAGAGAGAAAAGAAGGGACAGCTTGAGCCAGGAATCGAACTCGGGTAGCCGTGAGCACCATGGTGCTATATGTCTGCGCACTTAACCACTAGGCTATTGGTGGCGACAGAGCCATGTCTCTTGATATTGGACTATAATTCCTTTCCAAGCTCCCTGTTGTCCTGTCTCTTGGTCTCTCATTGGCTGCAGGTCATTGCATGAGTTTTCAGTCACAGCAGGATTTTGAATCAGACAGATGTAAATATTTATTCAGCATGTGAAATATATCCAGATATCTTGCATGGCAAGCGATGGTGACTCTTTCTGATTGCATCTTTGATCATTTACACTTTGTGACTGTATTTGTCGACAATTTCACAAAACCTGCTGAGTGAAAACTAGGGCTTAAATTGTACAGTGTGAACTCGACATTATATAAAACAAGCAGGGGATGTACAAACTTTAGAAATCAAATAATCTTTCTTTAAAGGGGTCATATTATGCCCTGTTTATGAAATTTGCTACAAATAACTGAGGTACCTTTAAATATAGCATGTTGTGTAGCCATTTTTGTGTGTGTCTCTTTATATGCAAATAAGCTGCTGCTCACTAAGAGGGTGGAGCCTTTACAGTTCATGTTTTTTTAAATCACTTGGTTTATGAGCAACATTGTGCAACAAAGTATGCTGAACGCACAAAAAGCATGACAGAACCCCTTTAATGACTAAGCAGATCATCCATCTCCTTAACATGTTTTAAAAAACAATTAAATAATTTGATTAAATGCCTGAAATCTAAGAGTGTGTAATGAGCGAGACCTGGTGAGGAGGTTAAAGACAGCACTCCATAATAAGAGAAGGCACCAGCTTCAAACTTCATTCCCTCCTTTCCAGCCTCGACCTCCACCTTTCCCTGTGGACCAACAGAAATAGGGTTATTATTGGACTACCATGTCATTTTATTATCAAAGTCTTATTCCAACATGCATTTCCGTTTTCGGTCCACATGTAGTTTAACTGCCTGACTTTACTTAACTGGAAAAATTATTAGTGTCCCATAAAAATCTCATAAAAATGCAGACAGGAGTGGAAATTCCTGTGGGTGTTTCTACTGATAATGTGCAAATTAAGCAACAGTTCCTGCAGACTGCAGCTCCTTTCTGTAAAAACCAGGACACTCTACCAAGAGCAGAGCAAATTAAAAATAACATGTCTTGTCCATCAATATTTTTAGACGTCTTCTGGGATTCCAAAAATTGCCGGAAAGTGGAGGCATGTCCTGGTCTTAATGAGATTCATTGATTCAAGAAATTCAAACTCTGGCTGCATCCTTAATCGCATACTTCCATACTATATAGTACATTAAAAACAGTATGCAAGCTGAGTAGTATGTATGTCCAAATTCATAGTATTTGAAAAACAGTATGTAAGAAGTACTCAGATGAGCTACTACCAGCGAGATTCTGAAGTGTGCATCTGATAGACCCTACCCTATCCCATGAGGCCACATGAGAGAATTCATGACTGGGAGTGAAGTAATGCAAGTAGGTCATGTGATAATGACAAATGGCAGATGTAGCACGTCTGAATCCCATTCATACTGCTCACATTCATAAGCTGCATCCCAAATGGCACACTATACACATATGCACTATGCACTTACACACTCAACAGCATAGTGTATGTATGCAGTGTTGTCCCAAAGGGAAGCCTAATGTTTTTTTACTAAGCGGAAATTGAAACTGTTTACCAGATGACATTTGACGGTTAACAAATTAGCAAAATAAATGATCAAACTACCAAATAATACATGTCATGAGTTTAACCGCATTCACCATCGGGAGGCGCTATAATCACTCTCATAGGAGAATACTGCTTTCACAATCCAAAATAAATAAAGTAATCCAACATGAGCACCTGATAGCTCCACCCCTTCTGTAACATGAGCAAAGCTGCGGTCGTTCAGCGCATGAAGTGTCCAACATAAGTGCATCATCCGGTAATTAAAGTGCATTCATTCTTTTCAGAATTTCAGTGTAAACGCACTACTTGCATTATTTGTACTACTTTAGGATGCACCTTTACTATGTAGAACACACATTTCTAATGGTCATGAAGTACATTCAAATATAGTATATACTCGAGTAATAGGCAATCTCGGACGCAGCCTACCAACAAAGCAAATGACTGGCCTTTCAAATGGATAACGAAATCACCGTTTTCCAATGGCTCATTTAAAAACAGACTGATTTGAGAATAAACCACCATATAGGATTTTGTTTTGCACAAAACGTACGCTGCATTCTGGGATTGACAGAAAGGCATGATTTGGATTGCAACCTATCATTGAAAACAAAAGAAAAGAGAAGAAAAGAAAAGGCACACTTATAAAATTCATTCTAGGTAGGTAACTCACTAAGGCCCTGTCCACATGAACACGGAATTTTCAAAAACGCACTTTTTTCGATGAGGTTTCACGAAAACGCAGTGTCAGGTGACTGAAACCAAAACTTTCTGAAAACTCAGGCCAGGGTGAAGGTTTTCCAAAACTTCAAGTACAGTGTGGTCATGTGGTTTTCGCCTCATGACGTCAGCGTGTGCGCTGTTTTATCCTTTCTGATTAACCAACACAGCTGGGATCACGGTAAATGCGGAAGACGCAAAGGAGGTAAAATTCTGCACATTTGCAACAAACACATAGCATATTTCGTAATGTTCGTCAACGAGATGGTTATCTGTCTCTGTTCTCATGGTTGCATTAGCACTTTTCACACAGTGATACTGGTTTATAGCCAGAAAATTTCTGAAATGACTTTACCGGTAAATTTAAAAAAGCGCTGTTCACACAGGCAAGGACGTTAGGGATTTTTCCAAAATACTCGTAAATTCTGACATCATTAACCAGAAATGGCCTCGAAACGGCTGTGCTTGTATTTGTAAACATTTGACTACATTACAAACTCTGTGGATGGATAAGTATTGTGAAAACATATGGAGGAACACATTCGTATGTCGAGATGTTTATAATATGTGTGTGTGTGCTGGCGCTCACCGGCTCCGTCACGTGCACACGCGTCAAGCAACAGAGCTTGAAGGTAAACAAACAGCGGTTTATCATAAGCAATTTTTTTGCACAGTTGACATTAAGAAGACACATAGAAATGTTATCTGACTAACATCTAGCAGCTAAATGTGTCTAGAAAAGTATTCAAAGGCTTTTTCTGCATAATTAAGGGCGTGGCCACTTGAGTGACAGCTAGCCCTCGCTGGTCGTCGTCTCGTCACCTCAGCTGATTCCTGCTAATTAGCCGCTGATCTCGGCATGTACATAGTGTTTTTGTTTTGGTTAATGTTTCTTTACACAGTCAATTGCCTTTTGGAATTATTTCCTGCAATTATCAGATGATATGGCATGCTGTGTGGATTAAATTGTGCTTACAAACCGTTGCCTCCATTTCCCAGGTATGTGAAATTATATACTTATATACCATCTCTATAAATGTATTTGTTTTATTTAAGATCATTTATCATTTAAATGTTCTTTAGACCAGTATTGCACTCCAGAATCTGACAGATTGATTAGCTGTAGGCTATAAAACAGTCATCTGAAGCGTTGTCATACATTGTTAGTGCTGGATTTTATAAACAGCCTTGCATTTACTAACACAGACTATATCTGAAGTGTTTGATAGTAATTCGCGTTTTCCTCCTGTCGAAAAACGTCATGAGAACAATGTTTAGTGGCTCAATGTGTTACAGCAGTGTTTTTAAAAGTCTAAACACTTTATTTATATAGTGTACAACCAAGCACGTCTGGTCAGAACACAAACGAATCACAGGCAATGAAGTATTAAGCGTTCTCCCAAAGTAAAAAGTCTGTCCATGCCAGGTCTAAGCAAAATGCTGAGAATCAAGCATGCGTCTGTAGCTACGCTCACTCTCCACCTCTTTGCCCTTATTTGGTATCCCGCGTTTGGTGCGATGACGTGCTAACAAAATGGCGACGGTTGGCCGCGCCTACTTGTAGCTTCTTTTGCAGTGTTCAGAAACCTATGGGTGACGTCACGGATACTACGTCCATATCTTTTACGGTCTATGGTGCAAATACATAATTCCCCATTTGGTGTGAACCCAGCATCAAAGTGTTATTAGCCCCTTTTACACATACAGACCTCTCTGGAAAATTACCAGCAATTTTCCAGAAAGGTCTGTATGTGTGAACAGGCCCTTTTTGAAAATACCGGTAAATTTGTTCCGGCAATTTTCCGGAAAGAGAAGTTGTAACATTAGCAGTAATTTGCCAGAATGCTGCACTGTGTGGATGCAGAAGGAAGATTGCCGGAAAGAGCGTGTTCACGTCTAGAACGCACTGACGTGAGACGTCTACTCCAGCCAATCAGAACATTTAGATGCATTCACATCCGCACTGTTTATGAAAATGAAAGCCTTTGAATATTTTTCTAGACACATTTAGCTGCTAGATGTTAGTCAGATAACATTTCTATGTTTCTTCTTAATGTCAACTGTGCAAAAAAAATAAAATCGACAAAAAACTGTGACAGCACACACACATATTATGAACATCTCGACATGCGAATGTGTTCCTCCATATGTTTTCATCGAAGTGGTTCACAATACTTATCCATCCACAGAGTTTGTAATGTAGTCAAATGTTTACAAACACAAGCACAGCCGTTGAGCTCATTTCTGGTTGATGACGTCAGAATTTACCGGTATTTTGGAATGGATGTGTGAATGGTCTTTTCCAGAAACATTCCATAACGTCCGTGCCTGTGTGAACAGCGCTTTTCTAAAATTTACCGGTAAAGTAGTTCCGGAAATTTTCTGGATATTTACCGGCATCACTGTGTGTAAGGGGCTATTATCGCCACCTATTGGTTCAACGTGCCCTTAACATGCATCACAGTGCATTTTTGCATTTTTAGGTGGACGGAGATTTTATTTTTTTATTTTTTAAACAAAAGCAGGGAAAACCCTGTTTATAAAAACACCCATGTATGTGTGGATATGGCCTAAGATTTAGAACAAAGCTTTGGCATTCATTTTGTCTGACAGCTTGGAGATTTCAATCCCTTGAAGGCCATATGACTTTGTGTTTATAGCTTGAGGAGTAAATATTGTGACCTTAACTAATCTGGATTAATTTCTGACCTGCAGGATGAGAATGAAGTAATCCACAGGCTTGTTGCGGTGAAAGAGGTAGTGCTCTGACATTTTCTTGTCCTTGTCATCGTATTTGAGCTCCTGGATGACGTTAGGATGTTTCAACAAGCGCAGGAGGATTTTCTCTGACATTTGAGTTGCACTAAAGGACTCAACCTCTGTGGACAGAAAGGAAAAGACAGGACTGATTTATGAGTTTGTGACAGTTTTTCTTATTATGAATGCAGGGACACGTGTAGTTGCATGCTGGACATCAGTACCAGTTGCCAGGAAACGCAGCGTGGCCAGAAGAAGCTGCGGTGATATTTTCACCATCAACTCATTATCTGTAGGTTTGAAAGCAGAGAAGTCCTGTTTCTTCTCCCGGTGAGCGATCTTCTTTTTCGTCTTGTTGTCAGCTTTCATTGGGAACACAAATAGTAGATAATTAGATGGTTTCATTAGTAACAAGGTTTTGGTTTTTGCTAATAAGTCTGCCTGTCTGTGTGAACAGATGACAAAGTCTCACACACTCAACCACATGTGATGTTTTTCAGTATTGTACAGTATATGAGGACTTATGAACTTCATCTCCAAAACTGCTCCAACAATAGCTATATTTCCATCCACCTATTTTTGTGTGCATTTTGGATATGCTCATAAGAAAAACGATTGATGGAAACAAGCAAGATGCGCAAACATTTAGAAAACGTATTTGCATAACTGAGTAGGATAAATTTTTACTCAATAAGCAAAGATGTGCATAAACTACAATGAAAACACTTTTACCGAACAAATTCCAGTACGCGCATTAAAAAAAGTCATGTGATTTTGTTATAAGAGATCATGTGATGATAAAAAAACGTGTGTGAATGGACAATCCAGCAGGCTGAGCACACTGTAAAACATTTGAAATGTTGTTTTGGCCATTTTAAAACACTTAACAGTTTCAGTATTAGTGTTACTATATTATTAATGACCTCCAAAATTTTCAAGAGCGTCTGTGCTACGCGTCTCATGGTTTCAAACGCCACGTGTTCATTGTGTGTCGGCATCATTTTCTGAGTCTTCATTAATTCATTAATTCTCTTTTCAGCTTAGTCCCTTTATTAATCTGGGGTCGCCACAACAGAATGAACCGCCAACTTATCCAGCATATGTTTTACACAGCGGCTGCCCTTCCAGCTGCAACCCATAGCTGGGAAACACCCATACACTCTCATTCACACACATACACTACGGACAATTTAGCCTACCCAATTCACCTATACCACATGTCTTTGGACTCGTGGGGAAAACCGGAGCAAGCGGAGAAAACCCACGCAAACATGGGGAGAACATGCAAACTCCACACAGAAATGCAAACTGGCCCAGTCAGGGCTCGAACCAGCGACCTTCTTGCTGTGAGGCAAATGTGCTATGCACTGTGCCACCGTGCAGCACGAGATGAAAGTCATTTATTAAATAAAGAAAAGATTCACGCAGCTTCTCCTACCACAACAAAATCCATTTTTACTGTTGAAATTTGGCGCCAGTTTATCAGGAAGTGATCATTTTGTTCTCTTTGACCAGTTAGATGGAAACGCTGCTTTATTCACACGTCTTTTATATGATATTCCAGTTTTGCGCATAAATTTAATTTGCATTTTGGGATGGAAACATAGCCATTCACTTTACTAACTTTTCACAGTTTCACTTTAGAAAAACTACCATTAAATTCACAGCAAAACTGACAATCTGTAAAATTAATGATAGTTGTAACTTTTAGAAAATATTGAAGACATGTAATGTAACTCCTTCAATAAAAAATAATAACAATAATAATACTTTTGCTTTTAAAACATACATTCAAGATTTTCAAGCTATTCAACCAAGTATTAATTGAAAAAGTTCTGTTGCGCAGCATCTTCATTCATTTTCTTTTCAGCTCAGTTAACTTATCCAGCATGTGTTTTACGCAGCGGATGCCCTTCCAGCTGCGCAGCATCTTATTTGACCTAAAATTTAATGAATCAATTAATCATTAAACATCCAATCATACATAATGTTTGTTAAATTAATAGTTTCATTTTCTTGTACGCATTAATAAAACACAGAATCCAATAATGAATAAATTAATTCAGTGTAGCTTACACATTTTGTACTGAACTTTGAATGAACTAATTATGTTTACCTTCACTCATAAAAGTATTATTGACATAAATGTTATAACCTCCTAGGGCCCGAGTGTCCACATATGTGGACAGCACATTTTAGCTCTTAAGTGGCTATTTAAAATACTTTAAATGTTTTAGATTTTGTTACGGACGTACAGTGTCGTTTTGCAGCATATGAAATGTCCCAAACCCTATTTTTAACTGTCCAAAATGGGGGAAAAAATTAGTTTTAACTCTCTGATAGTCAAAGCAAAAAAAAAATTCTATGTTAAATATGCATAAAAGAAAATTCGGGGAAAAAGTGTTTTATGTAAATTTGGACCACGAGTCCACATATATGAACATAATTTTTCTCCAAAAGTACATCATATCAAAAGATGATACTTAGATTTTTATTGTAATTAGGTTCCAATAAGCCCAAATAGCAAAGAGAAATAAAAAATGCATGTAAAAAAACATTTTGGGCCTTAAATTGGGTTTTAAATATTGTCTTAATAATAGATTTTTACATATTTTGAATTATTAATTAATAAAAATAATGTTTTAGGGAATCACAACACATCAATTGCTTTGTGTAAAAAAGTGATATTATAAAATACTTTCAATTTTATTAAAATAAAATACAAATAAATGATACTCACTGTATAAGTCTGTCTCATCTAGAATCTCAGATTTGATTATTTCCTCAATGACGTCCTCTAACGTGACGATACCCAACACTTCATAGAACGGGTCTCCCTCTCCTTCATTATTCACTCTTTGGACAATGGCCAGATGGGATTTACCTGCCAGGACAAAAACCAAGTACAGTCAGGTAATGAGGTTATACAATGTCTATGTTCAGAGCACATCGAACATGGTGGTCTCCCTGAACCCTCAACATCCATAAATGCGCTAAAACCCACAGTATAACACTACTGTTGGTGTATGATTAAAATAAGTCACGCGTTCTTATCAAAATCCATGAGAGCATTATTATTTAACAATTGTGAACATTGCTCTTGGAGATCCATTGCATTTTCTTAGCAAATCTCTCATGGTTCCACATCTGTTTTCCCAGGACCTCCTCGATAAGCTGCTTAAAAAATTCCTGCCCAGCACTGTCAACCAAAACGTTAAAGAAAATTCTTTTCCTGTTTCTCAGCTAGTGATCATTTAAAAGGAATTTTTCCGGAGCCAGAGCTAATATTAGATCTGAAATGAAGTTTCCACTCCACTTGGGCGATGCTTTCACCGGCGTGACACTGTAGCAATCCATTATGTAGGGTGACCGTCTAAAGATTTTCCAGAAATATCAGTTTATACCAACAAAAAAAACAAAAAAACAAAAAAAAAGAGAAGAAAAAAAAAAAGCTAAACAAAACACTGGGCAGCAGCGAGACCAGAGTTAATGGCTGATAGATCTAACTTGACTCTTGGTCAAAGGCATCAGTAAGCACCAATACATGCCTGAGGAACTATAGGTTTGTTTCCATTTAAAGTCAGTGTGACTTTTAAAACAGCAAGACTATGAGATTGTTTTGTAAACAAAATAAGTGCTTGAAGCTCTTCTTTGTTGCAGTCTAATCCGAGTTGGGCTTTAGAGGCCGCCCACAACTCTCACCCCTGATCTATCTGATCTTAAGAGAGTTTTAGACAGTCACTCTTCAACACTTCAACCAAATAAATGATCTTTCATCACTTCAGACCAGTTACAGGCAAAATACAAAACAAAGAATATCCAAAGAATCCTGAAAAGAGCCACTGTTTTCAGTTTCCAAGAAATGCCTACACAAGGCTTTAACAGCAAATAATACAACATCTGACTGTTTAATTTTGATCAACCTTATACGATATTCCGAAATGTATTCAAATGAAATGATTTTCTTTAATAATTTACTGTTTTTCTGATAACATTTAGATATTAATGTACCATAATTTGCTGACTTTTATTTCAGTATGTTGATGTACTTCAAACTGAAACGAAAAATTATTGAGTGGGAGGCGAAGCTTTCTTTTTGTGCATCATTCCCTCATAGCAAACTAACGGTAGGAAGGGCATGGTTAAGAATATTATGGCTGAAGTCGTCAAACTGACGACCCCCACTACAAACACAGAAGCGAAAGGTCAGACTGAAGATTACCAAAACATTTTTTTCAGTGGATTTACTTGCACTGATTAATTGTTTGCCTAAAGAATCACAATGTGCGCTAGCAAAATAAACATTGTAAATTGTTTATCCACTGTGGCAACACCTGATAAATCAGGGATTAAGCTGAAGGATAGTAAGTGAAATTGTTATCACATGGACTTTAATGTTGGAAATGGTTGTGCCATTTAAAAATTTAAACAAAACCCATTGGAAACATTATAAATACTGTCTATTTTGATTATCAGTTTATAGGGGCCTTTATACTTCACAAGCCCTTCTAATGGGGTATATGCACAGCTAGTGTTTATCAGCCAATGATAAACTTCCGGTGAAAGCTTATTGTGACTATTTTCAATTACATAAGGTTTCTTTTACAGCACTGAAGTTGTAATGTAATTACAATGCATTCAGTTTAATAGACTTTAGCATTCATTTAGTTGTTCAAGTGTAATACGTGCTGAAAGACCGTGTAACTGCTAGCGCCGTCAGGTTCAGCAGGCGAGCGCAGAAACTCTATTAAAAATACAGGGGTAAAATATATTTCTATATTTTAAAGACATGGTGAAGGGAAAATGGAATTTAATGCAGTGCTTCTTGTTCGCTCTGAGACCCACTTTATATCTTATATCTATCCGCTGATTTTTGAAGAAATCAGACCTTAAACGTGGCAATTTTACAATGGAAAGACAGTTCAATGGAAGCACTGAGGCTGGCTGACTGGAATTACAAGTCTGTGTGCATATACCCCATTAGTGACACCAACAGCTTATCGTACACGTAACATACAAAAAAACTGAATGTGATTTACTGTCTGAAAGAACATGCAGGACTGTCTCGGGGGGAAATGGATGTCTAAATAATTAACCAACACCTAAATGCCCTTCACACTGCTGAGAGCAGCATTTAGATGAATATTTAAATATGTGCTCAAAATGATATGGATACACTCTAAAAAATGCTGGGTTGTTGTAACCAAAGTCCTTTAAGGTAAGTCATTTCACTCAGAGGCCATCTTTGAAACGCCTCTCTGGCAGTATACTCGGGCATTTTTACTAAATGGGGAAACATCAAATTCTCCAAAATTGTTTGCCAAGCTTAAGATAACATTTCATATTAGGAATCACCAATAAAAGCTAAACTACTATCTGTTTAGTTTAACTTCTAAACATTCTAATGACAAAAAAATCTGAGGAAATTTACATCTGGTTTGAGCCCCTCCCTCGGAGACTTGTCAGTCTATAGTGATCGCTGATTGGCTCCAGTACTAGCAGGCGGGGCTTCATTTGCCATATTGACAATTACACTTTTCCCCATTCAAAACAATTCAAGTGACACATCTTGTGTAGTCTTTGTTGTAACCCAACGTGGAGTTTGTCCATGTTTGACCATATGTTAGGCTACAACCCAGCATTATTTAGATTTTAGAGTGCATGTTTGTACAAACTCTGTAAGTCCCTAGCACCATATGACAGAAATAAAAAAATCGATTAAAATGACACGGTTTTTGTCTTTGCATTAATCCCAGATCTTTGCATTTCTGCCAAATTTTTGTTTTTTTGATTTTCCCGCCAAAAGTCCTTTACAAAAAAAAGTCCAGATGGTATTACCGCGAATAGTACAACAATTATGATGTAAGGCTCAGATAGTGTCACCAAACTGTGGGCTTGTGCTTAAACCGTTCAGAAACTAAATACCGTACATGTGACCTTAGGTTTGAGGTATTTCCATCTTTCGTGGTCTCCTTTTTGTTGCACAATTTGCAAATTGCCTCGTCCATATTTACCGGTCAGAAGCACGAAATACTGCCAAACTGCAGAAGTTGTGTTCTTTTTCATGACCAGGTCACTTGGTGTGCAACTCGCCATGTTTCCCCACCTCTCTCTTTCTCCTCCACGCTGATGACAACCACGCATATGCATTTTTAGGCATTAAATAAATTGTATTTAATATTTAATCCTTGTCTCCTATGTAAGTGCACTGTATTTATGATGGTAAAAGGGTATTGTAACTGATACCACTGCTAATTTTAGATCCTGCGATATACCATATTACCGCCTAAGCCTACTAGAAAGTTGTGAAAGGCTTTTAACTTTTTTAAAACTTCATTACAAACTGTTCAAATATTGGTAACAAACAACAGATAATACATTAAAAAAGATTATATAAAGCCACTTTTACACATCCGTGCTGTATTATTTTCTTTAAACTGCAGCGTATACATGTAGTCATGTAGCATCCGATTCTCCCACAGTTCACATGACCTCTGGCGTGTGAGAATAACACACTTCCTTTCTATGCCTGTGACACGACTGTCCATCATAAAACATTCCAAGCATAAAACACCCCAAGATGGACTGATAGAACTTTGTGGACAGAACTTATTGACTCCAAATGAACACATGGTTTCTAGACAGCACACAAAAGACACATTTTGTACATTCCCACCTTATTTATGGAATGAGCTTTTTCCTTCGATATTTTCCATAATGGAATTTCCCTATAAATAGTTGGTGGGACTGTGGGTGGCACGTCTGTGATGCTTCACTGGAACATCTTACAAATATCACAAGCACTTATCAAGAAAGCTGGCCTTCTTTTAAAAATAGAGTTAAAAGTAAAATGACTGTAGGTTCCCAAGGAATAGTCTTGCATCTGTCTTGAGAATATTTCACCCCGGAAAATGGAAATTTCAGTTCAATAAATTTACCTCCCCTCGTGCTTCTCCCCTGTCACAGGCCTATGACTTACAACATCATAAACTGTATAATAGTGCATGCACAGTTACCTCAATCTAACATTTGCCTATTCATATCACAAAAGCAAGTTGGTTTGGTGGTCTAATCATATTTTAGGGGCTATATATGTAAGAATTTTCATGTATTAATGAACGTTTTTATTGCTAATGTGTGGACAGCGTGTAATGAAACCACGTTGCCCAACTTGCTATGTAAAAAATAACATATTTTTATGTAAACAACTCTCCTTTTTGAAATGACATATTCATCTAAACATCACTTTCAGTGCCGTAGACAGCATCTTTTAATACAAACATTGAAAACGGTTATATTTGATTTTTTTTTTTGTAACGTTTAAGTTGAAAAGAATTACATTTATTTATTTATTTTGACCAACTTAATGTATCTTTCCTGCAATACCGTTTGAGCATTGATATGGCAATGTGTGTATTTGCAATCGTCACATCGCAGGATTAGATTATTTATTAAGACTAATTATTAAGATTTATTATTTAAGACTAAAAGATAAAGATATTAATAAATATATATTTTTAATTAGTTATAGAAAGATGACCATGTTATTTTATATTTGATTGTTCAATTTCTGTACTTGAATACGATTAGACTCCTCAGAAAACCCTAAAGCACTGTTTATTCATTAATTTTTTGCTTGTAATTTATTATATTTTAAGCATATTATATTTGTATCATCCCAGTCGATCTAAATTAATAAAATCTTTCCAAATAGAGCTATTTAAATCATGAAGTGTCATTATATCGCAAAATATATTGTGGCAAATCAAAATATCGCAACATCAGATTTTTCCAATATTGTGCAGCCCTAGTATTAAATAGAGTATTTTAATTAATTCTAAATAATTATATTAATTAGAAATTAATTTCTTTTAAACAGTACCCTCCAAAAAATGCTGGGTTGTTGTAAGCCAATGTTGGGTCAAATATGGACAAACCCAAGTTGTTTTATTTTTATCAAATTTAAGTGACAATTTTTAACCCAATAGCCCAATCACTTTTTATAGTAATAGTACACTAGCTGACAAAAGTCTTGTCATCGATCCCAGTTGTAAAAGTTATTAACAAATAATAACTTGACTTCTAGTTGATCATTTGGAAAAGTGGCAGAAGGTAAATTTTCTGATGAATCATCTGTTGAACTGTATCTCAATCATCACAAACACTGCAGAAGACCTATTGGAACACGCATGTACCCAAGATTCTCACAGAAATCAGTCAAGATTGAATGGGGTACATTCAGTATGGGGGCGTGCAAGAGATCTGCAGAGTGGATGGCAACATCAACAGCCTGAGGTATCAAGACATTTGTGCTGCCCATTACATTACAAACCACAGGAGACGGCAAATTCTTCAGCAGGATAGCGCTCCTTCTCATACTACAGCCTCCACATCAAATGAAAGCAAAGACGGTCAAGGTGCTCCAGGATTGGCCAGCCCAGTCACCAGGCATAAACATTATTGAGCATGTCTGGGGTAAGATGAAGGAGGAGGCATTGAAGATAAATCCGAAGAATCTTGATGAGCTTTTTGAGTCCTGCAAGAACGCTTTCTTTGCCATTCCAGATGACTTTATTAAGAAGTTATTTGAGTGACTGCAGAGATGTATAGATGCAGTCCTCCAAGCTCATGGGAGTCACACACAATATTAATTCTTTTTCCACTGCCACCATGACTTTATAATCTACACTGTACATTATTTCTGTTAAGTGACAAGACATTTGTCTAAGCAAAGTCAGACCTTACTGTACTAATTAAATAATTCAAAATCAAGGCATAAAGTAAGCGTAATCTAAAGGCCTTTGCCTTTCATATAAGCCACTTCTCATACCAAATTATCAACTAGAAGTCAAGTTATTATTTGAGGTTCCTAAAACTTGAATAGGCAACAAGACTTGTGTCAGGTAGTGTAATTTTACTAGTAATAAATATTAAATAATAAATATATGGGCGACGCAGTGGCGCAGTAGGTAGTGCTGTCGCCTCACAGCAAGAAGGTCGCTGGTTCGAGCCTCGGCTGGGTCAGTTGGCGTATCTGTGTGGAGTTTGCATGTTCTCCCTGCGTTCGCATGGGTTTTGTCCGGGTGCTCCGTTTTCCCCCACAGTCCAAAGACATGCGGTACAGGTGAATTGGGTAGGCTAAATTGTCCGTAGTGTATGTGTGTGAATGATTGTGATTCTTGGATGTTTCCCAGAGATGGGTTGGGGCTGGAAGGGCATCCGCTGCGTAAAACATGTGCTGGATAAGTTGGCGGTTCACTCCGCTGTGGCGACCCCGGAGTAATAAAGGGACTAAGCCGAAAAGAAAATGAATGAATGAATAATAAATATATGAAATATTAAATGTTTAGATTTATAGATTTATTTATAGCCTGACCTTTTCCTGCCATGGGACATTATCCAGTATCAGTTTACTGCTCAGTTGTAACTGTAACAACAATACATAAATCCTAAACGCACTGTTACAGGAAACAAGTGGTTGCATCTTGTTTACAACACGATTTATGTTTAAGTCTGGCAAATTCATCTTGTTTTGTCAACATAAACATCAATTAACCCTGTGATTTCCAAACCCTGCTTACAGGATTACACATTCCAACACCACAACATTTTGAATGCAAATACCTCTCATTCCTAAGAGGAGTCATTTTATAAGTCTACAGAGGCCAAGTGTGAAAAAAAGCCACAATCAAACCTGTTTACATAACAAACCGCAATGGAAAAAATGAAAATAATAATCTTGAAAAAAAAATTTGCAAAAAGGTGCACTGAAGTACAAAATGCTTCAACCACCAGAAGTAGAATGGACTTTACAAGCTCAAATATTTAACGATCAAGCCATACGCATGAGAGAAGCTTAGATTAAGGATATTAATTCTACATACAATAGAAATAGACCATTAATGGTTGCCCTCTGACACATCAGGTGACGGCATGCTTTCACCATAACAGGACATCACTACTTTTTCTGTTGAGTAAACACGCTTTTGAAAGGTATGCCGAGTCTCAACAAAGACACAGAGAGAAAAGCTTATGTGGGTGATATGAAGTCCTTTACATGAGAGATGTGGGGGGCTTCTAAGACAGGCTTTGTTGATGGACTCAAGCTCCACACTGTACTACACATACCTCAATTGTTGCCCAAATCTGTTTAAGTCCATTTCCTGTCGAGCCACAATTTGTGGAATGTCGGGGTCACAGTCAAAATACGGCCTGCATCCAGAACTGAATGACAGCATGTTTTAAAATTACACCAATGTATGACCACCAAAATAAAAACTACGTAGTATGACTAAATCTTTACACATTCTTCTGCTGATCGTAATGGCATATCCTGACCCACTAATGTCGCTGTTTGGAATTTACGTCAGAAAATAATTCAGTGCTTCAGACATTATGTTTTGATTACGCAGAGAAGTGAGAGAACCTTATAATCTACTGTGATTACTCCGTGGGAAGGAATGGTTCTCTAAAGAGCAATCATAAAACAGCTTTAGAGGATTGTGATGTTATGAAAGAAATGCTTAGGTTAGACGTAAATTAGGGCTGCACAATATATGGTTTCAGCATCGATACTGCAAGGTGTGCGTTCACAATAGTCACATCGCCGGACATTCAATGTTGAGGGATTATAGTTAATCAGCACAACAGTTAAAAATACAGATTTGTGGAGTCACAGCAAAGTAGCACCATAACAGAGTGAAAGTTTATCATTTGTATGTGTTTCAAAGACATTTCAAGAGATTTAAAATGGCACCTATTTTACCCCTTTTTCAAGATTTAAGATGAGTCTTTTGAGTCTCCAGTATGTGTCTGTAAAGTTTCATCTTAAAACACCCATCAGATTATTTATTATATCTTTCAGAATATTGGATTTTCTGCTCGGAACATAATGTAGCTGTTTTTGTGGCCTGTGCCTTTAATGGTAGTTCGCCCCACCCACCGTTCCCTTGTGGCTGTCAGTGTGCCTCAATCTCTGCTTCGGCTGCGTCAGATAGTGACAGCACAGTGACAGACACGAAGGAAGCAGATCTCATGCAACGTTTGTAAGAAATACTACAGTAAGAACTTTCCCAATAATTATTTGATGTATTTGTTGTGGAATTATTTAAAGCCATTCTGCACCAGTAGTCACAACGATGTTGTTACAAATTTCACACACGCGCGCACACACAGCATGCACGTTTAACCTTGCATCGTTTTTGCATGGCAAATGTGAAAGGATACATGTCAATATCCACTGCTGTGTGGATATCCATTATGTTAATGTACAAAATAAACCTGATTTAACATCCATAAACCGGGATTGAAGCATCTTCTTTTATAATTGTACGGACATGCGGCTGTGGTGATACAGTACAGGTGATGGTAAAAAAAATAAAAATAATAATAATAATAATAATAATTCGCTGTAATTTATTATAAACATGCACTTTTAAAAAATTGTTTCAAACTTGTAAAACTGATTCTTGATCATATTTGATGATAATTGACGATCACAGAGAGCTGAACAGATCTTTTATTCCCGGTTGCTTTGCGCACATCCTGTCTTGTGGATATGATTATACATGTTACTTACGGAGACATGTTAATCTGCGGCTGTCAATCAATTTGGTGGGCGGGGAAACCGCACTCCTACGCCATTTTGCGGTTGGCCTCAAAAAGGGAGGAATTTGGATCCTATATTTACTGTCAGGAAATTTAAAAAAAGAGACTTATTGTCTTTATATCACCCCAATATGACAGTGGACACACCATACCTACACACAGTTCTGTCCAAACAGCTTTAAAAGATGATTTTCATTATAGGTGCTTTTGTACATTTTTTTTGTTTCATTATGAAGTACTTTTGTAACTAGGCATGGGACGATAACCGTTTTCAAGGTATATTGTGGTTTGAAAAAGTCATGGTTTTAAAACAAACAAACTTTCGTGTAATATTGTTTCTAAGGTATGTGTAAGATCTTTTATTTACTTTTTTTTAGGACCACAGTATCTCCAGCAGAAAAAATATCCAAAGATGCCATTTTAAATTGTAAAGAAATCTGTGTTTTTGAAACAAATGAAGACAGCAGAAGTCAGTGACTTATTTTAATTATTTACCTGACATGTTTACTGTTCCAAAATATTAGAAATCTTTCAAAAAATTAAATATACTGTTTTCAAAGGGGAAAAGGTTTTGCTTTTTACTCAGTCATTTGAAAAGAATATATTTTAGAGCAGTGATCACAGTGAAAACTGTTAAGCACTGTTTATTTTTCTGTATTTTTGCCCACAATTTAAATATTTTAGAAAAATCACCTTAGAAAAATCACCCCAATCAATCCTAACGAATGATTTCTTTCCAAATAGAGCAATTTAAGCCATCTGGGAAAACTGTATTCCCATCGCAATAGGAATATATATATATATATATATATATATATATATATATATATATATACATATATATATATATATATATATATATATATATATATATATATATATATTATTATATATATATATATATATATATATACTGTACACAGTTGAAGTCAGAATTATTAGCCCTCCTGAATTATTTACCCCCGTTTATCCCCCCCCCCCCCCATTTCTGTTTAACGGAGAGATTTTTTCAGCACATTTCTAAACATAATAGTTTTAATAACTCATTTCTAATAACTGATTTATTTTATCTTTGCCATGATGACAGTAAATAATATTTTACTAGCTATTTTTCAAGACACTTCTATACAGCTTAATGTGACATTTAAAGGCTTAACTAGGTTCATTAGGTTAACTAGGCAGGATAGGGTAATTAGGCAAGTTATTGTATAACGATGGTTTGTTTTGTAGACTACTGAAAAAATATAGCTTAAAGGGGCTAATAATTTTGACCTTAAAATGGGTTTTAAAAATTTAAAAACTGCTTTTATTCTAGCTAAAATAAAACAAATAAGACTTTCTCTAGAAGAAAAAATATTATCAGACATACTGTGAACATTTCCTCTGTTAAACATTATTTGTGAAATATTTAAAAAAGAAAAGAAAACTCAAAGGGGGGCTAATAATTCTGACTTCAACTGTATATAAACTAAATATCGCAATGGCAGATTTTTCCAATATCGTACAGCCCTAATGTAAACCTATGTACATAGAGAATATGGCCTATGTGTGAACTCTGCTCCACAGATCTGTTGTATCTGTGTTGAAGACAGGGTTGAGTTCCTCTTGAACTGCCTTCATTGAATCGCACACCTCAGAAAAAACGATTATCTCATCAACAGGTAGCATCTTTATATAACAGCAATAATAATACTGCTTACTTGTTCATGCTAAACAATTAAACCTAAAATGTTTTTTGTTTTGTATATACTACTTTATAACACTGTTAAAAACTTTACAAAGCCACAGACTGCTATAATATATTATAAAATGCTGAACAGATCATGCTTTTTGAAGTTTTTCCAAAGTTTACTTCTGCCATGCCGTGACATATCTTCATAGCAAAAAGCGAGTTGCAATAAAACAAACACTACATAAACACAACACAAAAACTATACAACAAAGGCCTCAAACTTAACTCCTGGAGAGCCGCAGCTCCGCACAGTTTTGCTCCAACCCTAATCAAACACAACTGATCCAACTAATCAAGCTGTTCAAGACTACTAGAGAGTATTAAGCAGGTGTGAGTTGGAGGTGGTTGAAGCTAAACTATGCAGAGCTGTGACCCTCCAGGAATTGAGTTTGAGACCCCTATACAAAATGAAAACAATTGTTGATACGTTTTTTTCTATAAAACCATGGTTTTATTGTAGTAAAAGTGTATTTTTTTTTGTTGCTTTGATAATTTGTGTATAAATGATTTTACCATCAATACCATGATTGAATTATGGTCAGTATATAAAAATGGATGATTTGTGGTTACCATTGTTTAACTAATTAATTAACTAATCTCATGGTTTAATTAAATGGTAACACTTTACAATGAGGTTGTATTAGTTAAGTTATTTACTAACAATAACAAAAATGATTGGTGATTGGTGATTTCCAAAACTCAAAACAATTTTATTAAACCTATAAGAATTACCATATTTTATCCAATCTAATAACCAACAGAAAATAAATAGTTTTTAATAGTAAAAACAACAACATGCAAATGAAAAGCCTTTAAATTATTTTTATAGGATCAGTGCGTTTACATTAGATTAACAACACAGCAATAGCTTAAGCTGCAGCAGATAAATTTTATAACACCAGGTTATTTATTATTAAATCTCCAAAATTAAACCAAGACTTGTCCTGAAAACATTGTGTGCACAAATCTCTTTAGTTAATATTATTATTATGGTTAATATTAAATTTAACAAATTAATAAATGACTATAAAATGATATGGTTGTTAGACTGTTAGAACTTTTTTGTGTCGTCAATTAGCTCATGTTTATATAGGCCTAATGTTGTACGAGCAACGTTTGCATATGTATAAAGACCTGAGAGGAATTTGGGGGTCGTGAGTCACTGGGATTGTTAATTTAGGGGTCAAGGGTTGAAAAGTTTGGGAACCACTGCATTAACCAATGTTAACAATTATGAATTTGGATTTTAATCATGTTTAATTGAAGTTTCACAAGTATTGTTCACAATTAGTTCATGCAAGTAATTCAGCGAGTAATTAGAAATGTGAATATAAAAACAACGAGACTGTACGACTATATAAAACGTTTTATAAAAGTTGCAAAAAAGTGTTTTCATAGTAACGGCATTTTCGTTGACAATTCTTGAAATAACCTTTTTTCCTTGTCACAAGAATATATTTAGAATCTAAATAAGAGTGGAGAATCTTTTCAATGTGAAACCTCTTCATGTGGATTGGAAAGGTTTGATTTGAAAGATTTTTCATGCCAATAAAGAACTTTTGTTTTCAAGAGTGTACAGATCTACTCCTTGGGTACACTTTTATTACTATCTGAATTCAACTGGTAAGTAAAGGTGTAGCTTTAAAATGCCAGTGCAGTTGTACACATCTTTACCTTTTTTAAACTCCTCCAGCATGGCATCCAGCTTAGTATCGTTGAAGACAAAATGCAGAGGGTGGCTGTAGAACTTGGTGATGGTTTTCAGTGGCGTGCAGTCATCCGGATCCACAAAGGCCAAGTCCTTGACAAACAGCAGGTCCACAATGTGACATTTCTCCCCTTCATACACAGGTATACGAGTGTAGCCACTCTCCATGATCTCAGACATGGTGGCGAAGTCCAGTATGGCATCACCAGCAATCATGAAGCAGTCTCGCAAAGGCGTCATGACATCCTCCACGGTTTTAGTCCTGAGCTCCAGAGCGCCCTGGATGATGTTGAGCTCCTCTTTGACCAGGTCATTATATGGATCGGTCACCCTCAGCATCTCCAGCAGCTTCTCCCTGTTGTACACGGTTCCAATCTCCTGCCCCAGCACGTGGTCCAGGAGTTTACTGACCGGATAGGATGCTGGGAAAGTGAGGATCATAAAAAATTTAGTTAAGAATATTGTATTCGCGCCCACAGCGAGTCCGTGCCTAGAGCAGATGGCCTGAGGCACGATTTCTCCAAATATCACTATCCCTATAGTGGACACCACCACAGCGATCAGCCCTGACCCTGCGATGTCATCGAGAAGTATAGTCAAAGTAGTGTTGACCAGGACATTTCCCAGCAGCAACGAGCACAGCAGGTAGTTTCCTTGGCTTCGGACAGGCTCGATCGCCTTCGCGTGATGCTTCTCCTTCTCGGTCCCGCAGTTTTGAACAATCCGGAGCTCCATGGGATCCAGCGCCATCAGTCCCAGATTCAGCCCGCTGAACATCCCAGACAAGCACAACAACATGGCAATGAAAATCACCTGCAGCCAGAACGGCAGCAGGAACTTTTTCTCCTCCACCACGATCACTTTAGTGTCATGCCCCTCGTGATAGACCCAGGTGTTTTCGGACCAGGAGTCCTGCGCGCCAGGTGTCCCGGTGGCGATGCACAGGTAATACGTTTTACTTTTTTCCGTTTTGCGCAGAGGCTTCACCTCGAGCTCGATAATCCCAGAAGTCTTTCTGTTTACCTCCACGTTGGGAAGGATGATGATATCGGAGGATCGGATGCCGCAGGGATGCGAGGCAGGTGCGTCTCCGGGGCTCAGGCTCTCCTCAGGTGCGTTGCTGCTGTGTTCCGTGAAGGCGAGTTTGGACCACGTCTCGTTGTTGATGTTTTGCCCATAGACCCTTAATCTGACACGAGATCGCTCGCTGACGCGCAAAAAGCCTCTGTCCATAAAGGACACCTCGTCGGTGTCTTCGAGGCGGAGGCCAATGATGACAGTCTCTTCTGACGCGTCTTTGCCATCAATGCTTTTGATCAGACAACTGCTGACAATTAAGAATATAACAGTAAATGATCCAGCCCGGTTTAGCGCCGCCATATTAGAAGTGGGCACTGCGGTCCATTGCTCTGCCATGTTGACAGTGGGCAGACTTTAGTCAATGAATGTAGGCTGCCACGGTCAGAGGGAATCCGCGTCCGCCTTCATCCTCTCTAGAACCATCCTGACATCGAGCAACAAGGACGGCATTACTCACCGCGTATCGCTGCCTCTCTGCACCACGATGACACACACCAGCACGCTCTATGTGAACTGCTGTGAGTACAGATGTCTCATGACGGACGTGCGTTTTCACCAATCCGATGGCATATGTAAATTTAGCTTCGGTGCATCCAATGAATTCGCGCGGAGTGTAGGAGGAGAGGCGGTGCTATCGGCGCTGAAAGCGGTAGTGGGCGTATCCCAAGTCCAATCAGCTGATAAAAACAGCGGTACCTAAAAAGGTGGGAGTGGTCACTGGCGGCCAACGGTATGTCACTATTGAAACTATTGGCCAATGCATTGCAATAACGTATTGAATTTTTGTGGTTAAGCCTGAAAACAGAGAAAAAGACAGTATGACGGATTTAGTAGGGTACGTTAAGCATTGGGAAATGTGCAATAAAATTACGGCAAAGAGTGAAACTATTCGCTTTCTAATTGCTTGTAAACGCACGTGCGTCTGTCAGATAAACAAACACGTGTAAAGCCCTTTCACTTTCATTCGCTTTCCACTTCTCGATTCCATCGTGGTTTGAAATTATATTGTTTGGAAAATAGTTCATTTTATTAGGTAATAATAGTTTCATATTAATTCATGTACATACATACATACATACACACACACACACACATATACACACACACACACACACATATATATATATATATATATAATTTTTTTACAAGCAATTTCTTATTAATTTTCGTTTGTTTTTTATGCATGATAATCTTTCATTTAGTTTAATGTTTAGTCTTAAATTTTTTGTATTTGTTATTTTATAAATAGCTAATTATTAGATAGGATTAAGCGTTTTATAATTTATTTGTGTTTGTGTGTGCGCATGTGTGATGCTTTTCGCTCCCCGAATATTTCCACTGATAACTCCCCTGCGCCCCAATGGATGTATATAAACAATGCAATAATGAAAACCTGTAACACAAACAATTGCCTTCTTTTGCGTCCTTCGTTGTAGTCTCAACAATGTTCCTAGACCATTTATTTTCTCTATATATAATAATGTTTGTCTGCTGTTCTGCCCACAGAGGGAGCCAAAACCCTTCCAATAACACAAATTGACTACTTCATTATCCTCCTTTTCAAAAATCAATACCAATTGTACGTAATGGACACAGTCAACTAGCCAATCTAAAATGTGCAAGATGGTGCAGATTTGAAAGGAACAAAATTATAACAACCATGCTCTGTAAACATTTCTAATTTGCTTTATTATACTCACATATGCATATAAATAACATGCTTTTGCATAAATGCATACATAATTAAAGATATACAACCAAAAAAAGCATATTTTAAGTAATAATTGTTGCTATGAGCGATTGCTGTGAACATTCCACAGAATTTTTTAAATTTAACAAATATTTTTAAAAATAGCTATTAGATAAGGCGTTACACCTTTTGAATAATAGTAATTTTTGGATCAAGATCTGCTGTTACACAAGCTTGGCAGATTGCAAGACTACATTATTCTAGACCTTGAGTACTGATAAGTTGAACTAAAGGAGGTACAGAACATTCTTTCCAATTCAAGGTCTCCCGTGATCCGGTGAGTGTGAATGGGCAGATGTGCAAACTGCAGCACTACTTAGAAAGCACCTAAAATTAATGTTTGATATTTGATCTTGCATAACAAACTATATCTTCCTCGAAATGTACTATTTCTTTCATTTTGTTTTCATTATTTTTTAATGAAGTGACTGTCAATGTAATGCTAGTGTTACAGTTCAGTTATTTACAATATTTCATCCAAAATGAAGAGATTATTTTGCAAAAGAAGATAACTGTTTTTATTAGGTTTATATATCTTTTTATATTATTATTTTGATTAACACCTTAATGCACAATCAAAAAAAAAAAAAAAGATTTCTAAAAATGAATAAAAGTAAAGTTATAGTGAACTCTTCACATGTTGATCACAGACTAAATATGTTCATGGCTATATTTTGACTGTTGCGTCATATAAAAAAAATAATAAATTCTTGCAGACAAAAGTCAAAACCTTGTTGAAGTGAATAGTTATGCTCAAGGCCTCACTCTAGGACATCCATCTGCTCGCCCTTGCAGAGAAGCTGCTGATACTGCATGTGGGATGAACTTTATCATTCACCCCCTTGCTGGACTTTCAAAAAAAAAGAAGACATGTTTCATCCAGCTTTCCACATACATTTTATTAAAGCTGCTTAGCAAAATGTGCAGAAACAATGCTGTGTAACATTTATACAAATATGTTCAAGTATGTTTAGCAAAACAATTACACCATATAAAACAAGACATAAATAGACCTGTAAACCTGATTTAAAAGTCTAAAAGCAAATGTACCAAGTCAAACAAACAGAAGTGGTGGATACTATTTTGACTATCATTTCAAATATTAATACTGAAAACAATCTTCCACAGAAAAGCCTTCATTTGAAGGTCTAATGCATGTCGAAGAGAAAAGGAAGATGTTGGAATGTCTTTCAATCTATGCAATGAGTAATCACCTGCAAGTGATTTACAGTCAAAAAAAGAGAGGCGGCTATAGGAGGCTACATCTATAAATTAGAAGAGCAGTATTATTTCATCAGGTGTCTCAGTTGATCCTGCAGGTTTTTCGAGTGTTCAACACTGTGGAAGACATGACATATAAAGAGTTGCTGAAAGTCTAGATCAACTCACACGCAATAATAATTGTTTATTTGTTCTAATAACATATAGACAATATTACTTATAATAGACTTACTTCTTCTGAATGGCCTCTTGCCTGGATTTAAGATAAAATAAATTGCGTGAATTAATTTCTTACATTTTCACATTTTATATTTAATAAAATAATCAATGTAGTTAAAAAAGAGATTTAAGTTATTGTACGAATTTCAAGAATTAAGATCTAACAGCGATAAAATAATAAGATACATCGTTGCTTTCAAACCATTGTCTGGGAGCATAAAAAGATGTTAATGTAGATAAATACATTCTCCACACCAAAACTGTATTTTCATCTTCAGTGTTTCATCTTGATTTCCAATTTAAAACATTTAAACGTTCATAAATTACAAAACAATTACATGAAAATCAGAATTACATAAAATTATTTGATGCTTAATACAAGAAAAATAAGGTAAGAAAAATAAGAAAAGGGTCATTATTAGTTTTTTTACCCTTTGAATTAAATATTTTTTAAATCAAAATACCAATGATGAAAAATATTTGAAATAATATTTGGGATGCATACTCACTGATACTGCAAGTGGGTGGTTATAATAGACATTTTCCGTAGACTCTAGAAACATACAAATATTTTGAGAAGTTTAACATGCTACGATTAGTTGCCTACATGTATTAATATTAAAGATATAATTATATTAATAATAATACTTATGTATGTATATATATATATATATATATATATATATATATATATATATATATATATATATATATATATATATATATATATATATATATATATATATACATACACCAGAGTTGGACAATGAATCCGAAACACTGGCCAATTTAATGTTGGAGGCTTCATGGCTAAATTTGACCAGCCTAATTAAACCTTCACACACTGCTCTTACTGGAGGAATCTGCAGAGTAATAGCAGTTTTGCTTGAAACATGTATTGCTCTCTGATAAGTCCATGTTCACTGTCTTTCCCACATCCGAAAGAGTTGCGATGTGGAGAAGCCCCAAAGAAGTGTACCACGCAGACTGTTGCATGCCCAGTGTGAACCATGGGGCTGTATCAGTGATGATGATTTGGGCTGCAATACCATGGCATTCCCTAGACCCAATACTTGTGCTAGATGGGTGCGTCACTGAATCAAACATTGTATCCTGAAGGCATTGCCATGTATCAGGATGATAGTGCAGCAATACACATACAAGACTGGTGACAGAGTGGTTTGATGAACATGAAAGTGAAGTTGAACATCTCCCATGGCCTGCACAGTCACCAGATCTAAATATTATTGAGCCACTTTGGGTTGTATGGGAAGAGCGAGTCAGCTCTCTTCTCCTCCAGCTTCACGTGGAGCCTGGCTACTATTCTGAAAGGAGAATGGCTCAAAATCCCTTTGGTCACTGTGTAGGATTTGTATCTGTCACTCCCAAGATTAACTGACCACAAAAAGAGGCCCTACACTATACTAATGAATTATTGTGGTCTAAAACCAGGCGTTTCAGTTTCATTGTCCAGCCCCTGTATACACACACTTATATCACTTACATCTTCAGAATGCAGAATAGCATCTTCTTGAATGACCATATTTCTCGCTGCCTGACTGAGTAGCTGTAAAGTAGAAGAGCTCAATGTTAACATTATTTTTTTATATTGTCAACTGTGTCATTACTTGATGCAGTATTAAGGCGTCTCAAAACCTCGAGACAGCTATTCTGGACATCATGTAATGCCCAGTATCTGAGTCTATGCTTGTCCAAAAAAAAATGTCTAAGCATCTTATTAAGTTATGACGCTCGTCTCGACTATTATGTTAATTGCTATGAGAAAGAAACAGTTAACGTTAGCCAAGCGAACATCTCGGCTTAACCAAACAATATCGCTTCAAATAATGTCTCGTATATTTACTTCTTGGCTCCGGGATCCTTTCAACACTTGGCGAGTTAAAGCGATCACATCTCCACTGCAAGAAGTGACTTTATCAGACAATAAACCTTTGACAGATTGACCAAAGCGGGGCTGCGTCTCGGAGGAAGCCATCACTGTTTACTACGGCAGCAGGCGAGGGACAATTTAAAAGCGAATGAAGCTGACGACGTTTTTATGTATCTGGCACCTTTAACTGTCATTCCATTATTTGAGTTAAAACCTATTAAATATTAACAGTTTTAATAAAAAAAATTACAACAAGTTTAAAAAAAAATCATGTTTTAACGTCAGTTTCTTGTTAGTTCCTGTTAGCTTGATAATAGACTTGAGGCCGCCCTGAGGGAGTATTTAAGCAGGTTATGTAGTATGTGACATACAATTATAAGTTTGAGCATATAACCAGATATTTAGCGTTTCGTTCCAAAATCTGAAGTAACTTTCAGGGTAAGCCTAGTTCCCATACAACTTGCTCTGAGCACTTTCAAGGACTTTGTTATTATCATAGTCCTAATTAATACTTATTTGTCACTAACACAAACTAACAATTAAAGAAATCCTATAGAAAATGAACAAAGTGCACCAAGCTAATCTCTTTCCTCTAACCTCATCGAGCCTTTAGAGCTGTTATCTGAGCAAATAAAACAATGACTACAAGTTTAACCATTATATTTGAGAAAAATATATTTCATAATGAGTTCTTGTTTTCATTTGTTAATTTTTTTTATTTAATATGACTTTTTTAATTAAAGAAAAAAAACAATGCAAATTAATTTTTTTCTTAGCTTTCTACAGTAATATTTGTCAAAGGTGCCAATAGTTTTGACCACAACAGTCTATATGTCTATATGGGGAAAACGATATGTTCGTGGCCTATATAAAGGATATTCCAAAATGTGCTATAATAATTTTTACAGATTTGAGTCATTTAACACAGAACAAAATGGCAAAACTAAAAATTGAGAATGAGAATGAAATTATTTGGGGAGGGGGCTTAAGTGTAAATAAGTTTCTATCTGTAGAAAACAGAGTTTCTAAGTTTTCAAAATGGTACCATATATTAAAAAAACATCAGTGTGTGCACATCTAGGAAAATCTTAAAGGCAGGTGCTCAATCAAGCCAAACAGAAAAAGTAAAAAGTCAGTACACTGTCACTTTAGCTCTCAAAAGACAAATATATGAGTGTTTTTTGTTGTTGTTGTTGTTGTTGTCATTTTCTCATACGCACTTGTACACAGCACCTTATAACAATATACAATGCAATACTTTCTCTATGCATTTGTACAGAGCACCTTATAAGCTGTATATTTATAACAAATCTGTACAAACAATTCAACATCCAGAGCTTTTTGACTAATTGCATCTCTGTTTAATGTTTGTCTTCTTTTTTTTATATTTATTTTCATGTTGTCACTTGTCACTTTATGTACACTGGAAGCTTCTGTAGCCAAAACAAATTCCTTGTGTGTGTGTGAGGCACACTTGGCAATAAAACTGATTCTGATTTTCAGATGGTTTTTATAGTTATTTTCTGTTGGTTTCGACTTTCGACTCTATTTAAATTACTTTCTCATTGGTTGATTGGGGTGATCATTGTGGTGTAATGTTTAGAGCCTTGAGTTCTCTTGTATTTCCTGTGTGACCTGATGAAGACCTTGCATGTTAAAATTCATTCATTCATTTTCCACCAATTTTCAGGGGCCGGGTCACGGGGGCAGCAGTCTTAGGAGAGAACCCCAGACTTCCCTCTCCCCAGACACTTCCTCCAGCTCCTTCAGGGGGATCCTGAGGCGTTCCCAGGCCAGCCGAGAGACATAGTCCCTCCATCGCGTCCTTGGTCTTCCACGAGGCCTCCTCTCGGTGGGACATGCCTGAACACCTCTCAAGGTAGGTGTCCAGGAGGCATCCGAAACAGATGCCTGAGCCATCTCAGCTGACTTCTCTCAATGTGGAGGAGCAGCAGCTCTACTCCGAGCACCTCCCGGGGGACAGAGCTCCTCACCCTATTCATAAGGGTGCGCCCTGCCACCCTGCGAAGGAAACTCATTTCGGCTGCTTGTATCCGAGATCTTGTCCTTTCGGTCATGACCCAAAGCTCATGACCATAAGAGAGTAGGAATGTAGATTGACCGGTAAATCGAGAGCTTTGCCTTTCGGCTCAGCTCCTTCTTTACCACAATGGACCGGTACATCGATCGCATTACTGCTGCCGCTGCACCAATCCGCCTGTCAATCTCACGTTCCATCCTTTCCTCACTCGTGAACAAAACCCCAGGATACTTGAACTCCTCCACCTGGTGTAAGGACTTTCCTCCAAGCTGGAGATGACAAACCACCTTTTTCCGGTGGAGTTTTAGTGCTAAAGTGGCCAATTTTTATTTTTTTTTTTTGCCATATATTGACCCACCACAGACCTTTACATGGATTTAAAGCAAAATATTAATGATATAATTCTAAAACAGAGTCTGCAGAGTTTAAGTGGTCACTAAAATATCGTTTATGCTCACACAAGCATCTTTGAAAATGAGGAAACAATCAACAGCTCTGTTGAAAACAGTCTCCCTGACACTTAGATTTGAAGCTGAACTGTTTCAGGGTCAAGGAGGTGGCATTGAAGAATCCGCATAAAAGTCTCCTGTCAACTCGCTCACACAGGCAGTGCTGTTCAGAAGAGCTGGAGGACACTCAGTTGAATGTCGCTGACAATGGCTGAAGCACTCGTCCTGCCCTGGCTGCTCTGTTTAAGCCTGTTCTCCGCAGTGACTCTGGCAGCTCTGTATCTCAAACAGAAGATGAATGGATTTGTACCAGCAGGAAACAGATCTCCTCCAAGTCTCCCTTCACTGCCCATTATCGGCAGTCTGCTGAGCCTGGTGAGCGACAGTCCTCCGCACATCTTCTTTCAGGACCTGCAGAAGAAATACGGAGATCTGTATTCCCTCATGATGGGCTCCCACAAACTGCTCATTGTGAACAACCACCATCATGCGAAGGAGATCCTGATCAAAAAAGGAAAAATATTTGCAGGAAGGCCACGGACTGTAAGTACATACAATCACATTCAATTTAAATAGCCATTTTTAGCAGTTTCAATTTAGTTAATTAAATATGGCCCATGTGCATATAGTTAAAAACTAAATTTGCAGATATTTCTGTAAACCTTAAAGCACAATTAAATTCACTGTAAAATTCTGAATCTATATTCATTCATTCATTTTCTTTTCGGCTTAGTCGCTTTATTAATGAACCGCCTAAATCTATATATTAAACACCATTAAAAATATAATTTAATTGTAAGAATATTTCCTTATGCTGAAGTGGTCCCAAACCTTAACGAGTTTCTATCTTCTGTTGAACATAAAGGAAGATATTTTGAAAGAAGCTGAAAAAGGGGATCTAGTAAATCCAGTTTCTAACATGCGTCACATTTCTTTTGTGCTCAAAAGATGAAAGAAACTGGTCAATCAGGTTTGGAGCACTGTAAAAAATGCTGGGTTCCACCCAATTCCTTCATGTTTTCCCAACACATATCGATTAAGTTAACCTAATTGTTTTTACAAATTTAAGTAGATTGAACATAAAAGAGTTAAGTTGTCCCTCAAAAAACCCTTAAGAATTGTGATGTTTCAGCTTATTTTAAATAAGTAGTTTAAACAAGCAGCAGCAACTATTTTTTAAGTGAATGTAATGTAATGTATTTTTTATTTAATGCCATGTCAGCAACCAAGGCTATTGTCATGCCATGAACATTTTAATAATAAATATACAATTTAAAATCTACAAACAAATGAATACGTAAATTAAACAAGATTTTTAGTGTTAATACAAGACAAACATTCTAAAATCTTTTCTGGTGTCACTTTGCCAAAAATGTCCTTAAGAGAGTTTGTTTATTTTTAAGTGAATAAGGGGAGGGAGAGTAAATGATTTTAGGGTCAACAGTACCTTTAATTTTCAGTGAAAATGTATTTTCATTACTAAGAATTTCTATGATTGTTTTCTAGGTTACAACAGACTTGTTAACTCGAGATGGGAAAGATATAGCGTTTGCTGACTACAGTTCTACATGGAAGTTTCACCGCAAAATGGTGCACGGAGCTCTTTGCATGTTTGGAGAAGGTTCAGTTTCTATTGAGAAGATAAGTGAGTATCACTGCAGGTTAATGTGATATGTAAATATTTAAAGCACTGCGGTGAAATATGTGACCCTGGACTACAAAACCAGTGATGAATGTCAAATTTTAGAAATTGAGATTTATACATCATCTGACCGCTGCTACTTTATTTTTATTGAGAACTTTTTTAAATTTACAACATTTTACATTCAAAAATCCACAACTGGATATGAAATAATAAACAAATACAAAAATAATAATAAGGTGGTTGTTATCATTGCAGTAATCAATCCATTTCTTCCAACGTAGAAATAAGTCCTTTTTAAGTCTCAAAATGAATGTAAATTCTTCCATATTGCTTATATCCTTCACAATTTCTATCCAATCACCAATAGAGGGGGTGTCATGCTTATAGCAGTATCTGGTAATACTCTTCTTGCTTGCCATGCTTAATATATTTACAAGGTAAACATCCTCCTTCACTACCACATCTTCATAGTTTCCAGATAATTTGTAATAAAGTCTGTTGGTATATGGTATCCTAAGATCTTTTCCATTTCCGTTAAAACCCCATTCCAAAAAGTAAATATTTTTGCACAAGTCCAGAAAATATGGAGATGATCTACATTAACCTTCCCACATATCCTCCAGCAAGTCTGAGGTGTGAACAATTGTGTGCTTTTAATTTGGGGGTAATGAAAAAATGTACTAGATTTTTCCATGCAAATTCTTTCCACCTCCATGGAGTTTGTGGAATCTTTTCCATTCTCCCTAAGGGCTTGGTAGAAAGAAGAAATCATTTTACAATAATTTTTTTGTAATATAAAATATAATTCATTTATTCATTTTCTTTTCGGCTTAGTCCCTTTATTAATCTGGGGTCGCCACAGCGGAATGAACCGTCAGCTTATCCAGCATATGTTTTACGCAGCGGATGCCCTTCCATCACTGGGAAAATAATCTATAATTAGTTTTATTAATTCATTCAAATCCAAAATGTTCTTTGCCTTATATTTTCTTTTAAAGCAATCTCGAATTTGCAGATAGTGGTAAAGTCTTTATTGGCCAAATTATTGTTAATTTTTAATTCTGAAAAACATTTAAATAGTAAAGAAAGCATTTCATTGATGTATGGTTTGTTAGAATGGGGCAATATTTGGTTGAAATGACAAAATCTGGAATCTGAAGGTTCTAAAAAATCTAAATATTGATAAAATAATTTGTTAAAAGTAAGTTGCACATTACTAATCAAACATTATGTATTGCTATATTTATGGTATTTACAAAATATCTTCATGGAATATTGTATTTATTTACCTAATACTGTAATGATTTTTGGCATAAAAGTAAAATCCATCATTTTGACCCATATGTATTTTTGGTTATTGACGAAATATATACCCGTACAACATAAGACTTGTTGTTTTGATCAAGTCAGAATTATTAGCCCCCTTTGAATTTTTTTTCTTTTTTAAATATTTCCCAAATGATGTTTAACAGAGCAAAGAAATTTTCACAGTATATTCCACATAATATTTTATCTTCTGGAGAAAGTTTTATTTGTTTTATTTCAGCTAGAAAAAAGCAGTTTTTAATTTTTTAAAAACCATTTTAAGGTCAAAATTATTAGCCCCTTTAAGCTATATATTTTTTCAATAGTCTACAGAACAAACCATCGTTATACAATAACTTGCCTAATTACCCTAAACCTGCATAGTTAACCTAATTAACCTAGTTAAGCCTTTAAATGTCACTTTAAGCTGCATAGAAGTGTCTTAAAAATATATAGTATAATATAATTTACTATCATCATGGCAAAGAAAAAGTAAATCAGTTATTAGAAATGAGTTATTAAAACTATTATGTTTAGAAATGTTGAAAAAAATCTCTCAGTTAAACAGAAATCGGGGGAAAAATTAACAGGGGGACTAATACTTCAGGGGGTTTAATAATTCTGAATTCAACTGTATAAAAGATTATAAACAGAAGCTGACATAAATCCTTGTTCTGTGAAGTTTGCAGGGAGGCGAGCTCTATGTGTGAAGTGTTGACTGAAAGCCAGAACATCGCTGTGGATCTGGGACCGGAGTTGACACGCGCTGTCACAAATGTGGTGTGTGCCTTGTGTTTTAACTCCTCGTATAAACGTGGAGATGCTGAGTTTGAGTCAATGCTCCAGTACAGCCAGGGAATCCTGGATACAGTTGCAAAGGACAGCTTGGTAGATATTTTCCCATGGTTGCAGGTGAGATTTAATTCCATGTGTTAAGGTAAATGTTTGGGGTTGTTAAAAGTTGACACTGATTCAGAAGATTTTTTCAAATTTAGTAAAATCAAATCATGTTATTGTGAAATATTCTTACAATTAAATTTATTTAGAATTTTACAGTGAATTTGATTGTGTTTTAAGGTTTATATAAATATCTGTAAATTTAGTTTTTAACTATATGCACATATATAATTAAATTCAAACAGCCCAAAACAGCTATCCCTATTTTTGACTTATTTCTATTAATATTATAATAGTTTTGTTGCAACCAGATTGAAAAAATATTTTAACTCCATTCCATAACTATACTAATTTATTTCTTCCTTCCAGATTTTCCCAAATAAAGACCTCAGAATCTTAAGACAGTGCATATCCATCAGAGATAAACTGCTTCAGAAGAAATACGAGGAACACAAGGTAAATGTGCAATTTCACTATTACAATAAATGTAGCCTATGAAATGAATACAAGTAAAAGTGCTAATAACCTTTATAAAGCCTAAGTTTTGAGTAATTAAACTAAACATTTTCTACTGCACTCTCAAAAGAAAAGTTCCAATAGTCTTTTAGAACATTTGAAGAGTTCAGATGCAAAAACCTCTAAGTGCCATCTGGAATTTTCTTCTACAACGAGCATTTTTCTCAGCCCCTTATGTTAATGTTCAGTTATTTCACCAATTATTTATTATATGACCAATTCTTTCCATAAAAGTGAAATTACTGAACCTAGACATACTGTATTGGAGCCGGAGAAAAATGCTAATTTTGGAAGAAAATTTCAGATGCCACTTAGAGGTTTTTGCATCTGAACTCTTCATTTGATTAATTTGAACATTACAGAATCTTTTGTGGAATGGAGAGGTGCTAAGGATATTAAAGGTATAGTTTACCCCAAAATTTACTCAGTATTTGATCACCTTTTACTTGTTCCAAACCAGTGTTGGGGAAAGTTACTTTAGAAAGTAATTCATTACAAAATTGAGTTAAACTTTCCAAAAAATTAACTGTGTTACTTAGTTACTTTTTTATGGTAAGTAATGTGTTACGTTACTTTTGTGTTACTTTTTCTGTCCTGGTTGAGGCTTGATCTCTTTCAGAACATGCAGGGCGGTTTCTTCTTCTTTTTTTTTTACAGAGGAGCTCTGCAATTAACAACACACTGTATAACCTTCATTTACCTTTAAAAACACATTGAAAAAATGAATGTAGGATAATGTTATCTTCTGAGAACTTCCTTAGCCCAGAGCTATACATGCCAGATATACAGATTAATGAAAGTTTAAAGTAATGCGTTTGCTACTTTTGTACTTTTTGTCTGATTAAAAAGTAAAGTCACTGTCCATTCGGATAATCCTCTTTTCCATTTTTTCCATGTGTTCAGAATAATGAGAATATTTCCATTGCAAAAATGTAAAGCTCTGCCATCTTCACTTCTGTCTGTTTCTGCATTCTCTCATTTTGTTTTTAAGTGGATTTAACATGACTACGTTCATTTTCATTCAGCAATTTATGTTTTTAAAGCTAATTACCTAAACTGAAAAATAACTCACATTACATTTTTTTAAAAGTTACTCAAATATTATTACTTACTTTTTAAAAGTACTGCGTTACTTTACTCGTTACTTTGTAATATTATTACATAACTCACATTATTTAATGTGTCACCCCCCACACTGTGCCAAACCTTCAGTTTGTTCCCTTCTTCTGTTGAATACAAAAAAGCTAGAAAAGAAAGCAAAAAAATTGTAACCATTGAGTAGGAAAAACAAATACTATGGAAGTCAATTGTTACAGGTTTTCAGGATTTTTTCAGCACAAAAACGTCTTCAACAGAATGGGAGGAAACCCATAAAGTTTTGAAACCAGTAAAGGATGAGTAAATGCAGATTTTTTTCATTTTTGCGTGAACTGTCCCTTTAAAAGATCTGAGCTTTTATTTTTAAGAGTGCAGTTTGAAATTGTTAATGTTACAAATTGGCGATATGTCAAATGCTCATGAGTACGTAATCAGAGTTTTATTAAATAAACAACCGTTTTTATTGCTTGTCTTTTTTTTTTTAATTGCATAACCATCAGGAACAAACATACAATACAATGTAAAATATGAAACATAAAAAAACTAAAATAACAATAGTAAAAAACAAAGAAAAATTAATTAATTACACAAAGTATAGTGTACAGCATTTCTACATCCAATAATTTTAAGAGTTGACAGGGGAATCAAAAAAAGTGTCATAATAATTTAAGCATATCTCAGATTTTTTTTTTTTTTCACAGTAGAAATAAAGATTTTAGCCTATCGCTTGTCATATTTACAGAAACCACCGGTGATGACGTAATATGCTACCTATCAGATTTTGCTACCAGTGTAAATTTTAATGTAGAGTAGTGAGATATGAAGCTGCATTATCGCCCTAATTTACCTAATCCCTAAACCCAACATCAGAACTGTTTAAATACAGTGTTGGTAACATAATCTGATTCAGTAGGTAGGATAAAATGTCACTACACCCGGTCAGTGATGTGGTGTTTGTCTCCCTCTACAGGCGACCTACAGTGATAACGTGCAGCGGGATCTCCTGGATGCTCTTCTGAGGGCGAAACGCAGCTCAGAAAACAATAACAGCAGCACTCGTGATGTCGGTTTAACGGAAGATCATCTGCTCATGACAGTGGGGGACATTTTTGGGGCTGGGGTGGAAACCACAACTACTGTACTCAAATGGTCCATAGCTTACCTCATCCACAATCCACAGGTAGGCCGAAATAAAACCGCGCTCTCAACTGGCTGTGCTGATCCAAACAGGTTACTCTTGATTTTCAGTTAAACATCGCAAACGTTCTTTGAAATTTACTTTAGGTTCAGAGAAAGATTCAAGAGGAGCTCGACAATAAGATTGGGAAAGATAGACACCCTCAGCTCAGCGACAGGGGGAATCTACCTTATCTGGAGGCCACTATCAGAGAAGTGCTGAGGATTCGACCGGTGTCTCCGCTCCTCATCCCTCATGTGGCGCAGCAGGACTCCAGGTCAGGGTATCCGCGGTGTCTTAAAATGTCTTAAATCTCAAAAACTATATTTTAGGCCTTAAAAAGTCTTAAATTTACTGAAATGTTGTGTTGTAGGTCCTAAATAATTTTTAGCAGGTCTTAATTTTATTATTATTGTCGACTGAAGTAATTGACTGCTATGTTTTGTTCTATTTTTGGTAAGGGTTATAGGGTTTGTGAATGAATATATTTGAAAAATTATTATTGAAAAAACAAAATTATTATTATTGTATTATTACATTTTAATCATTTTTTGACAGGGGAAGTGAAAATATTTCCTAACTGGGACATTCGAAAAACATCCTTAGCATTTAGACCTGTAGGCCTATAAGTCTAAAATTGCATTCATAATGGTTTAAAAAGTGTCATAACAATTCTTAAATGTAACTTGGTGAAACATTCAGAAATCCTGCCAGGTGATGAACTCACACTTTCTCTTCTTATAGAGGATTCAATATGGGGAAATATTATTTATTAATGGGAAATCTAAACACATTTGTCATATATTATATATGCTAGTTTCTAATTAGATTCTAACAACAGAATTTATAAGGAAAAAACACAGGTATAATTTAATTAAATTTAAATTATTAGACCTCCTCTGAAATTTAAATTCTTATTCAAGTATTTCCCAATTGCTGTTTTTTTTTAAACAATAGTTTAAATGACTCATTTCTTATAACTAATTTGTCTTTTAACTTTTGTCTTTGCCATGGTGACAGAAGGAGGCTAATAATATTTTTAAACTGCTTTTATTCCAGCCAAAAAAAAAACAAATAGGATTTTCTCCAGAAGGAAAAATAGTATGGCAAATACTGTAAAAATCTACTTACTTGGGGAAAAAATATGAAAAAGAATAAAAACTTTACAGGTAATAAATATGCATAGTAATAATTTTGCTTTGAACTGTGTATATATTCTTCAACACCATTCAAACTTGTCAACATCCTATTCATCAAAAAATCTAATAGAAGATTTAATGTGTAAGAATTTTGTAGAATGCATAAAAACAACATTTTTAAATCTATTATATAATATCAGCACTACTTGTTTTTAATAACAGAATTCAGGAGAGCATTTGCACATAATTCAATCAGTGAGTGTGTGTACTCTCCTGAAAAAATACTATGGTAATTTATAGTGAAATACTATAGTGTTTTTGGACCATACTATAGCAAATTACTTTAATTATTCTGTTGTGATGTGCTAGTACAAGAACCCTTGTAATATACACAAATTACCCAATACTGTAGTTTACAACTACATTGTAAAAAGTTTTGCTGCCTTACATTTTTTAGTTCAGTCAAATGAACCTTTCTGGTCAACTCATCAATCAAACTGACTAAAAATATGAAGTTTGTTTGTCCAACTTATTTTAATTTCAGCTAATTTAGTTAAAGTAACAAAAATACTTGTCATGATTTTGTTTTCCCACTATATATATCATACTACACCACAGTTTAGTACAAACTGAAGTATTCTACAGTATTTTTTACAGTTTATTAGTTAATATTACAGTGTGCTGTAATGAAATTACTATAGTAATATTTCACATGTGCACTCAACATAAACAATCTAAACCCTTCTGACTGACTATGGCGATGGTTCTATTTTTCAGCGCTGCAAAGAGAACAAATATGCTAAATATAAAGTAATGTGCACAGATATAAGAGTAATGATGACTTGATGTTCATATTTTTTTATATATTCTTTTATATATATATAAAAGCCCATGTTCATTTCTGACCCTCATATAAACATCTGTTACACTCCTTACTTACATCATCTTAAAATAGTGTTTTTTCTGAGCAAAAATGAAACAAACAGAACGCATTATGTATCTTTTTTTAAATATAGATTGAAAAATCCTTATCGTCTTCGACCCAAATGCTAATTTGATGCTAATATTTAAATAATTCACTCTTATTTTTACAGTGTTGGCGAATACACAGTGCAGAAAGGGACGCGGGTCATTATTAACCTCTGGTCTTTACATCATGATGAGAAGGAATGGAAGAATCCTGAGCTCTTTGACCCAGGTGAGGATCTGCTATGATAAAAGCAGGTTGTCTCTCTCTCTCTTTCTCTCTCTGTGAATGTTATCAGTAACAGTGTATCCTTTAATTTGACAGGACGTTTTCTTAATGAGGAGGGTGATGGTTTGTGCTGCCCGTCGGGCAGTTACCTGCCGTTCGGCGCAGGGGTGCGTGTTTGTCTCGGCGAGGCCCTGGCAAAGATGGAGATCTTCCTCTTCCTGGCATGGATTTTGCAAAGGTTCACTCTGGCGATGCCCACCGGCCAACCTCTGCCTGACCTCCAGGGCAAGTTTGGTGTGGTTCTTCAACCCAAGAAATTTAAGGTTGTTGCTAAAGTAAGAGCAGACTGGGAAAAATCCCCACTCATGCAGCACTGCTGAACTGAATGATGTCAGATGCAAGTGCAATCTGAAATTTTCATCTAAAATAAGCATCTTTTTCTCAGCCTCCTGTGCATAGATGGAGCATTTTCACTTTTATTGCAAAACATTGGTTCTTTTGATCATATTTAAAGTGAAATAAACAGAACGCTGAGGAAATATTCTTTTAGAAGATCATTTCAGACGGCGCTCAATCAAATATCACACATCAAACATGAATTCAAAGAATGATTTTAAACAGTGAGAATATGAAGGTAACACACATTCATTCATATGAACTGATTATTAATGATGGTTTATTGACTGTTAAAGAGCAACAAGGGTGTTATTAATGACGTGCTTTTGTTAAATCCACCTGGCCATATTATTGTAACAGTGTTTTGAAATAGTCATATTTAAAGAGATAGTTTAATGGTTCAATGGTTGCAGGTTTTCAGCTTTTTTTCAAAGCATCTTCATCTTTTTTTTTTTTTTTTTTTTCAAGTGCGCAATCTTGTAACTACCTTTTTATGTTTGTCTTGGTTTTCAACTGGTTGCACTGTTCTAAAACAATGTCTTTCTTTGTGTTGCAAGTGTTTATTAGCCTGTTTATTGTCATATTTCTCATGGGAATTTGGTTTGGACAAAATTAATAAATGTGTTGTGATTCGCTACTTATCAGTGTGGTCCATGCCCTAATGCTTTAACAAAAGAAATGTAGAGCCTTATGATTTTCTTCCTGCTAGTATATTTTCCAGTAAATGCAAGTTCTTAGTTATTAGCTAATGTTTATTCCATCTATACTAGTTTTAAATAATTAATTATAAGTACTTAGATAATATTAGCAATCAAAGACACTATAGTTCTAATAGTACTAGTACTATACTATAGTACTAATATAGTACTTAAATCAGTAGTAACGCGTAACCATTTTATTGTAAGTAGTTACAATTTAAAAATGTTGTCATTAAAATATAACTGACTAGTTCCAATTGTGACTACTTCAAATATTTGTATACATTAGTAGTCATTTATTAGGTACTAGTGCTTATGTTTGGTTAAAAATGGAATAGTTACACAGTTGTTCTTCCAGAAAGTATATATTAAAAAATATTTGAAGTTCAGATGCAAAAAAAATGCACATTTTTCTCAATCTCCAATGTTTGTGTTATTTCACATTACAGGCAATGAAAATACTCTATTTATCAACATAAATGAGAATACTGAATTACTGAAATTACTAACAAGAGCCTGACAAAAACGCTCATTTTTTCTTTCTGTATTTGTCTTTATCTTTATGTATTGTGTTATTATAGTTATATTCTTAAAATGTTGTTCACCTGAAGGAGTTTCATGATATCAGACAAGCATTTCACCACAAAATTGTAGAAAAAAACAAACAAACAACTAAAAGTAATTGCCCTACCAATGGCGAAAATACATTTTAAACAACGTTTAGTCATTTTAATATGCAACTGAATCATCTCACAAAAACTCACTGGCTTCAAAATCTTTTTTTTTATTATTCATTTGGAACATTCTCTGGCAATCATTAATTTGAGTCTTCTTATAAAATGCGGAAAATACAGTTTTTATATAAAAAGAAAGTGACTACGGATACAAAACTAAAACGTAGTACCAGGCTTGAATCGAAGCTTGAGGGAAACAAAAGCAATTGGCTTGCAAAGCCTTCGTCACCTTCCAACACACAATCGCACACACTCACTGCTCAGTGTCAAAACAGTGCAATGACAACTTTTTTTCAGGCAAAACGAATGAACATCTCATTCACAGTGAGCGAACTAACACAACGACTCAGATTTCCACTTTAAATCAATACCTTTGGTCTCGATGAGAGAAAACAATGGAGACAACATTTACAGAAAGAGCACCATGAGCACAGATGACCGGATCTCCACAGCTTTCTTTTAATTTCTCTCAAATACATCAATAAATGCTGCTCGTTTAAATAGCCAAACAATACTGCTACATAAAGGTTTGACGAAGGCACCACATTGGTGTTGGAATCTGCCTCCCAAAAACCTGTTTTTCCAGCCACATCACGTCTCAACGCAAATTAGGCTCTATTTACACAGGAACAAGCTGATCTGGAGATCAACACGGCCCAAAAGCCATCTGTGCCCAAGCTAAGACTCTATTAAAGGACACCTATCTGCTAATCCAAACCAAAGGTCAAGCAAACACAGTGGCCTGAAGAACGATCCACTTAAAGGAACCTACCATCTCTCTCACACAAACACACACAGTGTAGGGAATGCAGTGGAGCAGCTTTGGATAGTCTCACCGCCACAGAAAAAAAAACCCAAAACAAAATGTCATCATGAACTCTACGTAAGTGCTACACTAACATGACAGTAACCTTACCTGAACTGCTACAATACATTTGTACACATTAAACGCTTATTCTATGTAATAAGGCCTATACATAAGTTACTGTTAGTGGTGCAAGAGTTCCCTTACAGTGTTAAGATACAAAATAAAAACACCTTAAAAGCAATATGGGAGAGTACGGAAATTAAATTAAGGAAAAAAAACAATCATGATATGTTTCGATGGAAGGCTTATCAAGTGATCCTAGTTACTTTTGTCTAAAATATTCACTCATACTGGCCCTTTATTAGTAAATGCACAAATTCTACAACACACACGCACACAATTCTCTTTAAGGCATATGAAAACTAGCTAAATCAACAAAGGCACCTATTGTAAGATGTAGTATACGAGCTGGGTTTGATCTATATACAAAGTAATTTGTTTTCAGCCTTCATTTGAATAGTCTTTGTATAATGAGCTTCAAAAAGCACTACTATATGAGGATGTTATTCAGTTTATGCAAATAATCATGCAAAATATTGGATAAAGCTTGAGACCGTGTTATAAAAAAAATGAAACAAAATGGCAACCTAACCCTGCTGGGTAGGAAGCACGTTCACGCTTGTTGATACTGAAACACAAAGAAGAATTTAGAAAATTATTTTCCTTCATTTTTTTTCTGAACAGCATCATGCAATATTCCAGATCAAGATTATCAGGAAAACAAAAACAACAAGAAGACAAGAAAGAATATTAAAGCTCTGAAGTGTAAGCAGACTGCTCTTGGCTGTCTTTCCCATATTTTGTGCACAATATAATCATGATGAAATAGCTCACCTAAAAATAAAATGTCTGTTTCCCACCCTCACGTTGTTCCAAAGGCATGACTTTCAGACTTTTTTTTTTTTTTGCACATTAACTCAAACTCCATTCCACCTACAATTGGATACTACCAAATAAAAATGATAAAAAATATTAATGAAATCCATATTAAGCAGTTTAAATTTAGGCTTTAATTCAAATATAAACATTGACCAACTTGCTTCACAAACCCTCATTGGTTCTTAGTAGTTGACAAGCATGTTTCAGCTTCTTTACCATGTCTGATGTCCACCATCTATATGTGTATGAAGTAAAAAAAAAAAAAGACTTTCGCAGTTTGTTCAAACTACTTATTTAAAATGAGCTGAAAACACAATTCTTAAGCTTTTTTTGAGACAACTTAATTGTTTTATGTTCAATCCACTTTAATTTATAAAAACAATTAGGTTAACTTAATCGATTTGTGTTGGGACAACATGAAGGACTTTTATGGAACCCAGCATTTTTTACATTGTGGATTCATTTAACATTTGACAAAAAGTCATTACAAATGTTATTACTGCTTATTAACGGCAGCTGTTACGGTTGATAGGTGGCGAGATCTGTCCTCTGTAGGCTGGATCATCTCATTTCAAAACGCTCGGTTGGGCCTGTGTGGACTTCCATCCTTCGGAGGATGCAGCCTCTGAAATGAGACACAGCCATTCGCTTTACTAACTTGTTATTTTTTGAAGATTGTTTAGGTGGAATGAACTTTCAACTGATTTTTTTTAAACTAAATTAAATCATTTGAGATTCAAAAAAATAAAGTCTTAAGACCCAAGTATACTTTGGTAGACACTCCACACGGTGTCCTTTTAAGGATCAGTGGACAGAATGTTTAAGCATAGACAGCAGTGTACACGTAAGGTTGATGTTAAGACAGGAGAACGCATGTGCCAACCCGTCCATCCACAGTTAAATATAATTTGAATACTCTACGTAAGAATAGGCCTTCATGCGTTCAAAATAACGCAAGGGTGAGGAATCGCCAGAACTTTCATTTCTCTGAGAACTGTCCCTTTAAGCATTGAAAGTAAAGGAGTGAAAAGCCAGTAAAATATCCACCGACCTTGAGTGCCATCTTCATCCGAAGCAGGAGTCAATCCGCTTCCCAAAAACCAACAAAAATCTTCCAAATCTACAGGCATGTCACCTGGAGCTGGATAAGGCTATAAACAGAGGAGAAATTCCCCTGTGGCTTTGATCGCGACCTCTCTGCGAGGCAACAGACCTATTAACGTCTTTACTAGATTACCCTATTAATCCATAAAACCGTTAGGACTCACGCATTAACACCCTTTCAAATCTCTTTCACTCACACAAACACACACGTGAAAAGTACACCCAAAGTGACATTGCTGACAGTACAAACGGATGTATCTGGAGAAAGTAAAGGGAGACAGCAGTCTATAGTAAGTCTCTGCTGGAAGCAGTTGTGCTCAACTCTGGGGGTCTGTGTTGCTGGCATCCTGTTCGCTGATGGTGTGCAGTTGGAGGCAGACTTGGGGTCGTTGAGGCTCCAGGGGCACGTCTAAATCAGCCAAACCTTGCTCCTCATCCCCTGGGCCGCGAGGAGGGCTGCTGCTGCGAGGGTTGCAACTATCACAGAAGTCCTGCTCCTCAAGCTCCATTGCATCCATATGCCCTACAAGCTCTTTCATCTCCTCTTCTTCCTCTCCATCCCCAGGCCCCTGGTTGCACACGCACACCTCAATCCCGGAATCACCAGTGAAGCGCCGGTGCCGACCCGGAGTCTTATCTTTGCTGTCAGGAGAACAGTCTCCGGGTTGGCTCAGGTCTTCGCCTGAGCTGTCCTGTTTGAGCAGGCTGTGTGAGGTCGCGCATGCCACCTGCTGGAGCCGCCCGTCCTCCTCTAGGCTGAGGTACTGTGGTTTGGCAGGGTGGTGTGTGGTGGGAGTCTGTGGCTGCTCTGTGCAGGGCTCTGGAGAGTGGTTTTCGGATGCGGATGGGGTGACGGGGCTGGACTGCAGTGGAGGGCAGAGCTCGTCCGGTTGTTCGGAGCACAGGGGGTCAGAGCTGGTGGAGTGGCCCGGCTGAGAGGCACTGTATGGAGGAGGGGGTGTTGGAGGTCTGTTCTCTACTTCCTCGTAGGCTGGTAAGAGGTAGCCAGGTAGGAACCCTGAAGAAGAGAAGAGTTTAGTTAGTGTCAGTATATTACGCACATCATGTAAAACTGAGGAGAAGAAACTGTGGAATAATGTTGTTATTTTTGTGTTATGTGCATACAAAGTATTCTCGTTGCTTGGTAATATTTCGATTGAATCACTGAAGGTGATCTGTTTTGAAGATGTTTTTGGTATCTTTCCAGACTTTTGAGTCGAGAACCTTGCTGTCAGAGAGCTCTCAGATTTCCACTAAAAGATCTTCATTTGTTTTCCGAAGACGAAAACAAAGGTCTCAGGGGTTTTTAACAAAAGAATAGTTATTAAATTATTTTCATTTTTGGGTGAACTAACAATTTTATGGCATCTATTAACTGACAATGGTTGGTGTCAAACTGGGGTGTCATGCTGCAGCCCTGCACAGTTTAGTTCCAGCAATTCTTCATTACACTTAACTGGAGGTTTAAAACAAACCTGAAAGATTCAATTAGTCTGATCAGCTGTGTTTAATTAGGGTTAAAGCTAAACTGTGCAGAGCTGCGGCCCTCCAGGAACTGAGTTTGACACCTGTGTTCTAAGCTGTTCAACTGCATGTTAATGGCAAAATCAGATCAGCCAATCACTGCAGATTTTTTCACACACAACCACAACCAGGGTATACAGAGAAAGGAACCTACTATCTGTGGGAGAAAATGCCTTATTCAGGGTTCATACACATTTTTACTACTAAAATTCCATGACTTTTCAATGACTTTTCCAAAACTTTAAGGAAAATAATTCATGATCTTGTTTCGTGTTTCATGCAATGTCTATGTACACGTAGTAAATAAGAAAAAAAAATGCACGTTCAAATTTATTAGAGCATATCAAAAACTATGTGACAATCTAGTTTATATTTATTTTTATATCTGTAAAATAGTTTTTAGAAAGTATCTTGCTGTCTGCGTGAAAATTTTATAACGTTGGCTTTTGTTTTCACAAGACTTAAGATTATTACAAATTACCCTTTAGCACCCACAGTATCTTACCTCTGCAGTTTGATATTGTTTCTGGATACACTCAAAATGCATCTTAAATTACGGTGAAAGCGAGTGAAAGAGAGGCGAAGCTAAAATTGCTTTAGATTTTTTTGAAAATTTTTAGAAAATTGCTAGGCGATTTATTTTTTTTAAGTTTACGCATCAAATATAGTGTCAAGTATAAGTCATGTTCATCTCAAATATATTCAAGTACAAAGATAATTGTTAAACAAATTTTCATGACTTTTCCAAAACATTTTGGGTTTATTTGGTTTTCCAAAACCTTTCCAGGCCTGGGAAATGCCTTTTCGAAATTTGACTTTTCCAGGTTTTCCAGGACCGTATGAACCCTGCTTATTGATTCCAGTGGTCAGAAGAAAATGACCAGACTTTGCTCAGCTGACAGAAGGGCAACTCAAATAACCACCGGAGGCTACAATTCACACCAAAATTTCTCAGGAGCTTGCTTAATCTGATAGGTGTTGATTTCTACAGAAACATTTAGATGTCATTCATTAAAAAAGTTAATAAGAGGATTTCATTTTACACTCATCTTGTTATAAAATCATTTTTTAAGAATTAAATAATATTAAGCCATCCTGTGAGCCCCTAGGTTGAGACTATGATATAGACCCTTGACCCAACTAAGCATAGGACGATAACCGTTTTCAAGGTATACCGTGGTTTAGAAAAGTCAAGGTTTTAAAACCGCTAACATTTGCTGTAATACCGTTCCTAAGGTACATGTAAGATTTTTTAATAAAAAGTTTTTTTTTCCATTTTTTTTATTATTAGGACAACAGTATCTCCAGCAGAAAAAATATCCAAAGATGCCGTTTTAAAATGTAAAGAAATCTGTGCTGTCAAACTAATGAAGACAGCAGATATCAATGATTCATTTCAATTATATAGCCTGACGTTTTTACTGCTCCAAAATATCATAAATCTTTCAAAAAATAGAATATTTTGTTTTTAACGGGGAAAAAAGTTTTTGTTTTTCACCCAGACATTTAAAAATAATATATTTTAGAGCAGTAAGCACAATACTGTGATACCGTGAAACCGTGATATTTTTATCCAAGGTTATCATACCATCAGAATCTTATACTGGCCCATGCCTAGACCCAACAAGCCAGAACATACCAATAACTACCTACCTCAAATCATACCTTAACAACCTACCAGCCACCTACAATGCCTTATCAACCATCCTGAGCAAGTACCTTAAAAAACACTGAATACCTTATGCAATGACCTCACAGACATCCAATCAAACATCAATAAGAAAGACCTAGGTGCGCCTTAGAGATGTGCTAGCTTCCAGTCACAGCATCCCATCAACTGTATTGCAAATTTGAGTGCTCAATAAAATATCACCAACAGAAAAACAGGAGAGTTGTGCCATTCAACACCTAATCTAGCTTGGTTTACTATTCTACTATACACTCACTGGACACTTTATTTATACAACTGTCCAACTGCTCGTTAATGCAAATTTCTAATCAACCAATCACATGGTGGCAATTCAATGCATTTAGGCATGTGGACATGGTTAAGATGATCTGCTGCAATTCAAACTGAGCATCAGAATGGGGAAGAAAGGTGATTTAAGTTACTTTGAACGTGGCATGGTTGTTGGTGCCAGACGGGCTGCATGGTCTGAGTATTTCAGAAACTGCTGATCTACTGGGATTTGCACGCACAACCATCTTTTTACAGAAAATGGTCTGAAAAAGAGAAAATACCCAGTGAGCGGCAGTTCTGTGGGCCATGTCATAAAGCGCAAGTCATCTCAGACTGGTTTCTTAAACATGACAATGAGTTCACTGTACTGAAATGGCCTCCACAGTCACCAGATCTCAATCCCATAGAACACCTTTGGGTTGTGGTGGAACAGGAGATTCGCATCATGGATATACAGCTGACAAATCTGCAGCAACTGCATGATGCTATTATGTCAATATGGACCAAACTCTCTGAGAAATATTTCCAGTACCATGTTGAATCTATGCCACGAAGGATTAAGGCAGTTCTGAAGGCAAAAAGGGGTCCAACCACGTACTAGTAAGGTGTACCTAATAAAGTGGCTGGTTTATTATACAATTACATTACACATAACTATACTGAAAATCACCCTATTTCTTTACCTGTACATTTCCATTTACCTGATTCAATCACAATGGCCAAAATTGAATTCTTCTATATTGTTTTGATATTGTATTGAGAATAAGGGGAGCAGGTACTGACTGAAGTAGAAGGGCAGAGAGGAGTAGTTATGGGCTTCCCTGTAGGCGATGAGGTTGATCTCGTGCTGCCGCTGCTGTTGTTGCAGTCTGTGTTTGGCTCGACGGTGATGACACACGCAGCAGCAGCCCAGAATGACGATGAGTGTCAGGACCAACCAAAACCCTGATGAAAAGAACACACACATAACATTGTTCTGTTAATGAGTGAAGAGAACATCACGTCCGATCCAACCAGCGCGACATAAATCACTACTCTTCCATTTTAAGCTGAGCTGTTGTCAGCAGTGCTGTGATGATAAATGCTTTATTACTTGCTCAGTTTCTATTTCCATTGTGCCTTCTCCGGTAGCTCCAGCCACAATGAAATTTCATTAATACAATATTTGGAATTGGCTTAACCTACTAATGATTAAAAATATTGGTAACACTTTGTAATAACTACACACGATAAACCATTTGTTAAGCAATAGCATATAGTGAATTCATTATCTGTTAAGCATTAACTTTACCTTAATAAATGTTAGTAAGCAGTTTATAACTGCAGCTACAACTGCTCCATTCTTGACTTATGAGCACATGATTCATTTTTTATTACTAATTGAAGTATTGCATCATTTACAAAACAGTTATTTAAGCATAGTTGGTGGTTTTTTAAAATCATTCAGAATGAGTAAGTAAATGATTAATACATTATTCAAACTAACATTTATAATTCTTATTATTCAGGCATATACAGATAGTTAATTTGTATGTTAATAAATGCTTTATTTACTCAACTTCATCCAGTTTTGTGAGCTAATCTAAAGTGAGGACTATTTATGCTTTATAAATCCCTTATAAATGACAATTAAAGGCTCAGTTAAATTCTACACGGGAAAAAAGAAAATAAATACATTTATTAATTTCAATTCAATTGAAGATACACAAATGAAACTGAATCAAATGAAAAATAAATCTTTGCAACCTTATCTAAAATAGAATTACTGTGCAGTTTAAATATCGCTAAATAACATTGAAATGTTGCATCATAATATATTGTTAAATTAATATATTGTTGTTGTTTTTCATCCAATTTTCTTTTATATTTTGACACTCCTGTTATTCAGCAATGTTTAAACTTCACAGTAATTTTATATTTTAGATAGGATTGCAAAGATTATTGTTCATTTGATACTGAGCCTTTAATTGTCATTTATAAGGGACTTAAGAAGTATAAATAGTCCTCACTTTAGATTAGCTCACAAAACTGGATGAAGTTGAGTTAATAAAGCATTTATTATCATACAGAGTAGCCATTACTATACGCCTGAATATAAACGCTGATTTCAATAGTTTAATCATTTACAAACTCATTCTGAATGACCTTAAAAACCACCCACTACTCTTAAATACAAATGGTTAGTGAATAATGTAACACTGAATTTAGTAATGAAAAATCAACCAGTCACAAATTATGAAAATACAATTATTAAGCACATTTAAAATCTAAGTAGGTCAAGAATAGAGCATTTGTAGCTGCCGTTTAAACTGCTTTCTTATAGCGTAGAGTTAATGCTTAACAAATAATGAATTCACGATATGCCAATGCTTAATAAATGTTTTATAGTGTGCAGTTATTATAAAGTGTTACCAAAATATCAAACTAAAAAATGAATGACGGTAAGCAAATGAGGACAATTTTTAATTTTGGGGTGAACTATACCTTTAATGTTTGCTTCCTTTTTTTTTTTTTTTTTAAGAAGCGTCTTATTCTCACTAAAATTGGGTTGATTTACTTTTTTTAAAATCTCAAACTACTGTAAATACAATTTTGAATACAATTCAAGATAACTATAATTTACTCAACATTATTCATCATAGGTGATGCAGTGGCTCAGTGGTTAGCACTCTCGAGTCTCGGCTAGGTCAGTCGGCATTTCTGTGTGGAGTTTGCATGTTTCCTCCGGGTGCTCTGGTTTCCCCACAGTCCAAAGACATGCGCTATTGGTGAATTGGGTAAGCTAAATTGGCCATAGTGTATGTGTGTGAATGAGTGTGTATGGATGTTTCCCAGAACTGGGTTGCAGATGGAAGGGCAAACGCTGTGTAAAACAAATCTTTGATAAGTTGGCGGTTCATTCTACTGTGGCAACCCCAGATTAATAAAGGGACCAAACTGAAGGAAAATTAATGAATGAATAAATTATTAATCATTATTCACATTAAAATTAATAATCATTTTTAACATTATTAATCCAGTCTTCAATGTGACATAATCCTTCAGAAATCCTTCTAATTCGCTGATTTGGTTTTTAAGAAACATTTATTTTTCTTCTTCTTCTTCTTCTTCTTATTATTATTATTATCATCATTATCAAAACAGTTTCTTAATATTTTTTGTGGAAACTTTTGACACTTTTTTTCAGAACTCTATTAGAAAGATCAAACTATTAGAACTATTAGACTATTAGAACTATTAGAAAGATCAAAAGTTTCAGAACATTTTGAAACATTTTAAATGTCTTCTACTAACCAAAAACATCAAAGAACAAAACAATCTTTGGGGATGTATGATTTCTAATGACAAATGGCAGAATACAAACATAAAAGGAACTATGAATACAACATGGAATTTAGTTAACTTCGGATGAACAAATCAGAAATGCAAGCATCTTCAGCATCAAAATTAAAAAATTTTTTTTGAAAATTAGATTTATTTGGGAAAATGTAATAGATATAAATTACTATTGTAGAGAAGACTGTATTTTTGAAAGCAATAATAATAATAATAATAATAGATGAAGTAAAATTAATAATAATTAATTACACAATTGTTTAAATGCATTTTTTTATTATTTTAACAGGAATAAAACAGAATTTAAGACAAAAGTAAAACAAAATTAAATTTATGTTAACGTAATAAATAGGTTAACTAGTAATAAATAATATTTATTACTAAAAAAGTAATAAAACAGTTATTAAACTGAAAACCCTTTCACATTTCACAAATTTTATGTTAACAATTTTATTTCAACCATTAAAAAAATGCATAAATAAATCAATCAATCTCAGGGACCTAAATCTGGCACTAAATCCCAAGATTGAAAAGAATGTACTGGACATGAGGGTGTGCCGCTCATCAGCCAACAGTAAGAGGCTAGAGCTGTGTGGGTCAACGCCATGTGAGATCCAAGTGTGTGAAACTTTGCCCCAAATAAAGCAGAGACTTTTTCTGGCAGACAGGGGGTCCACTTTTCCTAATAGAGAAATTTAAGGCAGCTGTTTACAGGGGCTGCTCTGATCCGGTTACACAGGATTTGTGTCTGTCCGGGTCGCATGCACTTGGCACGATGCACAAAACACCAAGTGCAGCCCCTTGACTCAGCAGACGATGTGCTGTAATTACCGTGGAGATGAGGTTAGTCCTCAGTTATTAAAATAGATGGTACACTGGAGGGAGAGGGGTAATTCGATAACTCACGAACACTGCCAACGGGCGTGAACAGAGAAGAACAACAACTAGATCACGGCCAGCCAATCACATAAAAGATAGAAGCAGCACACAAAAATCAGAGCCATAATTAAAAACTCCAAAGTTCCCTTTAAAAAGATTACTGCAGAAAAAAAGCTGTCATGTCTTTTGTACAGTGAGGTCACTGAAATGTGTTCTTGAAATTGCAGCAGATCTGGTTCCAGTAAGCTGCATGATTGAACACCTAAATCTTGTTACTATTTACGGAAACAAAACAAATACAGCGTCAAACATGAGCCATGCCTTGGATGTCCTTTTTTAAGACTTGCCACCTCTTGTCAGACCCATAGCTGGCATCAGAAGATTGAGCTGCTCACTGTAAACAGCTTGAGAGCAAATGCAGTTGGCACTTTACACTTCTAAATAATATTACAACTGTATGTCAATGCTGAATCATCTCAAAGTTGAATAAATGCAATCATAAACAAGTAGAGTTTACAGTGCCCTGTGACTTCGTTTACGTCAATAAGTGTATTATTTACAAACAAATGTGCTCATTTACCAAAATAGGTATTTTTTATACATGGTTTTGTGCACTGAGGAGTTTATTTTGGTAAAAATATGACTTCTGAGAATAAAAAAAAAAAACTGAGTTATGTTTGTTTTCTTCATAAGAACTCTCAAATATAGACTATACTACATGATGTCTAGAGAAGGTGATGGATGTTTCAGACTAGAGCAAACAGCATTTACACCATGGACTGAGCAGATTTTACAGGCAGCAGGGATTCAGATACTTACACCACACCTCGTAGTAATAGCTGCAACACTGAGATTCTCCACAACAGTAGCCTGAATCACAGTAGTAGCTCTGGTTGTTGACTCCTACACAAATCAATCGTCCCTGTAAAAAAGAAAAAAGAAAAAGAAATATATATATATATATATAGTAAACATTATCTGTAAAGTAAATATTAGCAATAAAATATGAGCTAGCTAAAAAATAACTAAAAGCACATTAACAATTAAAAGCAGTGTCATTTATTTAAAGTTTTGTTATTTTAAATCAAAGTAATATTCACTAAAATATGTTAAAATATTTTAAAATAAATAAAAAAAAATGTTGTTCTTGAGTTTATGCAGTTTCCAATTAGGAAATATATTTTTTACGTTTCACTTTATACTAAAAAATTTTTAAAACCTGTACAAACCTAAATAAATAACCAAATACATTAATTATATTGACAAAAAAAAACAACAACAAATGACTAAAGCATTACATTTCAATTGAAAACAGACAACATATGTATAAAAAATTAAATAAAATCACTAAAAATTACAAAAACACAACCAAACTGCTAAAAACATACACTTAAATTTAAAAGCAGAAACATATAAGCTAATCCCAATTATTAATAACTACAATATTTACAAAACTAGGTAGATCAGATTGTATAAATGAAATAAATGATCAGGTGATAATAAAAAGCACATTAAAGCAATAAGACGCAGGCTGCTATACAAACCCATGAGTGAGCAAACTGTACTACACAGAATGCAAATGGCATTATAGAAATGCTTAAATAAAGGATAAAATGCTTATTCCTGTGCTCTAGTTTTACCTTTCTAAACCCCAGGAGAAAAGGCATGATAGGCGTCTGATAGGAAAATCAACACAGCAGAAAGACAGAGTTTTGTTACACACAAGGCTGCAAAGACCAAAAGAGAGAAGAGAAGAGGAAGGTCGGGCTCGGGCCACCCACCACCCACACATGGTACAGTGCGACATGAACTGCCCCCTTTATTAGCCGGAGGGTCTGGATTTAAACGCACACATACATGCACAGCCTCCCTCATGGCATTTCAAAGCCGGCGAGTGCTGCCAGAGAATGCAAGTAAACAGGACGAACAGACAAGCGGTCTATGCATCATCTCTCGTACACACAGACACTGATGACAACTGCTGGCCGGACAGTTGTCTTGAGTGTTAAACTGAACATAAAAGATCTAAACTGAGACACAATGTGAAACCAAAATCTAGGCTTCTCAATAGATCGTTTCAGCATCGATATCACAATGTGGTCATTCGCAATAGTCATATCACAGGATATATGCAATGTTGAGTTTGTATTATAATTTATCATTTGCATGCATTTTTTAATGCCGGTAACTGTATAAAAACTTTAAAAGCATTGTATAATTTGTGAGAAAAATCATAATCACAATTATTTTGGTCATAATTGAAATCACGATTATTCAAAACGATATACAGTTGAAGTCATAATAATTCACCCTTTTGTGAATTTTTAAAAAATAAATATTTCCCAAATGATGTTTAACAGATTCAGGAATTTTTCACAGAATTTCCTATAATGTTTTTTCTTCTGGAGAAAGTCTTATTTGTTTTATTTTGGCTATAATAAAAGCAGGTTTAAATATTTAAACTATTTTAAGGTCAATATAATTAGCCCCCGAAGCAATATTTTTTTTTTGATTGTCTGCAGAAGAAACTAATGTTATACAATGACTTGCCTAATAACCCTAACTTTAACCTAATTAACCTAGCTAAGCCTTTAAATGTCACTTTAAGCTTTATAGAAGTGTCTTAAAAAATATCTAGTCAAATATTGTTTACTGTAATCATGACAAAAATAAAATAAATCAGTTATTAGAAATAAGTTATTAAAACTATTATGTTTAGAAATGTGTTGAAAAAAATCTTCTCTCTGTTAAACAGAAATTGGGCGGAAAAACGGCCACTAATAATTCAGTAGGGCTAATAATTCTGATTTCAATACTGTAAGTAAGGAAAAGGGAAATAAATACAATAGAATAAAAACATGAAACAAACTGTGCTTTAAGCATCTTCACTGTTAGAAAAAATACTTTAATTATAGCTACAAAAGTCCTTTAGTCAAGAGCAGTAAGGGATTTTGTCCTTTTGTTGTTTGATTAATGACAAAAACAGTCGGCAACAGGAATATTGCGCGCTGTCACTTTAAGAGCAGTACGGTTCTGATTTATGGTTTTTGATTCTCAATTCGTTTATTATAGGGTTAATATGATAATATAATAAGGGTTAACATGAATAATCACTAAACACCACATTTTGACACAAATTTGCATGTTTTTGCGCTCACATTAAGATGACTTTATAGATGTGTGTGCTCTGCTCATCTCTGAGGCTGAGTGCATACACACAACAGCATATGATCTCTTTCGCGCTTTTGAAAACATGAATGATTCGAATGTACATCAATGAATGATGCTCATCCCGTGCTGCAAACGTTACCTTACAGTACATGCTTTTAGTCATTTCGACGTGAAACTGAGCTTTGCAGAGCAACAAATGTGTACAACTGGAAAGGGGGCGGTATATGATGCAATAACCGTTTTATTTTAATTAATGTTTTTTCATAATTGTTAGAAGCCAAAATTCAAATCGAAACTGAATTTCGATTAATTGCAGAGCCCCACCTCAACTACGATTAATTTTATTAAATTATTTTTATTTTCAGTTACTGTACTTAAATACTGTTAGACTCTGGAAATGATAAAACACTTCATTTCAATTGTATCTTTTTTTTTATTTTTTTATCATATTTATAGATTGTTATGCATGAAAATACTCACAACACATGCAAATACAGAAATGCAGTGCAAATTGCATAGACCACATGGAAAATGTGTCGGGGGACCCCAAAATGTTTATAGATCGTTTATTAAATTTTATGGAGATTCACTCCCACTGCAGAATCATCCCAATTGATCTAACATTTTACATTCTTTTCAAATAAAGATATTAAGTCATCAGGTGAAATTGTCTTCATATCACAATATATAAATCGCAAAATAAAAAACATCGCAATGTTAGTTTTCCAATATCGTGCAGCCCTACTTATGAACAAAAGACTTAAAGGGATAGTTCACCCAGAAATGAAAATTCTGTTATCGTTTAGTCTTTTCACTTGTTCAAAACCTATTTGAGTTTCTTTATTCGGCTGAAAATATGATATTTCAAATAAATGCTGGTTGCTGGGAGCCATTGACTTTCATTAAATTCCCAGCAACTAAGATTTTTGAAACATCTTCTCTTCAGCAGATGAAGGAAACTCAAATAGGTTTTCTATTTCTATCAGATGTCTTTTTATCTAAAATATTTTGTGTTGAAACTAAAAAAAGAAACTCATAAAAGTTTAAAACATCACAACAGGGAGATTAAATGATTATGTAATTTTCATTTTTAGAAATTCCCTTTAACTAAAAAAAATATATAATCGTATCACTAGTACTACTGAGTATTGAGATGATAAACTTCAATAACAAGAAGTGGAAAGTTTGAGCGCTCAGAAGTGCAAACCTGTGCTAGGATGGACACAGTGCCAAACATTCACAGAGGGGATGGCAACTGGCTGCAAACAGCCGAGTTAAAGATTAATTAGGTAATTATTACACATTCTTGGTCTTACAGAGTTGAGATGATACACAAAAAAATCATGGCATAACAATTTAATTGTGACAAACAACAAATAGCAATACTTCAACATCTACTAAGAGAAACTTTTATTTTAAACCAACAATGTCAAATAACTTTTATGTGAAATAAACTTAAACACATTAATTAAACTTACTTTTGTTGAGCAAATCAATGTCAATAACTTAAACTGGATAACTGGAATTTTCTGTTATTTATTGCAGTTCAAACTTGACAATGCTTACAACTGACTGAGACTGATCTCAGAACTAGAATTAGCCCAGTTATGGCTCACTTAATAAAGCAACAGACATCAAAGTTGTTAATTAAGCTGCCAACATCCAAAGCATGAGTGCTACACTCTCTCGAAACTCTTCGAAATCTTCAAACTAAATCAAGATTAAACTTTAACAAGTTTTTCTCTTAACTCAAAACTTAACTCAAAATAGAGTATTTTTATTGTCAACATTTTCCCCTCCTAATGCAATTCCACACAAAGCATGCTGGGAACTATACATCCACTACCTGGTAATTAAACAAATGACCTGTTTTGGCTCAAGTATAGTTTAAACAAACAGCAAGTGCAAGTGTGTTTCTCATGTAATTTTTTGCTTCCTAATCAGCCATTAATTTGCATCTTGTAGCTCCTGTAGCTTAAATATGGTGCTAGAAATGAAAATGCTGTGGATTCAATTCCAATAGAGAGCAGGAAGAACTGATAAAATGTTCACAAGTTTTTTAGTATAAAAGCATCTTCCAAATGTATATAATGATGCATTTGATGCAATCAAGAAGTGGAACAACAGACTGATTTCTGCCTATATGAACATAAATAAAACAAAGCTGTACCAAAGTGGTGTGTTTTGTACTGGCTGTCTTGTCACAAAAGCCCAAAATTCTTTCCTCTACTGCATAGCTCAACTTAGTATCAGCAATGCCATATTGTCTCTTTCATTTCTCCATGCTCTTATTGGTCTATATCACCAATGATCATCATTCAGCATTATTGCAGAAGCAAGTTTACTTAATTTTTAAAAAAATATATGATCATTTCTAGGGGAATACATGTCATGTACTGTTTGACAGCCTTGTTTCAAACCTTTAAAGCACATGTGTCAAAGCCAGTTCCTGGAGGGACGGAGCTCTACACAGTTTAGTACCAACCCCAATTAAACACACCTGATCAAACTAATTGAGTGCTTTAGGCTTGTTTGACACCTACAGATAGGTGTGTTGAAGCAGGGCTGGAACTAAACTCTGCAGGGCTCCAGCCCTCCAGGAATTGACTTTGACACCCCTGCCTTGAAGGGTTAATTCAGCCAAAAATGAAAAATCTGTTATCATTTGCCTCATGTTGTTTTGTTCACTGTATTTTTTTTTATACAGCCAGTGTTTTTGGTGATGAGTGGCTTCCATAGCATGGAAAACATCAACAGAGATTTCTAAAAATATATTTTGTGTTTTGCAGAAAAAAAAAAAGAAAGTCCAACAGGTTTGGAATGAGGGTGAAAACTGATTTCAAAACTTCCATTATATTGAGTGAGCAATTCTTTTAGGTAAAGCGTTTTGCTTTTGTCTCTTTTCTTACAATTTGTAGTGCAATCTCCTTCACATTGTCACTCATCATTTTTAAAAATTCACATTTACTATTATATTCTGCTATGCATGTTCTTACATGGAAAAAAGTTGTCAATAAAAAATATATATATAATGAGCAAAAAACTTTTTTTAAAATCTTTTAAAGATGTTAAATCAATTTTAAGGTATATTATTGGCTTTTTTTTTTTAATAATTTAAAAATAAATTATTTTATTTAGCAAAATACATTAAAAAGTCATGTAAAGTGCTTTGAAATGCAGTTTGTATTCGATGTTTGACAATCTCAACTGAAACATGAAGACGGAACGACGTATAGTAGCCTCCTCCCCTTGCTGAGCTCCAGCAAGGGGGAGCACTTCTTCTACAAGTGATGTCACTAGGGGGTTGGGGTTAGGGGCAAGGTAGGAGTACGCAGGGGCGCCGCTGGCCACCACGGGCCCTCTGACAACCTTTCACAGACGAAAGTCAAGAGCGGAGTGGCTGTACTCGCGGAATGTAAGTGTAGGGTGGGAGGCGGGGCGGGCGAAAGAGAAGAGCAGGGGGGTGTTGGGGAGGGGGTGGCGTGGACGAGAGTGAAGGGGGAGGGGGGGGGGGGGTTGTCGTAGTCGCAGACGAAAATGAAGACGTGCGTGGGACCCTAATAATATCTCTGGGGGCCCCCAAAATGTGTGGGCCCATAGAATCGTCCTTCTTAACTGTTTAGAACGCCAACTTATCCAGCACGTTTTACGCAGCGGATGCCCTTCCAGTTGCAACCCATCTCTGGGAAACATCCATACACACTCATTCACACTCATACACTACGAACAATTTAGCCTACACAATTCACCTGTACCACATGTCTTTGGACTGTGGGAGAAACCGGAGCACCTGGAGGAAACCCACGCGAACATGGGGAGAACATGCAAACTTCACACAGAAATGCCAACTAACCCAGCCGAGGCTCGAACCAGCGACCTTCTTGCTGGGAGGCGACAGCACTACCTACTGTGCCATCGCATCGCCTCATTTTCTCAAAATATGATTTCAAAATAAGATTAGTCACCAAAAATCATTCTGGTAGCTGAAACACAGAAAAAGTTATGGCCAAATTAACACCCAGCATTTCTTTATGTTTTGTGTGTAACTAGTTTGCAATAAAGTGACTGTATTTCATTACTTATTATAATTAAGTCCCACTTTAAAACTTCTCTGTAAAAATCATTTCACTAAGAGCCCTGCTTGACTTCAGAATAGTCCCTTTTTTTTAAGTAAAAGCTACAAGTAACATTTCACAGTCATAAAGCATGTAGTTCTGTCATCACGCTAGCAGATCTGAGACCTGCTTATCTTTCAGAAACCTACATTCCCTCAGCGATAACACCTGTGGAGAGCAAACAGCTCACTCCCTGTTTTTTTTTCATTGCCTGACCTTGATCTACCACCTGTCACAACACAGAGAAGTAGAGCATCTTCATACATGAATGCCTTTCACAGTCAAGGCCAGAATGAAAGCACTCAAAACAGCAGCCTGTCATTGGCCAAATCTTTAAAAAATGTGCTTTTTGTTGATGGCTAACATTAAAGTGTCAGTCACAGTCAACAGTACCATTCCATGTTGTGATTAAACAGATATTTTATAGCAGAACCATCACAGCCCAGATGACCATAAAACCTAGCCCTGCTTGGGGAAAAAAGCACCCTTCAGCAGCAGCAGATAGACAAACTTTTTAAATTATTTACCCATCTGAAAGGACAACATTAGGGTCGAGACAAAGCTTTATGAATCATTAATTTGATCTGTTTACATGTAATTTTAGCAAGAGCGAAATGAACAAACTGTCCCTCGAATTATATTCCCTCTAAAGATTTATACTGCTAGAAGTTAAATGGGAAATCTAAATATAGTTGTCATACTAAATGTATACTAAATACAGTATGACTTTGAAAAAATTCTATAAAAGACATTGAAGGTGTGTTTTCACCTTTAATTCCGAATAAGAATAAACGAATAAGAAAGCACACATTTGGTCCTGGCTGGCTTTCCATTGACAATGTCATTTTAAAACAGAATCTAAAGATACAAAATCAACAATTTTTAAAGCATCAACTATATTTTAGAGCTTAACACATCCAAATGCAAAGAGAAGCATTTCAGATGCCTATACTGAACTGCAATCGTCAACAGCGTGATAATGTAGAGGAAAAAAAGCTTGAGCATTCCGTCCTTTTCATGGTCACAGCATTTGGCTTTTTGTGTTTGTTAAGATGTCTTTAGTTCATGCTGTGTTCTTACTTCAGCTGAACCGCACTAGAGCTCATTTGGAAGTGGATTGAAAGCCCTACTTTCTGCAGTTTCAGTTTACTTGCTTGATGTGCACCAGGGTTTTGATGACAGCATTTTTCACACTTATTGAAATAAACCTCACTAGTCACACCAGAGCTTGTGTTATTCAAACCACAAATCTGCAAAGTCTTAAACATAACCTACACCAATTACCAATAACTGACTCAACCTCAAATAAGATAGATATGACATGAAAACAAATTATGGCAAATAATAATAATAGGCAACTTTAAATATATTAAATATAAAAATTACTATTCATTTTAATAGTACAACCAACTATTTTTGGTCTTGTTTTCCAAAAGTTATTTGCGGTTATTAGGAAGGTTAGTGACAAGTTTCATGGAATGGTTCAGTAACTGTATAAATTTAATTTAAAGATTATTGTACTTACATGCAGATATTTTTGTATCAAACGAGTAATTAAAAAGCTAGTGTGCAGTGATTCCACAAACCAAAACGTAATGCATAAACCTAGTTTTTACTTTCACATGATGTGCCATCAACACATTTTACACTTAAATTTCATATTTTCAGCAACTTCTGAAGCCATTTAAAAGCACATCAACATTTTATATACAAACCAGTCCTCCTGGTTGTCATCTTATTATCCTTCGTGTTTACTACAAACTGACTTTAGAAGAGGACCGAAAAGCTCAATTGTAAACCTTAAAAATGTCAGACTCAAAAGTCTCAGCAATCTTTCCTGTCAGTGCTATGGACAAAAACACAGGATGTGTTTCAAAACCTAACGAGCTGACTATGTAGACAAATCGGGCACACGTTTATGAGCACACAAGAAGCCTAAAAACGCTGCCTAAGTAGGCAGCTTATAACATTTTAAGACACAGCCACACTCTACCGGCTATGCTAAAAATGCTAACAGAGTCTTTACCTCGGTCAACGCTGCCTCCACGGACACCGAACCAACCGGTCCAATAACCGCGCTACTTACAAACAACCCCATGCCCAGTTTTATGAATCCAACCCCCCACATTCCGCCCTTTCCCGTGGCTTTGGACACATTTGCAACACGGTAGGACATTAAGCTAGCCTGCGAGCTAGCTTCTGTTGCGTCTCTTTCTTCTTTCTTTCAACTCTCTCGCAAACTCCGAAAGTCTCAGTCAGTCTCCACCCCTGAAAACTATTGGTTCATTCAAGCGAACACTTCCTGGTTTGACAAGTAAACGTAGCAGCGATTGGCTGTTTTGTCTGTCATTTTAAAAAACACTACTGCGTCTGCAGGGCGTGACTTTGTTGTTCTTTACCAGCTGAGATCAAGAAATCAGCTGACACTGAATTTAAAGGGGCAGGAAATGACATTTTCCTGCGCAATAAAGAAAGCAAGCGAGAAAAAGAAGTTTGGAAGACAGTACAGTGACCCAAAAAGACAAACAAAAATCATTAAAAAAAAACTTAAATTGCTTTTAAAAGGTTTATATTATCTCATTTAATAATTAATTATTTGAAAGATATTAACATAACTATGTTAATAAAATGTCAACTTAGTTAATAATAACATTAATCAAATCATAATTTTATTAATAAAACAATACTCAAAATAATACTCAAAATAATACAACTAATAATTGTAGTTGTTTATGAACACATTTTATGAACATGAATTTAACAACCGTTAAAAATTACAGCATTTTGTTGACTGAAATATAGACACATATTTTCCAGGATAATAATTATATAATTTTTATTGTACTGATGTATTAACATGGCGACACAGTGGCTCAGTGGTTAGCACTGTCGTCTTACAGCAAGAAGGTCGCTGATTCGAGTTCCAGCTGGGTCAGTTGGCATTTCTGTGTGGAGTTTGCATGTTCTCCCTGTGTTCGCGTGGGTTTCCTCCGGGTGCTCTGGTTTCCTCCACAGTCCAAAGACATGTGCTATAGGTGAATTGAGTAAGCTAAATTGGCCGTAGTGTATGAGTGTTTGTTTGTGTGTGTGTGTGTGTGTGTGTGTGTGTGTGTGTGTGTGTGTGTGTGTGTGTGTGTGTGTGTGTGTGTGAATGAGTATGAATACTGGGTTCAGCTGGAAAACATATGCTGGAATAGTGACCTCTGTAATAGAGACTAAGCTGAAGGAAAATTAATGAATGAATAATGTATTAACACATCAACACAATTTAATAATAACAGATTAATTAATAGTTTTAATAAATTAATAGTGTTGTTAATATTTTAATATATAATAAGTCATAAATGCTTATTGATTGATTGATTGATTGATTGATTGATTGATTGATTGATTGATTAACTTATTAAATATTAAATCATAAAACAGGGACTGAAATATAAATGTATTTATTCTGAAGGATGTGCAGTGATGCAAGAAGAAATAGAAAATGTATTTTCTGACAATAAACTTCAAACACCTGCTGTACACATATGCTGGATTGCAATCATTTGACAACAAATGTTTGGAATAAATAAATAGGATCATTAGGAATCCCTGGACAATTTATAAACTAATTATTACACAAAAGGATGGAACAGAGAACAAAATGATTCCCCAGAACTAATGAAAATAATTCACCTGCCTCAATTCAGACTCAATAGCAACTTCTAAGCAAGTGTTGAAGCTGACTGAAGCTCAATATTGCAGGACATTGGCCATCCTGGGACAGGACACCTCTGCTTTAATGCCTCAAGTCATTTTATTGTGACTGTAATATACTTAAGCAGGCTCTCTTAGCCCAGTGCATGTCTGTATGAGAAACCTAAAACATCTGGGAGCATCAGATAATATCTTTTTACAACATAATGTATACTTCTTTATTTTACTTAAACTTTTTACAGTAGGTTAGCCATGTTTAATTTAAAGGATTACTTCACCCAAAAATAAAAATTCTGTTATACTCAGCCTCATGTCGTTCCATTCCCTTGAGACCTCCAATTATCCCCAAAGCACAAAATGAAGATACAGTAGATGAAATCCATTTGTCTTTTCTTCTGCATCAGATCAGGGTGCACGTTTATAATGGACTCTGCTGTATGACGTATTTCAGCAGCACAACATGTTATGTTATGTTATGTTATGTTATGTTATGTTATGTTATGTTATGTTATGTTATGTTATGTTATGTTATGTTATGTTATGTTATGTTATGTTATGTGTGTATTTATATAGTGCATTAATTGTGTATGGCCATACACCCAAAGCACTTCACAATCATGAGGGGGTCTCTCCACACCACCACCAGTGTGCAGCATTCACTTGGATGATGCGACGGCAGACACAGGACAACGGCGCCAATGCGCTCACCACACACCAGCTATTGGTGTAGTGGCGAGACAGTGATAGAGCCAATTCAGTGTATGGGCATGAATGGGAGACCATGATAAGGACTAATGGAGGGAATTTGGCCAGGACACCGGTGTTACACCCCTACTCTTTACGAGAAGTGCCATGGGTTTTTTAAGGACAACAGAGAGTCAGGACCTCGGTTTAACGTTTTATCCGAAAGGCGGATGCAACATGCAAGCATTGCATTGCCCATAGTAAGTACACACCCTCCCTGATCTGATGCGGAAAACATTGGCAAAACAATTGTCAATTCTTTTGCAGATTTAAGGCATATAAAATTGTGGACAGAGCTTCATGTTATTACATTAACCACTTACTTTTTAGGATGTTTTGGTTTCTTTTCTCTTGATGATGTTCTTAAGATGAACAAAGGTTTTAGGGAATTTAAATGACTCGGGATGAGTAATTAATGACAGAATTGTTATTTTTGGGTGAACTACTCTTTAATATTTTAGGTTTTAACATTAAACTTGATGTTTTAAGTCAGATTAATGTAATGTCAATTGAAATGACTTGTAATTTAATTAGGCTTATAAATTTGGGGCTCAATTTTTAAGCACAGGCTCATTGAAAACATGCACCTCAACCTATGTTTCTTTTGTGAAACTGCAAATATGTACATCAACATGCACTTGCAGTTTCTAGTTAAAATTAATGCTATGGGACAGTTTAAAGCCAACAACTTTTGTTTCTTTCACACTGATAATATTTACATCCAAATGTTATCTACAAGTAACAGATTATTTAATATTCAATAAACACCACTAAGCACCTTAAAATGTCCATCATTTGTAATCAAACACATTTGCATGCCTCACCTTACTCTACCTGTACACTTTTCTGGTACGGTCAGTTTGCTCAGTAGCTCACTTTGTATGGTGTTGTACTGCACTGCAAAAGCAATGTAAAATCAAGATAAAACTATGGTCACATTTTTCTTATGTTTGATTGTAAAAACACTATGCACCCTTTTCACAAGCCGGTTATGATCATCAGCATCTTAAGTCCTTTAAAAAATGTTTATATTTTGATTTCATGAGTTTGCATTTAGATATTGCTTGATAATATTAGCAGGTTTGTCATGCTGTCCCGGGAGAGAACCCTGAGCTTGGAGATAATTGAGCCCAGGGTTCCCGCCTGGTCAGTGAGCATGTAAGGGGGTACGAGATCAGGTACTTCTTGAGAGCTCGCACTGGTAATGGAGGAAAAGGGGGAGATGGGGTGGATGGGGGATTCTTCAAAAAACGAAGATAAGGGTAAGAAAGTAATATTAGACGGGCAATTTACAGTGAGTTTGGATTAATCCAATTGGCTTATTAATGATTACAGATGAGAGACCAGCCGCGATCAATCATATCACGTGCTCCTCTCAAAATTAGTCTGTGAAACTTCACTTAAAAAAAACGTATGTACATTTATAATGCTTGACTTTGTATTGTCTCATCTTTGCATGAAATTGCAAAAAAACTAAAATTTGTTTCTAATGAACCGTCTATGTCAATAGTATCTGGCTGCAGACTTCCTCATATAAGCTGAGAGATGCAATCTCAGACACATGCACTCAATGGAAAAAGTGACATAATTTTTAAGGGTAGGGTTAGGTTTGGGGTTAGGCGTACACATTAAAAGGCACCTATTTTACCCCCTTTTCAAGATTTAAGATAAGTCTTTTGTGTCTCCAGAATGTGTCTGTAAAGTTTCATCTCAAAACAGCCATCAGATTATTTATTAGGCTATACCTTTCAGAATGTTGGAATTTTCTGCTTTAAACAATATATAGCAGTTTTTGTTGTCTGTGCCTTTAATGCTGGTTCTCCCTGCCCACCGTTCCCACGTGCCTGTCAGTGTGCCTCAATCTCCAGCTGAGTCAGATAAACAGCACAGTGACGTGACAGACATGAAGAAAGCAGATCTCACATAACGTTTATGAGAAATACTACAGTAAGAACTTTACCAATGAGTATTTGATGTATGTGTTGTGGAGTTAATTCAAGCCTTTCTGCAACGATGAGTTACACACAATGTCGTTACAAAGGTCGCGCACACACACACACACCGCACATTTAACTTTGCACTGTTTTTGGACCAAAAATGTGACAGAATACACGTTAATATCCACTGCTGTATGGACATCCGTTGTGTTAATGTACAAAATAAACCTGATTTAACGTCCACAAAACGGGGATTGAAGCATCTTCTTTTATAATTTTACTGACATGCGGCTGTGGTGATAAAGACGGTAAAATCGCTGTAATTCATTATTAACATGCACTGTTTTAAAAATGTTTTAAACTTGTAAAACACATTCTTGAATCTTGATCACATTTGATGATGACTGATGATCACAGAGATCTGAACAGATCTTTTAATCCCAGTTGCTTTGCGCACGTCCTGTCTTGTTGATATGATTATACGTGTTACTATGGAGACATGTTAATATGCGGCTGTCAATCAATTTCGTTGGGCAGGAAAACAGCACTCCTACGTCACGTTGCAGTGCATGGGCCTCAAAATGGGAGGGATTGGGATCCTATTTTAATGTCAGGAAATTAAAAAAAAAGAATCTATGCAGGACAGTAAATTACACTGTTCTTTCTCTTATATGGCTGCCATTATCAGCCTCACATATTTTTTTTCTTTTTCTGAATGTCTTTAAAATAATATTGATGAGTTTTTCTTTTATTATTTGAGCAAATAGGAATGTAAAAAATGTATTTGTTGTTCTGTCTCATACACTATGCTCCAAGTTTATCCAACTATGATGACTTGTGTTGCTGAGAAACCCAGAAAAGTGAAAAGGGTTCACTGGTTGGGTTTAGGTCAGTTGTTAGCACAGTGATTTGTACAAGGCAAGTCCCACCAACTCATGGACTTGAGAACTTGATGTACATGAAGAAACATAACAAAATGTACCCTAAGTAGGGCTGGGAGATTTGGCCTAAAATCTAAATCTCGATTAATTTAACATTTTAACTCGATTATGATTAATGAACGATTATTTTATTTATTTATTTATTTTTTTTTTTGCCGTCATAGTTCACTGACAGGTTTTGTACAGTAAATATGCTCACATATTACAAGTGAGAGATTTCTGAATGAAGGGTGCATTACTTGATTTAAAAATAATTAAAGGAAACACACTTTATTTACTATTTATGATTATTAATTGAACATCAACGTTGAACAACTAAAATAATATATTTTAAACAGTGCATTTCTTGCATCTTCTGTAAGCAAATGTTTTAATTTAAAAAATAATTTGAATGTAATGGAAGTAGGCCGTCTCAAGGCATCTCTGGCGCAGCTTAGAATGTAGTGCAAAGTAACACAATAGTAGCAAACAGAGCAGGGTCACGTGACTCCACATGCCGGTAAGTAATTGAAAAAAAATTGACCTAGCTGGAAAAATTAGATCGATATACAGTTAAAGTCAGAATTATTAGCCCCCCTGAATTATTAGCCCACCTGTTTATTTTTTTTTCCCCCTAATTTCTGTTTAACGGAGAGAAGATTTTTTCAACACATTTCTAAACATAATAGTTTTAATAACTAATTTCTAATAACTAATTTATTTTATCTTTGTCATGATGACAGTAAATAATATTTGACTAGATATTTTTCAAGATAATTCTACACAGCTTAAAGTGACATTTAAAGGCTTAACTAGGTTAATTAGGCAGGTTAGGGTAATTAGGCAAGTTATTGTATATCGATGGTTTGTTCTGTAGACTATCGAAAAATATACAGCTTAAAGGGGCTAATAATTTTGACCTTAAAATGGTGTTTAAAAAATTAAAAACTGCTTTTATTCTAGCCGAAATAAAAGAATCCATAAGAAAAAATATTATCAGACATACTGTGAAAATTTCCTTGCTCTGTTCATTTGGTAAATATATATATTAAAAAAAAAATTCAAAGTTGGGCTAATAATTCTGACTTCAACTGTAGGTTCTGAATGTCGATTTCAATTACTTTTTGATTAATCACTCAGCCCTAACCCTAAGTAACATATTTCAGATTTGCTCAAATGCAGACACTACCCTCTAGTAGATTTGTCATCTGAAACATCATCCCAGAGCAACTTTTTTTTTATGTTGAGGCATGTTTTTTTTTTTAAATTGACTTTTATTTCCAGTAACCACATTTCATATCACACATACAGTGACGAGACACATCGACACCACCTTTAAAAACAAAAAAGAAAAAGAAAAGAACAAGCAGATGTAGGCGTCTTATCAGTCAGGATGTTGTGAAAACACTGGGCTACCTCCTAAACTACAGTTTGTCCCAGTAAAGTTTGTGTCGTTCATATTTCAAACACAGCCTGAGAACACAGTGTCATCCAGAAAGCTGACAAGCACTGATCCCAGCGAAATCAGCGTAATCTGCCAAGTAAACTTGTTTGTTCAGTGCTAAATGTTATTTTGACAGCCATAGCTGAGGGCTCTCACTCGCTTTATTCCTGCAACATATCTCTCTCTCTGACTCAGGACCGCGGCTTCTTAGGTGAGACCCTTTGAACCGGCCGAGTTAAAAGGAACAAAAGCAAACAAATCACATTGTTCTTCCAGGAATTTTTCTTGTTCACCGCCTTTCATTTCTCTCTTTTTTTAGCCACTTCTCTCATTCAGAACAGCGAAGTCAATGGATCCTTACATCCCAGCTTGACAAGTTAGGAGGATACAAGCTAATCCCCTTAATCTGTCTATTCTCCAGTGCAGTGCCAAAGGGGGAGAGGGACCCAGCACAAGTAATCCTATAGAAAAAACAATAGGATTAGACCCTGGCTCTTGGAGTGACAATCAGATATCTACTGACTGATTTGCAAAGTAGGGTCGAGTTTCTTCAAATTAGCTTTTTTTTCCTCCTCTCTCCCTCCTCTGGGGAAAAGGTGCCTTTCATTAAGCGCTGGTGGGATTCCTTTGGGACGGATGCTGGAGGTCTGCATGAAAGGCATGTATTCTTGGCTGCGACACACAGCGCCTGCATGGCCTTCTATCACAGCACCCCTTCACCCTCCGTCAGGCCTTTTATGATTCAAACTCAAATGCCTTTCAGAAGTGTTTGACAGATGGGTCAGATTCAGCTGAGGATACATGTAGCAGATCAGAAAGGCTAAATGAGGAGCACAGTGTCACAATTGATTCATGCTCTTTTTATTTTATTATTTTATTTCCAAAACATGTTTTTTTTTGGCTTTAATAGAGGGATAAGGAAGTATATTGAAAGCATTAAGTAAATATGAAAATAGCATAAATATAAGGTCTATAAACAATTTTTGCAAATAAATGCATTGATTAAATAATAATACACTTTAATATATTAATTCAATAATTAGTATATAAAAATATTAATATAATATAACAATAATAATACATTTGTTAAGTTTTATATTCTGTTTAAAATACTGTATATTTTGTGTGCTATATATGGTAATTTATTTATTATATATGCACTGTAAACCCCAAAAAGTTAAGGTATCTCAAACCATTTGAGGAAACCGATTGCAACAAACCATTTAAGTTCAAAAACTAATCCCAATGAGTGCAGTGAACTTAATCCATTTGAGTAAACAAAGCAATTTGAGCACAGTAAAACCCAATAAATGAAGAGAACTCAAACCAACTGAGTACTGTAAAACCCAATAAGTTAAGGCAACTCAAACCGTTTGAGGAAACCAATTGCTACAAACCATTTGAGTTAAAAGAACTAATCTATATGAGTACTGTGAACTTACTCCATTTAAGTTGAAGTAATGAGGTATTTAATTAAGTCATTACCTTCTACACTGAGTACAAAACTCCTTTCAAATGAGTAGAATTAACTTTCAGTCAATTTTGAGCTACACTAATTTCATTTGATAAAGTTGACCGTTGGGTTTTACAGTGCGTACATTTACTATTTCTAAAATGTATTGTTGTTTAAAGAAAACAATGTGTATCAAAACACTTACATTTCACATAAACACACTCTCTTGCTATCACACCCATGCACAGACAAATATTTGTATAAACCATATATATATGGTTATATATGTATATATGTATGAGTTCAGATGCAAAAACCTCCAAATGCTGTGTGGGATTTTCTTCTAAAGTTAGCATTTTTCCTGTGTGTAGGTTCAGAAATCTTCACTTTTATGGCAAAAATAAGTTATTTTCATGGTCTTTAAAGTAGAATAACTCAACATAAAACATAGAAGGGTGAGACAAATGCTCATTTTCCACACTGTAAAACCCAACAGTCAACTTTATCAAATGAAATGAGTGTAGTTAACTCAAAATTGACTGAAAGTTAATTCTACTCGTTTGAAAAGAGTTTTGAACTCAGTGTTGAAGTAATGAGTTAATTAAATACCTCATCACTTCAACTTAAAAGCAGTAAGTTCACAGTACTCATATAGATTAGCTTTGTAATTCAAATGGTTTGTAGTAATCAGTTTCCTCAAACGGTTTGAGTTGCCTTAACTTATTGGGTTTTATAGTACTCAGTTGCTTTGAGTTCTCTTTATCGGGTTTTACTGTGCTCAAATTGCTTCATTTACTCAAATGGATTATGTTCACAGTACTCATTAGGATTAGTTTTTGAACTTAAATGGTTTGTTGCAATCGGTTTCCTCAAACGGTTTGAGTTACCTTAACCTTTTGTGTTTTACAGTGCATATAAATTTCAGACGGCACTTAGAGGTATATATACAGACATATATACAGTGCTCAGCAATATTAAGTACACCCCTTTTGAAAACGAAATTTCTTATCAATTTCTCAATGAATACAGACAATAATTTGTGGTGCATTTTATTAAATAGTTATACCCATTAAAATATAATTTTGGTGACAAAACTTGTTCAGAAATAGAAAGATGATACATTTAAATTCAAATGAGTTATTGAAAATCAAAATTACAAACTACAATAGTTTTTGTTTTTCTTGTTTATTACATTTTTATTTTATATTTTCCCCCAACATATTAGCTTTTTGTTAGATTAGTATAAAATCTGTTTTCTGCCCCACTTTGAATTTTTTTCCTTTTTAAATATTTCCCAAATGATGTTTAACAGAGCAAGGACATTTTCACAGTATGTCTGATAATATTTTTTTCTTCTAGAGAAAGTCCTATTTGTTTTATTTCGCTAGAATAAAAGCAGTTTAATTTTTTTTTTTAAATATTTGAAGGTCAATATTATTAGCCCATTTAAGCTATATTATTTTTCTGATAGTCTACAGAACAAACTATTGTTATACAATAACTTGCCTAATTACACTAACTTGCCTAGTTAACCTAATTAACCTAGTTAAGCCTTTAAATGTCACTTTATATAAGTGTATATAAGCTATATAAGGGTCTTGAAAAATATCTTGTAAAATATTATTTATTGTCATCATGGCAAAGATAAAATAAATCAGTTATTAGAAATGAGTTATTAAAACTATTGTTTAGAAATGTGTTGAAAAAATCTCTCCGTTAAACAGAAATTGGAGAAAAAATAAACAGGGGGGCTAATAATTCAGGGGGGTTAATAACTCTGACTTCAACTATATCTATCTAAATATATATATATATATATATATATATATATATATATATATATATATATATATATATATATATATATATATATATATTAATTGTAATAGAATTACACACAGATTACCCAAACTTTGTTTCTTATATAATTAGTTATATTATTAAGATTATATTGTATTTATATATTACATTTCATATAAATAATACAGAAAGAATGAAAAGTGGACAGGCAAACATAATTTTGTTGTGTGAAAAATTGCTGCCAGTGCTTTGAGTGTGGCAGAATAAAATGCAGTAGACGTGTTTGCCCAGCGTCCTTTAGATGGCACTATTGGTGTAGAATTACCTCAGAATCCTCTGCGATGTCACTGCGAGTTGAAGCTTCTTCTTCTCGGCTGTGTGATTAGCCTCTGTGACACTTGATACTTCAGCACAAGCTAATGCAGCTTGGGAAAGGCATCGTCCTGTAGGAAACAAGGGTCACCTGCACTGAATAGGAAGTCCTTGATTCCATTTAAGACCAGTGAACTTGGCCAAGCAAAACACGGTATGACTCTTAACTTCATCTCAGGTTACTCTTCCAGTATGGTCCGTAAATAAAAAGGACAGTTGAGGATTATTGTGCAACTGAATAATGTGTAAAAACATCACCTAAACCTGCTACACTGAGGAAAATGATGTGTAGGATTTACCCTGACATAACTTACACTCAGAAACTGCAAAAAAATAAATAAATACATTACAAATACTTTCAAAGAAACTGCAAGCAAAACGTTGGATTATATGTGAAATTTCAAATTAAAAGTCAAATCATCTGCATTTGTAAAATGTAATTCAATAATCTTTGTATGAAACAAGTAAACTTAAAAATGTATCAAATTAAAAAAAAATATTTCGAAAAATTTTATTTACAATGAAACGAAATTCAGTCAGAAACAGCTAAACTTTTATGGTTACAGTTAGTTTATATTTAGTAACTTAGCAAAAATGTAAAAAGCAAATGTAGTAAAAAAAAGAATTTACAATGAAACAACATTCAGTCAGAAACGAATATTTCATAGTAAGTTATAGTTAGAAAAAATTGAAGCAACACAATGTATTAAATGTATATATTTAAATTAAAAGTCTGAAATTTGGTCTTTTTTTTTAAAAATGTAATTCAATAATGTTTGTATAAAAATATATATTTTTAAAAATCACCTAAACCTGCTACACCAAAGAAAATAATGTGTAGAATTTACACTGAAATAACTTACATTCAAATAAAATCAAATAATTTCAAAGAAACTGCAATCAAAACATTTGATTATACAAGAAAATTTAAAATAAATGTTTCAGATCACCTGCATTTGTAAAATGTAATTCAAATATTTTAGTATAAAACAAGTAAACTTGGTAAATATTTTTTTTTAAAAATGTATCAAAAAAATATTTACGATAAAACAACATTCAGGAATAGCTGAACTTACATCTAGACTTACAGTTAGTAGTAAAAATGTAAAAAGTAAATGTAGTAAAAAAACATTTATGACGAAACAACACAGCTAATATATTATAGTTATAGTTAGAAAAAATTGAAGCAACACAATGTATTAAATGTATAATTTCAAATTAAAAGTGGGTAGCGTGATCCCCTCACAGCAAGAAGGTTGCTGGTTCAAGCCCCGGCTGAGTCAGTTGGCATTTCTGTGTGGAGTTTGCATGTTCTCTCCGTTTTCGCGTTGGTTTCCTCCAGGTGCTCCAGTTTCCCCTACAGTCCAAAGACATGCGCTATAGGTGAATTGAATAAACTAAATTGGCCGTAGTGTTTGAGTGTGAGAATGCGTGTGTATGGGTGTTTCCCAGTGTTGGGTTGCGACTGGAAGGGCATCCGATGCTTAAAACATATGCTGGATAAGTTGGCGGTTCATTCCGCTGTGACGACCCCTCTGATTAATAAAGAGACTGAGCCGAAAAGAAAATGAATGAAGTCTGAAATTTGGTCTTTTTTTAAAAATGCAATTCAATAATGTTTGTATAAACCAACGAAATGTATTAAAAATATAGTATTATTCCCCTATTAACTGGAGTCAAAACAGTCCTGAGAAATATGAATGGAGAATGTGGAGTTTTTGTTTATGCATTAACAACATATAAAACTTGATCAGAGATGAAAGACTGAAGACATGCTCTCTCTCTCCCTCACTCTCCTCAAGTTTAAGGTAACATGACGGATACTGTTTCACCTGCTAAACACTTTGCTCTCTCGGCCAAATAGCTTGGCTTCCCAGCTTTTCTTCCAACATCTGCCGGGAGAATCACGGTGTAATTGAGGCTTTAAAAAGGCATGCCAGAAAGCTCACCAGATGCATCATTACAGTCTTCGGCCTGTCTTTTGAAAGCTAAATTTATGAAGCGGTCTTTTGCTCAGGTCTTTTTCAGCGGTTTGCACTCATTGCTCTGAATGATGTTGAGATGCTCGAGCATGTGTAATAGATGCTGTACAAACAAACAAAACAACCAGAGCCACGAATTAAAACAAATTATATCATAATGCTTTCAAAAATGCGATCCGTGGTTTTGAGTGCTTCTTGCCATCCAGATGTTTCTTCTGAGATCAAAGCAGGAATGTGCTCTGATGGTGTAAACCTATTTGTTGTGTAATACTGGTAGATAATGTAAACCCTAGTGCAGGAAAGTAGACCTTTTGTCCTCAAATTGCCAGTATGATTTTACAGTGATTTGTGCAGGTGCAAAGCGTGTAAAGTGGTTTTAATCCCACGTCTTTGTAATCATTGCCTTTTTATGCACCAGCATTTACAGAACTGCGCTGCGTGCACGGACAAGCGTACAGATAAAGTGTAAATAATCACGTTACGCCAGACGTGACACTGGTGGGTTTGCGGACAGTGTTTGTGTGTGTTCCTTTGTGTGCTGTAGGTTCCGAAAATGTAATCCTCAAATCCCCTTCCCATAAGGCGCCTCCAACCCCTCCTCATGTCCTCTGAACTCTAAAAGTCTTCATTACATTTGTCAGAAACTCTGAGCTTGTGGCTCAACCACAATTCCCCAAGGGTCTGCTGGTAATGACCTTGTGCTCAATCGATCAATAGATAGATAGAAAAAAAATTATCAGTATATGAATTGATGACAGAGTGATGGACAGACAAGAAATTTGAACAGACAGACGGACAGATGCACAACAATAGAAAACACTGAATAATAGATAAATAAATTGAACAACTGAAAACAATCAGACAGAATTGAAAAATGGAAGAAATTGAATGAAATAAAAATTGAACAACGCACAAGCAGAAAGACAGACAAAAAGAGAACTGATAGAACTAAACTGTTAAAAATAGAATTATTGAATGAATTTAAAAACAACTGATGAGGATGGATGGAGGGATAAAATAATTGAACTGAAAACAATCAGACAGATAAAATTGAAAATGACAATTGAAAAATGCAGACAGATGGACAAACGGAAAGATCCGAAATATTTGAACAACATATGAGGATGGATGGACAGACAGATAGATAGATAGATAGACAGATAGATAGATAGATAGATAAAGGATAGATTGTCAACAACAGAAAACAATGAATGAAAGATAGGTAAATTGAACAATCAGACAGATAAAATTGAAAAATGGAAGAAATTGAATTACATAATTAAACAACGCGCAAACAGAAAGATAGACAGATAGAACTGAACTGTGAAAAAAAATAGAATTATTGAATGATTTAAAAAATCAATTGATTGAATTAATTGAACAATTGATGAGGATGGATGGACAGACAGATAGATATATAGATAGATAAACACAGACAGACAGACAGATGAAAAATAGATTGTCAAGAACAGAAAAAACTGAATGATAGGTAAGTAAATTGAACAACAGACAGACGGACAAACAGAAAGATAGATAGAACTGAACAATCAGACAGATAAAATTGAAAAATGAAAGAAACTGAATGGCATAACAATTGAACAATGCATAAACAGACAGACAGACAAACAGAAAGATCTAAATTAATTGAACAACTTATGAGGATGGACAGACAGACAGACAGACAAGATGAAGGATGGATTGTCAACAACAGAAAACACTGAATGATAGACAAATGAATTGAACAACTGAAAACAATCACATAGAATTCAAAAATGGAAGAAATTGAATGAAATAACAATTGAGCAATGCACAAACAGACAAAAAGATAGAACTGAACTTTGAAAAACATAAAATTATTGAATGAATTAAAAAATCTGAATTAATTGAACAACTAATGACGATGGATAGATAGATACTGAACTGAAAACAATCAGACAGATAAAATTGAAAAATTACTATTGAAAAATGCAGACAGATGGACAAACGGAAAGATCCGAATTAATTGAACAACATACAGTATGAGGATGGATGGACAGACAGACAGACAAAATTGAAAAATTGAAGAAATTGAATGACATAATTGAACAATACACTAACAGACAGACCGACAAACAGAAAAATAGACAGATAGAACTGAACTGTGAAAAAAAGTGAATTATTGAATGATTTAAAAAATCAATTAATTGAACAACTGATGAGGATGGATGGATTGATAGATAAATGAATTGAACAACTAAAAACAATCAGACAGATAAAAATGGAAGAATTTGAATGAAATATCAATTGAACAATGCACAAACAGACAAGCTGACAAACAGAAAGATCTGAATTAATTGAACAACTTATGAGGATGCATGAACGACAGACAGACAGACAGACAGACAGACAGATAGATAGATAGATAAAGATAGATAGAAAGATGCAGACAGACAGACAGATAGAAAGACGCAGACAGACAGACAGACAGACAGACAGACAGAGATAGATAGATAGTCAACAACAGAAAACACAGTGATAGATAAATGAACTGAACAACAGAACAGACAGATAAAATTGAACAATGAAAATAATTGAACGACATATGGATGAATAAACGGATGTACAGAAAGATAGTTAAAACTGAACGGTGAAAAAAGTGAATGATAGATGAAGTAGTGGAGAAATGACCACATGACAGACAGAAAGACACATAGACAAATAGAATTATTGAATGGCAGAAAAAAATTGATCAATATATGAATTGAAAAAATTGTTGACAGTGATGCACAGAAAAAAAAATTGAACAAAAGACAGACAGATTCTGAACAATAAAATACACTGAATGATAGATAAATTAGTTGAACAACTGAAAACGGAGATACAATTGATAAATGAAAAAAAGAATGACAGTTGAACAATTCACGAACAAACAGAAGGACAGAGAGACAGACAGATAAACAGATAGATAGATAGATAGATAGATAGATAGATAGATAGATAGATAGATAGATAGATAGATAGATAGATATATATAGATAGATAGATAGATAGATAGATAGATAGATAGATAGATAGATAGATAGATAGATAGATAGATAGATAGATAGATAGATAGATAGAAAAAATAGAATTATTAAATGAATTTGATGACAAGGGATGGATGGACTGACCAACCGACAGACAGACAACTAAACAATGAAAATGTGATGTATAAAAGAATTGAACAAACAAAAAACAGAAAGACAGTTAACAACCAATGACAGACAGATAGATAACAGACAGATATGAATGGAGGAGTGCAAGAAATAAACATAGACACAGTAAATACTGTATTATAGCAAATCTCTACTTCTGCATGCTTTTACAGAAGCCGCACAGTGTAAAATTCACTGCCTTCATTTTAAGAATATCCACAGTGTCATCCCCAATATGAGTGAGTGCCCATTTCCTGCTGAGCTCCAAACCTATGGATTATTATTTATTAAACTGACCACGTCTTTGTGTCCCAGGAGGCCATATTTCCTGCATGATTGTACAATATCTGCACGGAGGCGTAGGCATTCCTTTTATCTTCAGTGACAAAATCAGCTAATGGATTGTCCCACATTGCATATGATCTAATTTATTCCGTGATTGACCATAAATCACACCAAGCCTACGAGCCCCACCTTTCAAGATTCACATTGAGCATCAACTATGCATTATCAGGGGTTATTAAACACTTCTACTCAGAAGTTTACATACAAAAAAAAAGGAATGTAACATTTTTACATTAGATGTGTTAGTTTGCTGTGAAACTAAAATACTGTCATCATTTATTTACATTCCTCATACAAGTTATGACAAGGCTTAAGATTTGGAATATATCATGAGTTTATGGACTCGTTTTATGATACTCTTATGCTTTTAATGTCTTTTTGAAGCTTGATGATGGGCCAATTCCTTTTTAATTATAATCCATTATGAGAGTTTTTTCATAAAAATATCACGAAGGTGAATAAATAAATTACACTTTTATTATTGTTACCTTGCTTTAACTTGCAATGAAAAGAAAACATATATTAGCCACAGCCATATCACCCTGCAGCCCAATACAGGTTACTCACTGAAGCTAAGCAAGGCTAAGCCTGGTCAGTACCTGGATGGGAGACCACATGGGAAAACTAGGTTGCTGTTGGAAGTGGTGTTAGTGACGCCAGCAGGGGGCGCTCAACCTGCGGTCTGTGTGAGTCCTGACAAGTGTATCTGTCTGCGGACTGCAAGATGGGGCCGTAAGATGTAGGGGCGTAACTTGTAGTAAGGTAGAGCTGTAACTTGCAGTTATCGAGATCCCATTAAACCATGCGAGATGTCACAATGAGATGTTGTTGGCAAGAAGGCGGAAATACTTCCCATTTTCATTAAATGTTTTCAGGAGTTTTCTCCAAATGTATCCACAACCAATTCATTTGATATATTGTTATATTCATTCATTTAGCATCTCCACCATGCAACTCTACTGGCTGACTTCTTTATCCGTTTTGTCATGACAGTTAGCCTACTCAGCGTTGCCCCCTGTGGTTGCAAATAACAGTAGAATGCAAGCACGTCAACTATGAAAACCTCCGCAACTCACAGCTGTACGGTTTGGGGAAGGTGTAGACGTTAATAACGATGATGGTTGGGTTAAGGGTTGGGGTAGTTGTAGACATTAATAACTATGATAGTTGGGTTTAGGTTTGGGGAAGGTTTAGACGTTTATAATTGTGATGGTTGGGTTTAGGGTTGTGGTAGGTAAAGACATTAATAACTAAGATGGTTGGGTTTAGGGTTGTGGTAGGTAAAGACGTTAATAACTATGATGGTTGGGTTTGGGAAAGTTGTAGACATTAACAAATGTGATGGTTTGGTTTAGGTTTGGGGAAGGTGTAGATGTTAATAACTGTGATGGTTTGGTTTAGGTTTGGGGAAGGTGTGGACGTTAATAATTGTGATGGTTGGGTTTAGGTTTGGGGAAGGTGTAGACATTAATAACTGATGGTTGGGTTAAGGGTTGGGGTAGTTGTAGACATTAATAACTGATGGTTGGGTTTAGGTTTGGGGTAGTTGTAGACATGAATAACTATGATGGTTGGGTTAAGGGTTGGGGAAGTTGTAGACATTATTAACTATGATGGTTGGGTTAAGGGTTGGGGAAGATGTAGACATTATTAACTATGATGGTTGGGTTTAGGTTTGGGGAAGGTGTAGACATTAATAACTGATGGTTGGGTTAAGGGTTGGGGAAGGTGTAGACATTAATAACTGATGGTTGGGTTAAGGGTTGGGGTAGTTATAGACATAAATAACTAAGATGGTTGGGTTTAGGTTTAGGGAAGTTGTAGACGTTAATAATTGTGATGGTTGGGTTTAGGTTTGGGGAAGTTGTAGACAATAATAACTATGATGGTTGGGTTAAGGGTTGGGGAAGTTGTAGACATTATTAACTATGATGGTTGGGTTTAGGTTTGGGGAAGGTGTAGACGTTAATAACTATGATGGTTGGGTTTAGATTTGGGGAAGGTGTAGACATTAATAATTGTGATGGTTGGGTTTAGGTTTGTGGAAGGTGTAGACGTTAATAACTATGATGGTTGGGTTTAGGTTTGGGGAAGGTGTAGACGTTAATAACTATGATGGTTGGGTTTAGGGTTGTGGTAGGTATAGACATTTATAACTATGATGGTTGGGTTTAGGTTTGTGGAAGGTGTAGACATTTATAATTGTGATGGTTGGGTTTAGGTTTGTGGAAGTTGTAGACGTTAATAATTGTGATGGTTGGGTTAAGGGTTGGGGAAGTTGTAGACATTATTAACTATGATGGTTGGGTTAAGGGTTGGGGAAGTTGTAGACATTATTAACTATGATGGTTGGGTTTAGGTTTGGGGAAGGTGTAGACGTTAATAATTGTGATGGTTGGGTTTAGGTTTGGGGAAGGTGTAGACATTAATAACTGATGGTAGGGTTAAGAGTTGGGGTAGTTATAGACATAAATAACTAAGATGGTTGGGTTTAGGTTTAGGGAAGTTGTAGACGTTAATAATTGTGATGGTTGGGTTAAGGGTTGGGGAAGTTGTAGACATTATTAACTATGATGGTTGGGTTCAGGTTTAGGGAAGGTGTAGACGTTAATAACTATGATGGTTGGGTTTAGATTTGGGAAAGGTGTAGACATTAATAATTGTGATGGTTGGGTTTAGGTTTGGGGAAGGTGTAGACGTTAATAACTATGATGGTTGGGTTTAGGTTTGGGGAAGGTGTAGACGTTAATAACTATGATGGTTGGGTTTAGGTTTGGGGAAGGTGTAGACGTTAATAACTATGATGGTTGGGTTTAGGGTTGTGGAAGGTGTAGACATTTATAATTGTGATGGTTGGGTTTAGGTTTGGGGAACGTGTAGACGTTAATAACTATGATGGTTGGATTTAGGTTTGGGGAAGGTGTAGACGTTTATAATTGTGATGGTTGGGTTTAGGTTTGGGGAAGGTGTAGACATTAATAACTGATGGTTGGGTTAAGGGTTCGGGTAGTTGTAGACGTTAATAACTATGATGGTTGGATTTAGGTTTGGGGAAGGTGTAGACGTTTATAATTGTGATGGTTGGGTTTAGGTTTGGGGAAGGTGTAGACATTAATAACTGATGGTTGGGTTAAGGGTTCGGGTAGTTGTAGACATTACTAACTATGATGGTTGGATTTAGGTTTGGGGTAGTTGTAGACATGAATAACTATGATGGTTGGGTTTAGGTTTGGGGAAGGTGTAAACATTTATAATTGTGATGGTTGGATTTAGGTATGGGGAAGATGTAGACGTTAATAACTATGATGGTTGGGTTAAGGGTTGGGGTAGTTGTAGACATTAATAACTGATGGTTGGGTTTATGGTAGGGGTGGTTGTAGATGTTAATAACTATGATGGTTGGGTTTAGGTTTGGGTAAGTTGTAGACATTAATAATGATGATGGTTGGGTTTAGGTTTGGGGAAGGTGTAGACATTAATAACGATGATGGTTGGGTTTAGGGTTGTGGTAGGTGTAGACGTTAATAACTGTGATGGTTTGGTTTAGGTGTGAAGCAGATGTAGACATTCATAACTGATGTACAGCGTCATCTTGCTGACAGCATAGTTTTGACATGTCTTCATAACTTCAAGTTACATCTCAAACATACTACAAGTTATGCCCCTAAAGCCCATTCATGTTACACCCCTGTCTTGCAGTCCGCAGACAGACCCTACTCAGTCCTGATGCCCCAGTAAAGTGAAAGGGACACTATACTGTCAGTAAGCACCGTCTTTCAGTGAGACGTTAAACCGAAGTCCTGACATTCTGTGGTCATTAAAAATCCCATGGAACTTTTCGTAAAAGTATAGGGGTGTCCTGGCCAAATTCTCTACATTGGCCCTTATTGATCATGGCCTCCCAATCATCCCCATCCACCGAATTGCCAAGTGAATGCGGCACACTGGTGGTGGTGGCGCTTTGGGTGTATGGCCTTACACGATAAATGTGCTATATAAATACACACATCTTATTATATTACTGCCTAAAATATATTTTCAATATATTCTAAATAATTGTTGTAAGGAACTAAATTTTGCTGATTAAAAATAAAAAAATTAAACAACAAATTGTATTATACAAATCCCCTTTTTTGCCATATGGGCTTTTATCAAGTATGTGTGACGGACTTTATTTGTTTTTCTTTGACACTCCTGAGATCTTTAGAATAACATGACTTTATTCCTATGAGTTATCAAAGAGGAATCCCAAAGCAAAAGAGACCTGCTTGAAGTGTGATGGGGCAACACCTTTGCATTGTCATCCTGTGACTGTGCCAAATCCAAGAGGGTTTTAACATCAGACACATGAGGTATTTGTTTTGGGATGGCATGGATTAACCGTGTCAGCGCAGGCCTCCACTAGCTCTGGATGCTAATGCTCTCAGCTACTCCTGCTTTGAGGACTAGGGAAAGAAGGAGTGTGTGGCTCTTCTTTGGTTATTCCGTTTCTCTCTCTCTGTCTTTACAGATGTCTGCTCCTGCACAGACCCGGTAGCCACCCATAGCTTTTAAAGCCTAACCTTTGACCTCTGATTTCTCACTTTACGGTGTATAACACTGGTCGAAAACACTTAAAGGGTCACCAAATGTCTTCCATGCCTGTTTTGGAACAGCAGAGAAATTCTTAAAACACATGTAACAGAAACAGTTATGATTTTCAGCTTTTAGGGGCACTCACGAATATAGAGATTTGGAAAACAAATAAATGTCACTTATTTTCTATTACAGCTTATTAAAAATAGGATGTGGTTGAGGCCAGTGATATTAGAAATGTATACACCTTATGTAAGTGATGACTACCTATAATAGTGAAGAGACTGGCGAATATGTGATCTGTCTTTTCTGTGATACTGTAGTCAAGTGTCAGAATGATGACGTAAGCATTTTATCGTACTAAAACTGATGTATGGAAAACTGTCCGAGTTTGATACATGAGTTGATAACTTTTATGCAATTTCATGAGTTGATAACTTTTATTGCAAATGAAAGCAATTTAAAGGCTTAACAAATTAAGATATTTCAGATTACGATTTTTCTGTGCACACAAAAGTATTCTCGTAGCTTCATAAAATTCTGATTGAATCGTTTTTTGGTACCTTTCTGAACATATTGGGACCACTGCTGTCCATGGAGGACGAGGGAGCTCTCAGATTTCTACCCAAATATTATAATGTGTGTTCTGAATGAATGTCTCGTGGTTTGGCATGACATGAGTTAGTATTGACAGAATTTTCTTTATTTGGTGGACTTGGACTATCCCTTTAAATACACTTTCTGTTCAAGCATGGTATTTTAGTTGTAAGGAAACTGATTCCTTGTCAAAAGAGAATGACATCCCATTTGTGAACAACTAGTAACAGCCTACTAGCGACTAACTACAAGTGATATGCACACTCTCCAGCCTCTTTACTTGGTACACCTTGCTAGTACTGTGTTTGACCCACTTTTGCCTTAAAAATTGCCTTAATTCTTTGCAAAAAGATTCATGATAGCATCTTGCAGTTGTCCTAATGCATCCTAAATATGCTCTATTGGATTGAGATCTGGTGACTGTGGAGGCTGTGTGAGTTTAGAGAACTCACTGTCATGTTTGAGGAAACCAGTTTGAGATGATCCAAACTTTGCCACATGGTTTGTTAACTTGAGACAATTAAATGAAGCTCAGTTTGTATTAAGGGGCGAAAGTGTGGCAAGAAAATATCCCACCTTATTACACCTGCAGCAGCAACCTAAACCGCTGATAACATGCAGGATGGGTTTAAACTATTATGTTGTATACAGTAGTCAACGTTTCAAGTGGTTCAATCCCTTTATCAAAGTTGTCCTAAAAACTACTGAACAATACCTATTCTTGTCTTCGGACAATTTTAAAAAACATTTTTGATCCACTTCATATGTTGAATACTGTATGTTAAAAACTAGTTTTTTTTTCTCTCCAAAGACCCTTATATCCAAATGTTGCAGTAGAAGCAGAAACTTTATTCTATTGTTGAATTTTGCTTAGCCCATATTAACTCTAGCCTTAGTTTGCTGTTCTCAGCTGTCAAGTGTGGCACCAGCGTGCTCTTCTGCTGCTGTATCTCATCTGCTTCAAGGTTTAATGTGTTGTGTGGATATTTTCTCTCTTTTTTTTAAATCCTAGAGATCAGCAGTTTCTATAACGCTCCGAGAAGCCTGTCTGGCACCAACAGCTATGTCTTCTTTAAATGTAAGTCACAAAAATCAAATTTATTTTTCATTCTGATGCTCAATCTGGTTTTAGTAGATTGTCTTGACCATATTTATATATCTAAAACATGGAGTTGCTGTCATGTGATTGGTTGATTGAATAAGTGTACATAATAAAGTGGCTGATAAATATTTACAAACACTTTCCTTCCAAAACGTTAGCCCTTAGAAAACTAGTTTTTATATTATATTATGTGAGATTTTGATAAACATGGATAATTGTGATAATAGTTGCTCACTGGGTCACAGGAAAATAATGGGATATTTTTTTTTTACATGTGAGCAAGCAATTACTGAGCTGTCATGGAATTTACACAAACAGCAAGCAACCAAGAAAGTCAAAGCACGCCTCGACTAACTAAGAAAAAAAAGACAATGCACAATGGAACAAAATAAAACGGGTTTAATTGGCTCTTTGTTGGAAAAATATACTTTGAGTTACAATATATCTATTATCATATGTGCTGTGGTTTAGCATAAATCCCCTCAGCGGGTGTTGGCAGCTCTGAGCAGTGTTTGTTTTAGACATCCCAGAGGTCGCTGGCAATGTGTTAAGTCCGTTAAGACTTGGGCCACAGAAGGTCGTGAACCCTGCTCGCTCTTAGGAGCTTGTGACAGAGGAAATATCCACTAGGCCACAACTGTACTGTTAGCTGCGCAGATTATCCAAAAGGCAAGATGCCCACTTCCCTGTCTGAGAGCTGAGACCAGCACTGAAGGCTTGGAGGAGACAAAGAACAAGCCTAAAAGTTTCAAGTAACCTTACTGCATGGTTATTTCCAGGACTGGGAGCCTGCAGTTCTGAAGTCCAGTGAATACAGGACGGAGGCCAAGGCGGCGTATAGATGGGTGGTGTTGAAGCACAGGCTGTATACTGGGCTGCTGGTGGTGGGTGCCAACTGGAACATCTGTCAAACGGATATGGCAAGAGGAATTTACTATGGTGATCTAAAATACTAAATTAAGGTGTTGAGGCATGCTCAAGGTTACCTGTAAACAGCGGGTTTGCCTTTTGTCCCAAAGACGCACTACTCCGTAGTATGATGAGCCACTGGCAATCATGTGATTCCTGTCTGTCTTTATACAGTAGAGGGCACTGTCATGAGGCTCCTCCCACTCCATCACACACTTCCTGATAGAAAGTACAAATTATGAAAAAAATGATAAAATATGCAGAGGTGTGATTTACCCGTGTGATACAGCAACAATGGATCGAAAGTCACTTTAGTGAAATTTCTGCTATGAAACTGCGTGTGCAGGCTGATAGGTCACCTAATCTGCTCCTGCATCATTAATTACATGGTGCAGGAGATTGGTTGCTGTGACCTCGGCAACCAATGAGCTTGCTCCTCACCAGTATAAATGCTCCCTTCATTTTACACTGTCAAGTTGTGGCGCGTTTTCAGAGACCCTCCTCCACCCCAGCTTAGAACTGCTACGGGGGTTATATATATTATGTTTGCAGCAGCAGAGTGTTATATTCTCAGACGGCATGTCTGTGTATATACTGGCAGTACCAGGTCTCGGTACTTGCTCTGCCATAATAATCAAAGGAGCAGCAGCAGCGTAGCAGATCTATACCGCCAAGATCAAATACATCAACATTGCTTTACTTTTTCTGTCATAAAGACTCTCTGGATTTATTATGGTAATGAATACTGTATGTATATGGCAATGTTCCCATTTTGCTCATTTTAATTACCTAATTTGATATAATAAAATGCTTTACTTGCATGGATAAATCGGTCACCTCAAGAATAGCAATGTGAACAAACAAAACAGTGTCGATTTCAATATTAACATAACTGCATACATTTTTAAAAGCTTCACAGCACTAGATCATGCTGTGCTTACTCTGTATGAAAAAGAGCAGCATCACATTCTTCAAAATATCCCCTTTTTTTGGAACACAGAAAGCAGTTTTATTTTAGTATTATTGATGTACTACTGCAGTTATATTACACATTTACACATACACACACATATAAACATATATATAATACACATACACACACACACACACACACACACACACACACACACACACACACACACACACACACATATATATATATATATATAATATAATATATATACACACACATACATACATACATACATACATACATACATACATGCATACATACATACATACATACATACATACATACATACATACATACATACATACATACACACATACATACATACATACATACATACATACAACAGTTCTGTCTGGTTCTCGAATCTGATTGGCTGATAGCAGTGCAATAATCTGCAATAACAGTACTTGTACAGCCTCCTCAGCCTTCTGTATTACTCCGCCCACATAGAGTGACAGCCGATCAATAAACTTACTAAAGTTTGACAAATATTGCAGCTGTTGGACAACATAATGTACTTTTGAGCCTTTTTTAGGCAAGAATTTGGAGATACAGCGCATGGGCATTCATCAGCCTGTCATACTAAGCAGAGCAAAGACGGTTGACATTCTGCCACAAGATGGCGACAGAGACCGCATAATAAGCCCTTAGAGGAGAAAAAAATTAGCATAATTTCAAACTACAGCTGATCAAATCATTATAAAACAGATAAGTGACTTTCCAAGTCGATCTCTTTTGTATGTTGCAGTGCTGTATTCATAACATAGTCTGGTTGTGTTTTTGGTAGTGTTTGCTTTGGCTTTTTCAGGGATAATTATTGTGATATCCTGATTGCAACAGAGAAATACTGGGAAACGTCTTTAGACTGATGGCATGTCATGCCGTTCAGCCTTATAATCTTAAAATGTGAGCAAAATAACTCATCACAACTCATCAAAATAACTCATAATCATAAATGTTTTGTCATCACTTTAGACATTACACTAGAGAATCATTCAAACACTAGCTCTAAAGTGATGTGTGTGAAGTAGCAACAGTTTCTACTGTTCTGACGACAGCTGCAGATGTGAAGAAATGGCGGAAGAATGTAATTCGTCTTACAAAAGGGTTTTGAGAGTCTCTGTGTTTGATTTTCCTTTTTATAAAAACGATTATGCCGTTGAACTGTTGTATAAATGCAATACCTCACTCGTAGCAGTGCGATATGGCTGTATATCATCACAGGTGGGACACAACACACGCCTCCCACCAGTGCCGATATACAGCCATATCGCACTGCTACTTGTGTGATATTGCTTATATACATATCACATTATATATATAACATTATATATATATATTATATTAATATATATTACATAATATATATATATATATATATATATATATATATATATATATATATATATATATATATATATATATATATATAGTCACAAACTTTGAATGACACAAGGCAAGTAATTTTTAATTAGAGAGACCTAATTTAAAAAAAGAAATTAGGATGACATGTAATTTCCCTTCTTAACTATTGCTTGTACTATTATAATGCACATCACAATAATATCCACTAAATCAAATGACCAACTGAATTAAATAAACACCACACTGCTCTGCATATTTGGACACATTGAGAGATACAGAAGTCCACAGTTCTTCCACAACTCCAGCCATTGTCACGCTATATTAGAGCAGTCCTAACACAGAGGGCCAAAGCCACCATGGCTAACTCTCCCTGCGCGGCTTAAGGGCGAGTGTCTTATTTGCGCTGGCAGGCCACAAGGGTGAAACCTCATCCCTTGTTTACGGAAAGGGGCTTTCTTGTTTTAGAGCAGGTCGCGAAAAAAAAAGAGGGAAGGACAGGGCAAGTGTCTGCGCGTGTGCTGAGCCAATAGAGATCAATTCTCCATTAATGGTGTGCTGAATAAATCATGGAGAGGGAGTGTGGCAGACAGCGGGGCAGCAGGAGCGTGTGGAAGATGTCTGGATTGCATCTTGCTGTGCTGCACATGTGTACACACATACACACATTCTGGGACAAAACGTTAAACATGGCCTCATGGGTCATTCCTCTAATGCTGTACAATTTCATCATATGTGATTTAATCCACAAAATGTGCACTTGGGAAATCAATTTAAAGGGGAGATCTTTGTACTTAATAATTGTATATATTAGTATAGCACATATTACATAGTTATTAGTACCTGAGTATGTTAATATATCCCCTATAAAATTTTAGGGGTAAATAAAGTAACCCAATAACCCAATTAAAATAAAGTGTACCCAAAATTAGGAATTATTTTAATATATTTGTTATGTTTATAAGTGAAAACATAACTTTATATTTAAGTAAAAATAGGCTGAATTTGAAATAGTTAGTATTGGTATTAGTAGGTAGTCGAGCTTGAAAATATTTGTATATTTCTGCCAAGACCCGTTATTTTGAAACATATAAAAACTTAGTTATTAACAATTTTAGTTAAAAATGACCATTTACTCATTAGCTATGTTTCCATCAAAAAATCCAAACTAACTTTATGCGCAAAACTGAAATATCGCATAAAAGACGTGCAAATAAAGCAGCGTTTCCATCCAACGAGTCAAAGAGAACAAAATCGTCACTTCCTGATTAACTGGCGCCAAATATCAACAGTAAAAATGGAATTTGCTGCAGTAGGAGAAGCTGCGTGAATCTTTTCCTTATTTAATAAATGACTTGCGCCTCAGAAGACAGTATGCCAACACGCAATGAATGCGTGGTGGCGTTTGAAGGCGTCAGACATGAAGCACAGACGCTTTTGACAGTTCTAGATGTAATAATATAACAACACTGCTAACGAAATAATTAGGGTTATAGAATGTTAACAGTTCTTTTAGTTTTAGAACAGCTAACAGTTTTAGAATGACCAAAACAACATTTCAGATGTTTTACGATGTGCTCAGCCTGCTGGTTTGTCCATTTACAGATATTGTAACCATCACATAAACTCTTATAACAAATCACATGACTTTTTTTAATGCACATACTAGAATTTTTCGGTAAGTGTTTCTATAGTAGTTTATGCGCATCTTTACTTATCGAATAAAAAGTTTAACCTACTCAGTTGTGCACATATGTTTTTTTGCACATTTTTAAAATTTATGCGCATCTTGGCGTTTCCATCAACCGATTTTTTTTTATGCGCATATTCAAAATGCACATTAAAATAGGTGGATGGAAATGTAGCTATTGATGTCTTCTTTTTGTAAAGTTTGTTTCCGATGTTTTCATATGTGGCGGGAAAATATAAGGGAAATTATAATATTCTCTCAGTTATCGATTTTATGAACGAAATGTCATATTACTTTGTTTCATGTTGAAACATTCCTCCATTGTATAAATGTAGACAAATCAGTACAGCAAGAAAACTGTAGATAATTTAAATAAAAAAACCTCAATTAATCCTGTAATTAAAGCTAATTCTCAATCACTTAGCATAGTAGAAATCTTTTACTTATCATAATATAAATAATGAAGTTTGAATTACTATTATTACAGATTTTCTAACTAAATTTAAAGAAAACTTTTTAAATCATTTTTCTTTTCAATGCTTGTGGTCAAACTCAAGGTGGTCGTCTGCCATTTCTAACCCCTCATATATGCAACAGCATGTTTTCCAAGACACTGAGCAATCTAATTCAAATGAAGAGATGACACACATCCACCTTAATTATTTGCAAAAAATTTGTTTCACACACTTGTCCATCACATACAGTTTACTCTACAAGGGAATTAAAGCGCCCTCTTTTTATAGATGATGATGACTTTTAAATGACTAACCGCTTTGAATCAAGACGTACCACATATTGAGTCCTGACTGGTCTTACTGTGAATTATTGATATCTTAAGAGGGGACATTTGCCCCTCCCCAAACTCTCCAGGGCCCTCTTTCAATCACCTCTGATTTGTGTTACTTGACTGCCCATATGCGATTGTGAGGGTCCCCCCTCCTCAAAGCCCTACATAGAGCCCCAGTCCACCCCACAAGCGGCTCGCTGATCCCCAGCACCCGCCCTGTTGCCCTGGAGACTTGCCGCGCCACATCAATATGGCCACCAACCGGCGTGGACTTGGGTGGGTGAGAGTCCCGCCGCAAGAGCCTTTCTCGACGAGGGGGTCCTTTTCAATCTCTCAGAGGAACAATTGTATCCACAGACCCAAGAGGAGGCTCAAGTCCAGCTTCTTTTTTATCTAAACGGTACTCTATGCACAGGAGGGCTTATTAGATTAACAGAGAACACTAATCTTCCTCACAGGCTCTCCAAGACGTACCAGCTAACTTTATTAGTCTCCACAGACAAGGCCAAATCTGCTGACAGCGCAGGTCAATGTAAGCGCAAAGCATAATTCAACTTAGACCATGACGGAGAGGTGCCAGAGGTTCCCAGAACAAGTACCTGGAGCAGACGCGCAGATCCCAGTAGCGGATGAAAGTGTCGTATCCGCAGGTGAGAAGCTGGAAGGGAGACTCATAGATGATGTCCAACACACCTGCACCTCTGCGGAACTCCGTACCAAGACACGACACCAGGTGACACCTGAGAGGAAGATGTGAGAGAAGAAGACTGCAGATTATACCTTGTCAAACCTCAATGAGGAAGATTAACACACATTAATAAACCACAGACAGTGACAAGAGAGAATTACGCAAACTTGCTGGAGGCCGATCATTCCAGAGCACGAGTGGACAAGTGAGGTCACCTGCGTCATGTCTGAGTATCGGTTTTATCAAAGCAATTCAGTCATAAAACAGGTCATGTTTACTTGTTGTTGAGATTGGAACGTCTCCCAGTCTTTCCCCACATCTCGGAGTCAATAAAGATCTGGTTTAAATCCAAACGCCTTCATTTGCTCGCTTAATCTCTTATTACCGTTAAATCCCACTATACTTTCCAACATCCATGGACCACACAAAAGCTAAATTAAGTCTTAGGAAGAGGAGATAAAAAGTAAACACCTTTCTGACTTTGAATGGGCTGCTAAATCAGCTTAGTTTGGCCATAAGGTAAGTTCCCAGATACGCAAGTAAACCAAGAGGAGTGGAAGAAAGGAGATGGAGGGCAGAAAAGGGGGGTGCTGGGACTAGCACCACGCCCCATTGATCACAGACTCAACGGGTCCAAGGCGCCCTCCGCCCCCACCCGCGCCGCAGAGGCCAGATTATTGTAGAATCACAATTTCTTTGTTGCCATTTAATTCCCTCCATGACCGTGACTGTGTGCGACTTGTGGACCTTTGATACCTGGTCCCTAGCAACCATTTATGGGAGTCCAATGGCCATAGCGACCACCCCCCACGTTCGAGGTCTCCTGTGAGCTTGTTCACCGAGGGCAGACTGGTAATCCCCAACCTTCGCTCTGGGGGAGACGAGGGGGGTCTTTCTAAGGCACAGTCTCTTTTAGAGATAGTCCTGCAGAACCAAAGGCCAGGACCCTGGTGGGCCTAAAGACAAACTCTCTTGTAGCCCCTCGGGCATCTGCATACCCATCATTTACCCCTTGCTGCTAAAATAACATGCTGGCAACAACTTGAACTGATGGCAGTGCTGAACAATAGGAACAATCAATTAAATGATCCAAAACATTTGTTTGCAAAACATGCAATTTGCATCAGATATTTCTTTTTTAAGTGCTTTAGGAAATTGTGTAAACTCAGGAGAGAGAGGGAGAGAGAGCCTCCAACGTCTGCTGGGGACTCTGCAAATGTCAAAGCGTGAAGTGAGAAAAACAAGCATCGTAAAAGAAGTCCTCACATCTGTGCTCTGATTTTAAAGCCAGTAATAGCACTGTTCCAAGTACAACAGCAAACACCCAGGATTCTTAAATTGTTAGGTCACAGGTTTTTTTTATGCGTCCCATGTTTTTTCTCCCGTTTTAGAGAGACCTGTGAAGATTACAGGATGGAGGATAACCATATAATCTTTTAAATTACTGCATCTGCATGGCAGGCGAGCTTGTTCTTTCAGCGTCTGATCTGTTTGGGAACGTTTGCGGTGAGACTGTCCCTTTTCCAAACGTCTTCTGATCACAACTGGTTCGACAAGAGCCTTTGATCGAGTGGATAAAGGTTAGAGGGCTGCTAAAGAAAAATTGATCTTCAATTTAAACCCCGAGTTATGGCACGTGTTTTATTAAGGTCAGAAGGTGAAATGGACAGATTAATTAAGACATGAGTGCGACTGTCCCAGTGGAGTAATACATATCCAGTGTGTCCGCCAGCAGTCCCTCTCTACGTGCGTTCAACGGTTGCCACAGAAAGGTGGTTTGCCTTCTCCTTCTTTAAGCAAGCAAAACTAGAAATTATGTAACAATAAGTGAGGCCCTATGGTGGCTTTTTTCACAGCTCTTGCCGAAGGAGATGTCTAATGTTCAGACATGTGGAAGCGGAGAGGTCACTAACAGACATGTAGGGGGCAACTGCGCATATTTGCAATCTGCTAAAGTGATCACATGAACAATGTAGCCACCAAATACAGACAGACAAAATAGAGGGAAAAGCTTTATTTTCCACATCCTTTTAAAGCGCTCCTCAAAGAGCAACTGACCTCAACTTAATCCTCTTTGACCCCTCGATATGTTTAAGCTCAAGCAATAACAGCACTCAGTACGTGCAAAACGTATCCAAACAAAGAGAAACCATTTATATTTTACAGATTTTATTAGGAAATAGTACAGATAAAAGCATAATAAATGACATATACAATAAATTATATTTAATACATTTGAAATAATTATAAACTTTATAAATACTTTTTAGGTTAAATTTAATTTTAGGTTGAGGTGCTATTTGTTTTTATATTAGATTTTTTTATATTTACTGTTGCACTAAAATCCAAAAGTGAAGAATTGATGTTATTTATTACTTGATTGTTCAAGCTACCTCACAGAAGTGCTCTGTTTGTGAACAGAGTTGTTGAATGCTAAAATAAGGTGAATTAAATAAAAAATAAGGAACATCCTGGATCTGTTTCTTTGCTCTTCTTTATTCTTTTTGTATGTATTACAGAAGTATTGGATCGGGTTTCGTTATCGGCAGATACTATGAATGAAATGACTCGGATTTGAGGGCTGAAAAAAAAAAGCTGATTTGGACATCCCTAGTTTTTGCATCTAATCTTTTCATATACAGATATAGATTGTAGTACAAAATATATATAGCATGAGGCACTCAAAAAACAGATCAAGATTAATAATTTAAACCAATAATATTTTTTTTTTACTAAATATATATATAATTATAATCATTTAAAAGATAATTCATTAATTCAAATAAATAAACCAAAATAAGCTAATTTATATATATATATTACACGTACATTTTAAAAATCTATTTAGAAATATATATTTAAATGTGCACACATATTAAATTGGAAGATATATAAAAAATAAATTTTATTGTATATTTGTAGTACCCAAAAATATTTTGTAGACACAGATATATCTTAATATCTGTGAAAAGCTAAAGAGAGTTGCAAATAAAACTGCACCTTTTTTATGTTCAGATATTGTTGGGGACTTTCTAAATCTCTATTCTGCACTATGAAGAATGGCATGTGTTCGTAATTAGTCATGAGTTATGGTCTCAGGGCCATCAAGAAAAATGGTGGGTCTGGCCTCCTTAACAGTCCTGTGTCTCTGTTTGACCATTTGGGCCACACACACACACACACTTTATAAAAGGGAACTTTAATGAATTGATGGATTTTGAAAAAGGGCAATGGCGAGGACATTTCTTTGGGTGTTAGATCCACAGGAAAAGGTCAGTTTGAGCTAACGCTCTTGTAAGGTTAAGTGTAGAGGGTAAACTGGCACAGGGAAGCTATGGGAAACAGCCAGTGCCCTGAAAGGATGCGAGACAGGTACATAAAGAGCCCTGCTGAGGTTTTCAGGCCCTAAAACAAACAGAAATCGTATTGCGCCGTCTGCATGTCAGCCAATTTAGCCCACAGTCGAAATAACCACCAGCAAAGAGGAAAGAAAATAAAAGAATGCCGTGGAATGGGACAATGGAGACTTTTAAATGTCACACGCGTTCTCTTAAAAACAATGAGATTGCAATTTGTATAACACAGCTCTTGGTAGGATCCAGGCATTTAACCCCTTTTCTTTGACAGAAAAAATGTCAAGAATTCGTGGCCAATTGTGGGATTCTTTGATGGCAAGAGCCCCATGAAAAGTTAGGGGTCCTTTTAAAGCACCACTTGTGTGTCCAGGCTGACTCAGGCTGATCATAGACTTTTTCACTTTAAAAGAAGAGAAAGACATTAAAGAAAGAATTGAATTGCCATGTTAAGGGCAAAGTCAGAAATACTGAAGTTCCTGATTCTTTATAAAGGAAGTTAAATTAACTACTTTTGTCTGCAAAAAAAAACTTTTTACATCATCCGTCAAATTTAAAGTATTCACCGGATTTATATATATATATTTGTTATTATTGATAATATGAATATTTAAAAAATGGATAAGACAATGGACCCTCTGCATACTATATGCAAGAATAAACATTTTTACTGCAATTGGTGCTTATTTAGTATCATAATTTGAAATATTGTAAATATTATCTGAGAAACAGGGATGCACTTCTGGTCTGACAGGTAAGGTGGATAAAAACAGTGTTGGGTAAAATGTTATATGTGGAAATGTTATGCAGTTGCATGTAGAAAATCTTCATTTTAATTTCAACAATTTTAATAATTCATTCATTTTCCTTCGGCTCAGTCTCTATTTGATTGCTCGCCACAGCGGAATGAACCGCCAACTATTCCAGCATATGTTTTACACAGCAGATGCCCTTCCAGCCGCAACCCAGTACTGGGAAACACCCATACACAATCATAAACTACGGTCAATTTCATTCATTCATTAATTTTCTTTTCGGCTTAGTCCCTTTATTAATCAGGGGTCACCACAGCGGAATGAACCGCCAATTTATCCAGCATATGTTTTACGCAGTGGATGCCCTTCCAGCTGCAACCCAGCACTGGAAAACACCTATACACTCTTGCATTCACACCCACTTATACACTACGGCCAATTTAGCTTATTCAATTCACCTATAGCGCATGTCTTTGGACTGTGGGGGAAACCGGAGCACCCGGGGAAAGCCACGCCAACACGAGGTGAACAGGCAAACTCCATACAAAAATGCCAACTGGCCCAGCAGCCTTCTTGCTGTGAGGTGACAGTGCTAACCACTGAGCCACCAAGCCAGCAAAAAATGAAAACAAATGAACAATTTTCAAGATATTGTGTATTTATTTAATGCATCCACATATTGTTAGTTGAATTGACACATTCAGAGGTTCAGTTGTGTCTGCATATGTATAATATTAATGTTATATGAATATATTTCTTCTATGAAGAAGGATTTTTGTAAAAGGATCATTAATAATTGTTTAATAAAAATGTTTAAATAATAATCAAAAGTTTAATAATTGAAAATCTCCTATTAAAAAGCTACACTGCCCATAACCCCAAACTACAAAAATCATTTTGGCCACAAATATAGGAACATCTGTGTTGTTTCTTTTTACTTTTCCTTCAGTCTGGAAACGATGTGTTTTATACCAGTTTAAACACTATATTCTAGACACACAAATAAGCACATTACATATTTAAAATATTGAGTCTTGCACTTACTATATTAACACCATTAACCTGATTGCTTAAAAGGAGCCTTGGATATCAAGACATGAAGGACAATGTAACATAAGTAATTTATCTGACCGTCTGAAATGTGTAATATAATTATTACTTAGTTATTTGTTTTGAATCCACATTCAATCATGTTTGATGTGCAAAGCAGCCTATTTATTTACAATCATTTTTAAAAAAAAAGTGTAGATATCAAATGCTAGTGCATTATACCAGAATGTTGCTATGGTAATCATTGCAACTTCGGGAGTGAGATTTGTTCTGTATATAAACATTTTTTTAGGGAATTCACTCCTGTTTTTAAATGTTGTTGTCACTCCTAAAACTTCAGTGTGCACGTGGCTAATAATATTTGTTTTGGTGTCTGGAGCTCGTCTGTCTTGAGAATGATCATTATCAAATGTCTTTTTCAGGTGCTTGATTTGAAAGACACAACAGAAAACACCATGCTAGTTATGTTCTGACTAACAGTAGCAGAATCTCAGTGTCCCTCATCCTCAAGCTCTTTCATTCATAGTGGTGTAATGAGTTGACGCAGCCGGTCAGCTGCTGCTCTGAGACATGAGGGTCTGAGTGATGTTGGCCTGTACAAGTCTTCTTCGTTATTTCACCACCCATGCAATAGGCCCTGCTGAAAATACACCCCTTCTCTGATCTTTCAAAAACATGATTAAAAAAATGTCAGCAGCTTTTGCTAGTTGCATGTAAAGTCTTGATAAAAAAAAAAAAAAAAAAAACATCAGACCTTCTCGTCTTCTTGGGTGATCTAAACATACACTCAGTCATGTGAACTACATTTAATTAGTTGTAAAACTGCGGGAGGCTAATTTTCTTAACTTTTAACAAATAATCTGAAATGAGCATTGGATTAAAACTGAAATAAATTCATAATTGTTATTTTCTATTGTCATTATCAGAAGTATAGATTCTATAGTAGAAGTTTTCTATTTTATAAAACGTCTGAAATGCATTTGTGATTCCTCATACCCAATATATCTGACACTGCAGTGTTGGCATTTCAATTCAAGAATGTTTCTATAGATCTAGTTTTCAAAATAAAGCTATAAACTATTTACTTACACACACTGATAAGTAGGGCCAGGCAGAATCTGCATACATTTTTTGCTATTTCTGCGTTAGAATTTTGTAAAAAAAAAAAAAAAAACTGTCGATTTATGCAGAATTATTTTGGGAGTATTGTAACTAAAAACTCAATATATGAAATAAAAAAAATAATACCCATTTAACTTTAATTTAATGTTTACAATGCAAATCCAATTAAATCTACTCATTTGGTAAACAAAGCAAGTTTCTCATATAATATATCTATTAAAAGACAGAAACTATTACTTTACAAACTGTATTGTAAATAAATCAAATTGACATTTTTATATTAGTTAATGATATTACTGAAATTAATTTTAAAACTGAAACATAAATTTACACACAGTTAAACAAGTAAATAAATAGATGCAATAATGGGCTTAAAATCTGTGGAAATCTGCAGATTTCTGTGCGCACAGATTCGTGTGGGCCAACTGATAGATAAAAGATTTAGTATATTTTAGGGTTGGACAATATATTGTTTCAGCATCGATATCACAATGTGCACATCTGCAATAGTCACATGGCAAGATGTGCAATTTTCAGTCTGAACTATAGTTGACCAGGAGCTACAGAAATGTATTTAATTACTGTATTTATAAGAAATCTATGATTTATGCAAAAAAAATGTCTCACTTACTATTTTTCTCTTGTTTCTAGTTCAAATATCTACATTTCAAAGTGAAAACAAGATTATTTTACTTGCCCCACTGGCAGATCATTGTACCTGTTTTAAGGAAAAACATAAATTTTGACCTATTTCTTCTGAAGTTAAAAACAAAACAATATTTTTACTTGATCTAAGACTTTTTGGATATTTAAACTGAAAACAAGACAAAGAAAAGCATTGTGATTATACTGTTAGACTCCCCAGAAAACCATCATATAGTGAAATTCAAACCATCTTGTGAAACTGTGTTCATATCGCAATATTTATCAGAAAAAAAAAAATTTTTTTTGCAATATCAGACTTTTCCAGTATCGTGCAGCTGTGGTATATTTCCATTCAAAAGTTTAATAAATTAATAACTTTCATTAGTAAGGATGTGCTAAATTGGCCAGAAATGGCAGAATCAATTTATCTTTGTTAAAAAAAAAACAGATTTCTCTCATGGTTTAATCCTCCACTTTTTCCAAACCTGTTTGAGTTCTTTCTTCTGGTAAACACAAAAGAAGATAAACTGTAATGTTGGGATTAACAGCCGTTGACTTCCATAGTTTTTTTTCCCAATATGGACGTTTGGATTTTTTTCCCAACATTTTCACAATATCTTTTTTTGTCTTCAGCAGAATAAAAAAAATCATAAAGGTTTAGATCCACTTGAGTGTGAGTAAATGGTGAGGACATTTTTATAGCTGTGTTATTATATTCTCTATAATAAATGAACCTATTAACATGATTTCTGATAGATCATGATAAAGATGACTGAAATCATTCTGATATGCTTAATAAATGCATTCTTGATGAGCACAAACAGTCCTTCCAAAAAATAAAAAATAAATGAAAAACTAAAGAAATAATAAAGAACTACGCCAATGTTGCCTCAGAAAGACTTTGGGCTTTATTTTAACGACATAGGCACAAAGTCTACAGTGCATGGCGCAAAAGCATTAAGGGCATGTCCGAATCCACTTTTGCCATTTTAAGTATGGAACAAATACGTTTTGTGCCCTGGCGCATGGTCTAACAGGGTTGTGCTTATTCTCCTAATGAGTTATGGGTGTGTTTTGAGCATGCATTAAACCAATCAGAGTCTCATCTCCCATTCCCTTTAAGAGTCAGTTGCTTCACGCCATGGCGCATTTGCTATTTACATGGTGGACTTTGTAAGTGGAAAAATTGAAAGCTTCAACAGCGAGAAAACCGTTAAACAGATCATCTGCAGCATGAGGATAAAGAATGAGCCTCCTCTATTGAGCCTCTTTAACTCCTTTACTTTCATAGATAAGGAAACAGTGTTGTTCACACTCCACTGAAGACATCCATTAGCCTACATATTTACTGTAATTTAGTTTGTTAAATGCAAAGATTTGTTTCAAAACTATTTCTAAATTCAGTTCTTATTTCCAGCATACTATAATAAACAATAATAATGAAGTGTGGTCAAAAAACTATAATTATTATATAGTTATATCCAAACACACGTCCTGTTCTTATGCCCTGATGCATTCTGATGCATACGTCTCCAAATCTCAACAGGTGGACAAATCTAAACTTGTTTTTATTAAAATATAAATATGCATATAATAAATAATACTGCTCATAATAGTAACATTATACAAATGCAAATTGTCAGGAATGAACTGAAAAAAGGCATAAAGGCATGAACTGAAAAAAGGCATAAAGGCATGATAATAGCATGGAGGCAGTGGTTTTTATACAGTATTTATGTAGAAAATAATATTTTTGTAACGTTTTAATTCTTAGATTTTTTTTCATATGTAAAGATATTTGTGTATTGCTGTACATCCTGTGTGTATTAAATAATGTGTAAACATTTGGACTCACATAGGTGCACAACTAACATGCTCTGCACTGGACTTTAGACCTGCTTTTAGATGGTCAATGGCGCAGTCTATTTCAGTTCTTCAAAGTAGCAACACGCCAACAATGCGCCTGAACACATCTCTATTTTAGACCAGTACGCCCATGAGTCCACAAAGTGGCGCAAATGGATTTGCTATTCAAACAACGTGGTGCAAAACGTGAAAATTAGGGTTGCGCTGGTCTGAAAATAGCAACAAATTGCGCCAAACACATCTTGCGCCTTATTGGGTGTACAATAGGTCCCTTTATGAATGAATGAATTAATTAATTAATGAATTAATGAATTAATAAATTAATAAATACATTGCACTTTATATCTAAATGTAAAATGTATATCTAAATGTGGTATCTAAATGTAACCACTCTAATGTGTCTCATGTTTGTGCAGGTCGTCTAAGAGTTATGCTGGTGGCCTGTCTGGAAAATTTTAAAAAGGGCGACACAGGAACACACACACACACACTTACGCACACATAGCCCTCATTCCCGTCACCCCCAGCCTCTCCACTCATCAGTCGGTTTCTCAGCCCCCTGTGACTGGCGGCTTTGTGCTCCTCACACAAGGTGCACCTGATTACTAGACGGGAACACATTATGGCAGGATACAACTGACCCCAGTGCAGCCACACAAAGACAGGAGGAAAGACAACACGACTCGCTCCAGGACAGGTCACTGAAGGCTCCTGGGACACTCAACCCTCAGGTAACACACACAGAGGCAGATAAAAACTAGCCCAATAATGTGTGTGACAAATATCAACCGAAACCTCCCTACTTGAGCAAGTACGACAATATCGAATAAAATATATCTAATAAAAATCTAATAAAATATAAATTAGCTGAGGCTAATATTACTATTTAACATCATATTATCATATCATAAAATTTACAGGGATGGTGGGGCTAATGGCTAATAAAAATAACTTTATATTAATTTTCAGACAACATAACACCAATGTTTTAATTTAAGAGTTAAGAAATTATTATTTGGTAAATAAAATAGCAACCAAGATGAACTAATATTAAACAATACTTGTACACCATTTATTAATCATAGATCAAGATTTTCGAATGCGTTTTTAAAATCCATATTCTTGCTTGTTAATGTTAGTGAATGCACTTTAAGTTAACATGAACTAATAATGAACAACTTAATTATAGTTAATGGTAATAAATTTGAATACTGTAATAAATATATTTTTTGTTAATGCTTGTAAATACATTAAATAACATTAAATAATACAAATTCATTGTAATGTGTAACCAACATTTTTATTTGAAATATTATCAGGCCTTTATAAAACAAAATAAACGTTCGCATTTTAGTCAAACCATCATGCCTAATAAATAAATTAGGCATGGGATGATAACTGGTTTCAAGGGTCACCGCGGTTTAGAAAATACAAGGTTTTAAAACCACTAAAATGTTCTGTTATACCATTGCTAAGCTATATGTAAGGGTTTTTTAATGTATTTTTATGTGTTGTAACGAAATCAGTGTTTTTGAAACTAATGAAGACAGCAGAAGTCAATGATTTATTTGAACAATTTAGGCTGACATGTTTCTTAAAATATAATATATTGTGTTCAATGAAGAACGGAGTTTTTTGTTTTACTCAGACATATAAAAAGTACTTATTTTAGAGCAGTAATCACAATACCGTGATACTGTGAAACCATGGTATTTTTATCCAAGGTTATCATACCGTCAGAATCTTATACCGGCCCATGCCTATAATAAATCCAGAGAAATTTACATATAACATTTCTAATTAAATGTTTTTGCATTTTTCTGACTACACACCCATGATCATTTAACCCAATCAAATGGTTACATCATTAAAGTATATTTTAAAACTATAGAAATAGCATACAGTGCTGCGCAATTTATTTTATAATAGTCTGTTATGTTATGTAGCTGTGGATTACAAACAGTTTTTGAATACATTTAATTTAGCAAAGACACATTAATGATAGATAAAACGATAGAAAGTAAATTTAGTTCAATACATAATCCTGTAATACTTTAATTTCATCAATAAATCTTAAACAAATTCATATATTCATAATATCACAAATTATTAAGCAACAGTTTTCACCACTGATAAAAATGAGAAATGCTTATGGAGCACAAAATCAGCATGATAGAATGATCCCTAAAGAATCATGACACCCCTAAAATCAAATGGACTAAATTACATTTAAATCACATTCAAATAGAAATCATGTATTTGTGAATTACAATAGTAGGGCTGCACGATATTAGAAAAATTTGACAATTTTTTTTTCACTGCAATATATATTGAGATAGAAATACAAATTCACCATGACTTAAAGGTGCAGTATGTAAGTTTGACACCCAGTGGTTGAACTAGGTATTGCACTCCTGGATCATAATAAAAGTACGCTAGGATGCCAGATTGTGTACAGGAGCGAGTGATTTAAACTGTGTTCTAAATAAAAGCAACGACACGCGATAGAGGGAATATTTTCCATATTAAAAGGAGTTTTTGTCCTAACCAACACCTCGAATTGATATATTAGAAATGGCTTCTATTTCTCACAGCTGAACAACAGAAACCTATGACAGCTAGATCACCTCAGGTAAGCCTTGTGTGCTTTATTCTGTGCTAAATGCTAACAATGCGAGTTTGAATGCATTTTACATGGCATTTGTTGCCATATACTGAAAGCAGAAAGTTCACCTCAGATCTTGAAAATACAATAAACCGTCTGAAATTGAACTTTAGAACTAAACACATATGAGTGATTCAGCATCTACATTGATGTTAAAGTGGGTTAACATGTATTAAATAGATTCTAAACCTTACCGTTTGGTGAGCGAGTGCATATTCTGTGCTTCTGAAAGGCTGTATTTACATTTCTGCCGTGTTTCGTCTGGTGCAAACAGCCAAATAGCTGATCACTGCCTCTCTCGTCACAGCGTGTTGTTAGGACACGCGGTTACAATGTAACCTGCTCACCTAATGTTTACGTTCGTAATATTTATGTAATTTGCTAATTAATAACCTCATGTGGAACTGCATCTGTCTCCCATACTGTTCTTTTTGGTCACGGACGCATGCTTTCAGAGTCTTTCTGAATGAATGAATGAAATACGCTGTTTTCCAACAAGGCAACCCGGAGTGCTGACATATAATTGGCTAAACTGGCATCGTGCATATGAAATTTATCTAAACAAAGACAGCGTTCCGGCACGGAAAACCCATTTTCAAAGCAGAATATCTGACTTCAGCATTGTTTTTCAGTTAAACAAGTATGTTCACTTGGGATGTTTCTTAAATATCTGCACACATATTATGGTATTTTTATGCTTTAGAAGAGTCAAAAACTTACATACAGCACCTTTAAATAGCTCTATTTGGAAAGTCATTAATTTAGATTGATTGCGATGATTTTGTAGCGGAGTAAAATATAGATATATCTTATGCAATTTACTATGTACATATGATAAACAAACTACAGTCATAAATAAACACAAGTGAACAATAAAGTGAAATAAATATTGCTTTATGGTTTTCTGGGGTGAGTCTGACCGCATTCGGGTACATTTTGATTGAACAATCAAACATAACATTGCATAGACTTCATCATATAAATTATTTAATACAATTAATCTTTATTAAACTTCTTTATGCACTATTAAATGCTTTAAAAAGTCTTTTCAATATCACAGGTAAGTTTATCGATGATAAACTTACACTCTATTATGGTTAAATTCTGCAGCATCTCCACAAATCTCACGTTTTGACCTTAGCTTTCTGGTCATCTATATCTAGGGATGCACAAAATATTGGCAGCCATATTGATATCGGCCGATAAATGATATTTTTAATGTTATCATTGTCAGTCCGATATCAAAATTGGGCCAATATCTTTAAGCCCATAGATTGCGTAATTGTACAATCTACCTGCCTTGCGCATGTGTGGGTCAAACTTCTTCAGACTTGTCCAGTGCACTATAAGGGAGCTTTCCTCACATTGTTTATTCCTTCAAAGTCCATCCTGGTATTGCTGTACATTCATAAATCAGCAAGTAACCATGTTTCTTATCATAGTAGATATGTTTGATAGAGTGCCATTGTGTATTTTGCTTTAAATCGCCTCAGGAAAAATATTCTATGTGTAAACATAATAGCAGCGATGCTCACGTGCTAAACAACTCGTTGGGTTGTTTGTAATCTAATATGATTATTTGTAATTATCAGCGTGTTGCTTGCCATGTGTTGTTGATGTAAGATTGTATTCAGTTTAATCAGTATATATTTATAATGATTATAACGAGCGCACATTGCTTTGAGTAGGCTATTCAGTTCAGAAGATCAGTTCAAACTTTTATGAAGTTTTTAAAATAAAAACAGTTGTTCACTGTTTAAAAATATAACATTTTGAAATATTTATATTTATCGGCTAATATATCGGTTATTGGCCTCCAAATTTTAAGAGTTATCGGTTATCGATATCGGCCAAAAATCCATATCGGTGCATCCCTATCAATAACCCCAACTCAACAATGCATATCTTGCCATGTGACTATTGCAGACACACACACATTGCGATATCGATGCTCAAATGATATATTGTGCAGCCCTATATAATAGTATTTCACAATTTTACAGATTCACTGTATTTTTGATCAAATAAAGTCTTGTTTAGTAAAAGCATTCATAACAAAGCATCTGAAAAAATGTGGTGGTAAAATCTAAACAACAAGACCTAAAATGCAGGCAGCCTGTTGTCTGTAAACTGACCGTCACACCTCTGTGTAACCTTCACTGACTCCTAGTTTAACAGGGCTGTAGTGACTCTAACTTGATTGAATGGCCTGTTTACCTGTGCGTGCATCTGCATTCTGATAGCGACCAGCCCACGTGTCCATCAAGCTGACACTGGCTGCCCACGCCTCACAGATCAAACACCAGCCACGTCGCAGACCCACATTAATCTGCCCTCAACTTTTGTGTTCCGGTGCTCTATACAACATGTGATTCCCAGGGAACTCTGTCTGGAATCGCCTCTACTTCTTCTCCGCAATTTCTTTTTTTTTTCCCAGTCTCAAATTTCCTTGTCATTTGCTGCCGGAACTCACCGTACCCCCCCACCCCACCTTTTACTTTCCTTAGACTGACAACATGCAAGCAGGCTGAATTCAGCAGGTAAAGCTGGGGAATTACGGAAACCAGTCAGGTTGTATCAGGTTTAAGCCTGGCCTTTCATGACAGGAATTTTTAAGTCAGCTTTGAACTTCCTAAAAAGAAAAGAGCGAGCTGAAGGGATAATGAGGGAACTACTATCAGCATGATAAGGTTCAAACTTTCACTTTGTGTCAAATTATTAGTTTTAACTAGTGACATTTCAATTCATTAAATGTTTGAAGATTTAAAACCTGCAGAAACTACAATCAACCGTGTAAAAAAAAAAGCCTGCCCAAAAAGTCTAATATGATAGGGAGGTTAGATATGGAGTAATTTATACCAGTAAAGTATTTTAGGGCTCTTCGCTTAACATAGATTTCACAGTAATTTATGTGAAATAATAACAACAAGGGGGACGACACGGTGATGTAGAGGGTAGCACAATCGCCTCACAGCAAAAAGGTCGCTGGTTCGAGTCCCAGCTGGATCAGTTGGCATTTCTGTGTGGAGTTTGCATGTTCTCCTTGTGTTTCCTACGGGTGCTCCGGTTTCCCCCTCAGTCCAAAGACATGCACTATAGGTGAATTGAATAAACTAATTGGCCGTAGTGTATGTGTGTGAACAGGAGTGTGTGGGTGTTTCCCAGTGTTGTGTTGCGGCTTGAAGGGCATCTGCTGCGTGAAACATATGCTGGATAAGTTGGCGGTTCATTCCACTGTGGTGACCCCTGATTAAAAAGGGACTAAGCCGAAAAGAAAATGAATGAATGAATAACAACAATAAAAATCGATTGTTTGCGCCTTATTAAATGTGAAATATTTTGCACAATAGGCTGACAAAGGCTAGACACAAAATACAGTATTCAAAAGTTGAAAATAGAACAAGACAAGAACATGTTCAGAGTGGAAAAAAACCCTCAAACTATCTTTTACAGACTAACAAACACAGTTGTAAAATGGATTGATGTAGGATGCATGCCAATGACAGGTTCAACAGGGTAAATAGTATTATACCCGAGTAATTCCTGAGTATGTCCCATACAGGTGAGTGGGCTTAACAAACCACCTGTAGAAAAGACACCCTCTCATCTCTCTGACTCTTGCACCAGGTTGCACATTTGCACCATAGACACTTTCTTAATAACTCCATGTCTCTTGGAGACATTGCGCATTTCAAATTGTGCTTCACAAAGGTGAGTGAGCTTGACAAACCACCTGTAGAAACACTCTTCTCTCTTATGCACCTGACACTTTATCTAAACTCCATCTTACAAGTACTCAATAAGGAAAACGAAGTTTACTATAAATGTACCACAATCATGTTGCACTGCTTGCTTCAACCTTAAATAACTCCTTTGCACAATATTAAACCTTAAATACCTCTTTTGCACAATATTCACCTTTTATAACTCTCTTGCGCAATATCCTGCACAACATTGTTCATGTAAAGGTACTTGTATAGCCTGTCTTATGTGTATAGTTAAGTATCTTAAAGTACATGTTAGTTATGCATAGGTTTTATAAAATAGCTCTTATGTCCAGTCTTGTGATTGTATTTATGATTAATTTATGTAGCACCGTTGTCCTGCGGGACACCACATTTCGTTCCTCTGTATGTCCACACATGTAGTGGAATTACAATAAAGCTCGACCTGACTTATAATGAAACATATAAAATATAAAAGAACACATTTGTATATCCATTTATTAAAACAAAGTTAAACAGAAATGATATACCTTTCTGTGTCCCAGATTCGAAGAGGAGCAAAATTCTCACAGCAGGCTGTTCCGGTCACAAACGTCCTGCAAAAATGCAAAGATCTTTAGTAAAATAGTCAAATATATATATATTTGACTGATGACAAAATAAATGCATTATATTAAACAGTATAAGATAACTGGAATAACCATAATAAAATAATAAAAACATTTATAATCTGCAGTTTATACTAAGTTTGTAAGTTTATTTTTAATAATGATTACAGATGATCAAATATCATTATTAGCAAAAGTAGTAAACTGTAAAATAAATAAAAGAGCAATTTTCCATATTTTGTGATTCGTGTTTTTATTTTTCCCCATTTCTTTATGCTTTTGAATTGCCTTATAAGACCTTGAACTTTCTTCCAACAACTTTTAACATTGAGAAATTTGAAAAAGTGACTTTTATGAAACTCTTTAATAGTTTAAAGTGATATATTGTCTGGGTTGGTGTTGTATATCACAGTACTAAATCCTTATAATAGAACTGCCAGTACATTTTCTGTTATTTTACCGACTTATTTCTCTATTTATTATTTTGTATACATTATATTACTTTGTCGTTATACTTTTTTTTTTTAAATTGTATTGGTTTTAATGAACATACAAACAAAAACAAAAAAGGACAAAGACAAGGATATCAGTAGACACAAGTATAGCTGCAAAAGTCATAAAAATAAATGAATAATAAATAAATAAAAATACAAACAGGATACAAAAATCATAATAAACAAATAACGTTCTGCTGTGATTGAGTAAAGTCACACTTATTATGAAAATACATCTGAAGCATCAGAGGTTCATTAGAGGCATCCATATTTTTGAAAGACATCCCCTTTGTTTCTTAAGCAGTATGTATATTGTTGCAAGAGCATTGTTTCATTCAGATGTTGTATGAACAGTTTAAATGAAGCCTTTGTTAGATCCAGTTGAGCAAAATGGATTGTTTTGCTAGATAGGAAACAACGCCGAGTTGTTATGCTTTGGTTAACTGTAGAGTTGAATTTTCAACATCAAAAGTCGACAAGATCAACATCCCATAATGCAATTCACAACTACAAATAACCAAAAAACACTTGTGAATTACAAAATAGGGAAACTGTTAATTAACAGAGATTTTTTAGAGTGTATATGCTTAAATGTGTTATTGTTAAAGATTTACAAAATCTGCGATTAAGAGTCCTGAATGCTTTTCAGAACATTTGTTCAAACCATCCTTCCCCCACTATTAATACGTTTAGCATTGAAATACTAAGCCGATGACGTATCGCTGGAGCAATATTTTAGCTCCTGGAGAGAAAACACACGGTGCATTAAAAACAAATTTTGAAAAGCGAATGGAGCGCGGCGAGGTGTAAAGAGTGGCTGAAGGGTATGTTGAGACAGTGGTTTTGTCCACAGATGTGTTTTCGTTCATGAGACATCTAGGGAAGAAGGGGGAAAAAAAAAGAGAAACAAAAACACTCGGATGCCTCCTTTTTAGCCAGGTGACAGGTTGAAATTAGTGAAGCAGGTACGGGTGGGCGGGTGTGTGAGAGCAGTGCTTTTTGACCTGGTTGATAGTCGGGGATTAAGGCCCTCCTGGACAGCTGGGATTGGCGGGCGAGGCTCAAGGCTCTCCTGCTCCCTGCATTGTGTTCGGAGGTGAGCTGAACAATAGAGCCCTCACACTAGTGAACACACAGGAATGTGCCTGTTTTAGCACTCAGGTATTTCTACAATGCCCTGCTGGGATGGTCTCTTTCATTGACAGAATGCTTTCTCAGTCTCTGTGCCAACTATGTAAAGTGTGTGCGGCGACAATGTGCCTCGCAGCGAATGCTTACCGACGCACCACGCGAGAGGCACGTAAAACTAGATGAATCACAAAGCATCTCCCTCGCTCACATACTTTCATACCTCCAGAGAAAACCCAGAGAAAGAGCAGGGGGCTCTTTGCCCTCCCACTAACATCAACCAAAGAAACAGGCTTTACAATGGAATACCAGTGTGGCCTCAAATTAACAACCAGCCCGTGTGAATAAGCTCTGTAGCGCCTGGTGTCCAAATCCAAAGCCCCAGCACAAAAACAGAGAGAGGGACAGTGACCCTTCACTCGCTCACATACACATACAAACATAACACCACACACACACACACACACACACACACACACACACACACACACACACACACACACACACACACACACACACACACACACACACACACACACACACACACACACACACACACACAAACACAGTTGGAGAAACTTGAATGTTAAGGTGTGCAGAATTTGAATATTTGAAGAGTTTAAAAGTGAACCCCCCCAAAAAAATGAAACACGTAAACAAAATGTAAAGCCAATTTACTGTCATAAAGAAGAAAAAAAGCACACTGTTAGTTAGATTTGAATGTAAAGGGGAGTGCTGAAGACATAAAACAAATCTTTGAAAAAAAATTGAGATGTTGAGAAATTGCTAAGCAAAATGTAAAACCATTTTTGGTTTGATTTTGGAGTGGGGTGGGGTGGGGTGGGGGGGGTGAAGATAAGCACAGTAATTTATATATTGATAAAATGCAGTGCCTAATTTCAGAGCACTGATTTGTAACATTTTTATGAGCTAGTAAAAACATAAAATGGCTTGTAAAAAAAGCACCAAAACAAAACTTAAGTTAAAGTATGTCAAAAAACTAAAACACAAATGGTTAAGAGCCATGTTTCATGTGATAATGGAGGAAAAAAAAATTCGCACACAGTTGATGAGGTGAACAAATTCAATTATAAGCGAAGTATCAAACAAAAACCCAGCAAGTCTTTTTTTAACATATAACATGAAATATAACCAAGAAACAACACACATAAGCAAAATACAAAGCTATGAAAAGCGAAAAAGCACAGGGGCACTTGGTTAGATGCGAATGAAACGGTATGCATTAATTCAATTCTTAACTTAAAATTAACTACAAACCGAACTAAAAAAAGTCACACTGAAATTGTGACAAGATCAACCTTAAGCATTTTGTGTGAAAACGGAGACAAAGTACACCCCTCACAAATCTATCTTTTAAATTTATATTTTTAATAGTAAGCTATACAATATTATATTTGTGCATATACATTAGATTAGTCAGTACTGAAGGCAAATCTGGAGCTTATCTAACAAAATAACTTATGATAACGGTCCAAAAACTAGTACACCCAAATTTAAATGTTATAGAAAAACAATAAACAAAATTTAAAAAAGGAGAAAAAATCAAGAGAAGCAAATAAATTGAAACATTTTGTTAAAATTTTGTTTGTAATTTATTTTTGCAATATTTTGCTTGAATTTAATTCTATTATCTTATCATTTCTAAATGTGTTTAGTGACTAAAATATTATTTTAATAAATATATCTGTTTAATAAATCTGTTTTGTTTAAATGCACCAAAATACATTGCCTATATTTACTGAGAAATGGATACAAATATTCATTTTCAAAATGGGGTGTCCTTATGCTGAGCACTGTAGATTGTAGATTTGAACAATGGGGTGTACTTGAGTTCAGAGCAGAATTGAATTTTTTTTTATTAAATAAACACTGTCCTAAACAATACCCCAGCATAGAACGACTTGAAGAAATTGAGAAACCTAAGCAAAGAGCCATTTCTGGTGTGAAAATGGAGTGAAAGAGCAGAAAGAAAGAGAGGGAGAGCGCTAGTAAAGTTGAGGGAACATGCGTTCACGTCTGTGATGGCTTCAGTTAGTTTGTTCATTGAGGGCCCAAGCATATTGGCAAAGACAGCCATGGCAGCTGTCAACCCAGTTAGCGGTGGCCCATCAACCATATTCAGCTCGCCTGGCCAGTGCTGGCATTTTAATTACTGTTGGGTAAACTCATTTGCCCCAATGAAGGCCGTGCGCCCTAATAGAATATGCAGGCTGCCTGACCTTTGAACCCGTGTGACACAAGATACAATAGGGGCAAGGCCAAAGCTCTCTCTTCCCAGCCCTTATTACTCTCTATTACTTCAATTACTTCTCCCTCAGTGAGTCCGATTGTGAAAAAACACAAGGGAGGGAGAGAAAAGGAGAAAAATAGAACACCACAATTAAATACATTTTTGTCTGCCAGACAAGTTCTGATTGATCTGAAAGGGACTCCTAGTGATATTATAGCTGTAAAAGGTCAAAGCCTCTCTCTCGCCTAATGTGCCTCCACCTTCCCTCGACCTTACGCCCCCTTCTAAACTGAAGGGCATAGACAATCTCCCTCCAAAGCCTCCCTCGGCCCACGCTGCCCACCCCGAACCCCAACTCCTCTGCCCCAAAAAACCCAGCACGCCTCAGGATCATTAGAACATGTCAGGGGTTCACTGCCAACACAACCATTTTGGTAACCTAATCAGCTGACATCATTATTCGAGGAACTGTGCAGCATGAAATTAGTGCCGGGGTCACACAAACTTTAATTCAGCCCCTGCTGGGAGAGGAACTCCACAGTAACAACATTGTTAGTGCCAAACCAACACAAGCAACCACACATATTGGGTCAAGACCACCGCAAGCGCTTTTTCAACCAAACCGCACACATCACTGGAAATGTGATAAAAGCACCACATAGATTTAAAGAAGAAGAAAAGTATATTTTTTTCATTTTTGTTCATTTCTTTACATTTTGAACGCAAACTGAAATGGACTATTTCCAAGTGTTAACTAGGGCTGAACGATAGGGCTGGGCGATAAAATTGGTATGGATATTTGTTGACTGAACACCATTGTCAATATCGATAAAAAAAGATTTGGCATGTAGTTTTGGTATAAAGGCTATAGTTTTATTAAAATGTGGCTGCTGAGCACGTGCCTTGGAAGCCATGCCAATAAGAATGTAGGTTTGTCATTTCCAATGGAGGCGCACGACTTGCAGGACGTGCACATGTTGTGCAAGCGGCGCACAAGTGATGCGCGTGCATTTTCCAGGCTCACCTTGTTGAAAACATCTCAATATTTCTGAATGCTGCGAGCGCATTGCGATTCATGCAAGTAGAACTAACCAATCTGCTTCACACTTTGTATGGAATATACACATTTCAGTAATAACGCCAGACTAATTACTTCAGACACACACAGCGCATCTAAACACTGCAGCGCATTTACCTTTCTCCAAAGACTTGTCATCCTCTGAGAAAACGCTTGATGGTCACCTAGTTACAAGAGACGCCAGGGGAGCGCGGGGGCAAAGCCCATTGTAAATGGTCAAGGAATCCACGCGCACACGTGTGTCAATTCAGGTCAGAATAACAACACATGTGAAAATGAGTGCCGTATAGCAGCAGTGAAGAGATTGTAAATAAAAAATTATATCGCCAGAGTGGCTTTTTGGTTTCTTTTTTAGTGCATCCCAGCCACTAGCACCTTATCTGAAAGATTTTTTAGCATAGGAGTAATGTAGTCATCCAACTTCACAATTTGTAATGTTGCAATTTGCATAATAATGGCTGGTTCCTTTACTTTAGGGGTGTACAAACTCGGTCCTGGAGGGCCGGTGTTTTGCATAGTTTAGCTCCAACTTCTTTCAACACACCTGCCTGGATGTTTTAAGTATACCTAGAAACAGCTTGATTAGCTGATTCAGGTGTGTTTAATTGGGGATGGAACTAAAATATGCAGGACACCGGCCCTCCAGGACCGAGTTTGGACACCCCTGCTTTACTTGAAAGCTCAGATTTGATTATCATCATTTGTTTACAGAGTTTAAGGTTTACTGTATTGTTATTATTACACACCTTACATATGTGATCTACTATTGCACACTCATTGTAACATTTTATTTATTAGGTTTTAGAGTCTCTAAACACTTATGTTTATTTTATTATAAAGGGATCAGATATTTAGTTTAAATATTTTTGGTTTTTGACTATTAAAACTATTTGCCTTAGTAATGTTAAAATTTGTAATGTAATGTTAAAATAAAGTGGTTCAATAATAAAAATATTCCTAAATATATTGTTAAAAATATTCAATAATTATCGATATTGAATGACATGAAACATTATATCTGATCATTTTTTGCATTATCGCCCAGCCCTACTACACGATATTGGAATAAATTAATATTGCGTTATTTAGTTTTTCTGCAATATAATTTGCGATAAATACAATTTGACCAGATGACTTGATTAGCTTTTTTTGGGAGAACGAATTCATAATTTTAGGTTGATTATGATTGTTCTACATCACATTCTACATACTAACCAAATAACAAGCATAGATAAATACAAAAGAACAGAGATGCATGCAAATGTAATAAACAGTGCTTTTCTGATTTTCTGAGAAGTCTCATAGTATTCAGACACAAAGCTTGAATAATTGAATGCAAAATATCCCTGTATAGTATTCATTGTGTATATTTTTTAATTAAATATTAATAATCTTTGTAATTTAAAGCTGCAAACATTAGAATTTCTTGTGGTTTTAAGCTGTATTGAAATGCTTAATAATAATCACGGGTCTAAAAACATGCAAATTATAACCTTTCACTACATTATGGATACATTTTACAATGAAAAAATATTCTTCCTGTTCAACTTTAATCACGACTGGTCATTGTACATGCTATGATGGGACTGTTGCTGATGTGTACATTGCAATATCGATGTTGAATGATATATTGTGCAGCACTAGTGATAACAATAAGAAGTATTTTGAATCACTTCTAAAGGATCACGTGACAATGAAAAAAAAAATGGTGAAATTTGGCTTTGCCATCACCAAGAAAAAAGCATTTTAAATACAAAAAAGAAAAACATATATATTTATTACTTTTTATTGAAATAATATTTCCTAATATGATCACAAATGCAGCATTTAAGAGCATGAGATACAAATCGTTATGAGATATAGTGTATAAAAATACACCAGTAAAAACAATATAGTTCTTCAAGATGAGTTCATTAAAATGCCAATAAACTTGTTATACTCTTCAGTAAAGTTCCCTATACATTCACAAGAAAGCAAAATAGGGCAAACCTGCTAGAGAAACCAGGTCAAGTAGACATGCTGTTTCTTTAAAAATGATAGCTGGTCCATGGTGGTCTACCAGTTTAACCATCTGGTAGTCCAGTGGGTCAACAACCTAACCAGATAAAAACCTACTCTACATTATAAAAAGCTACACTATAAAGAGTGCTAACAAACATATGTTGTTTCAGCATTAATGAATGCACTATAAAACATTATTAAAAATATGAATTGTTCATTAACAGTTGCCTGTGCTCACAAATCATGGGTGTTTTATGTGATGGGAATTATTTACATTTTTTGGGATTGTCTTGTAGGATTTTGATGTCTGCTCTGACAACTTTTAATGTTGTAAAGTTATAAACAACATTTCTGTTCTGCAATGATCTATGATATAATGAACGCAAACTGAATTGGACTTTTTCATTTAATAAGAAATGTTTCAAAAGAAAAATGTTAACTAGAAATATGATAACTAGGGCTGCATGATAGGGCTGGGCGATAAAATTGGTATCGATATTTATTGACCGAACACCATTGTCAATATCGCAAAAAAAAAATAAGATTCGGTATGTAGTTTCGGTATGAAGGCTATAGTTTTATTAAAATGTGGCTGGTCTACCAGTTTAACCATCTGGTAGTCCAGTGGGTCAACAACCTAAACCAGATAAAAACCTACACTATCTACAGAGTGCTAACAAACAATTGTTGTTCCAGTAAATCTATAGACATTTTTGCTGGTATTAATGAATGCACTATAAATCTTGTGGAATTTTGATGCCTGCTCTTACAACTTTTAATGTTATAAGTTATAAACAACATTTCTGTTCTGCAATGATCTATAATATAATGATTTATGACATAAATTATGGTCCGAAAAAGATTTATTGTGTTAATTCTTATAAAATATTGTTTCAAATGACTAAAAATGTCAAAAGAAGTGATTTTCTTAAACAAATTACTTAAAAAAAAAAACACTAGTGAATCACAAATTATGGACAACTTTTTTGGTTTAAAAGGTAAAAAATATTAAAAAGAAAGAAATTGGGCAATAACAATCCAACTCTTCCTTCTTTAATTCATAGAAATATTTTGTTAAATATGTATTTTACTTCTCAAAAAGAGCCAACAACTGAAATAAAACAAACACACATAACCTTCACAAAAACACCCATATTTCAGCCAAGAATAACATATAAAAAAGTAATAGTGATACAACACTGCAATATCATTTATATAAATATAAATCCAAAAAAAGTAACAAAATGATAAATACAGTGAAATTGACTTTAATTGTGTTAAATTATCAATTTAAAAAAATCCATTGAAATGAAATGCAAGTCTCTCCTAAAGGCCCATGGGTAAAGACAGGGTTCAAAGGGAGTTTAACCCCCCGTGCTTCGGCCTTGCAGTGGATGTTGTTCATTTGTTATAGCTGACCCCTGGCTTTGTTTAAGGGGATGTTAGAGTGCTTTCATCTTAGTCCCTAAATATGTTTGAATTGAAAAGGGTTATGATGTATTTATATTGGCTGGAGGAACACAATAGACAGGGTCTTTCTCTTTCCCTCTTCTGTGTCGACCCTCCTGCCCCGTCCACCAGCCCAGCTCCCCCAAAGCCCCCCTTTTCAGCTCACACCCGAGTTCACAGACCTTTTGGCTTTCTGTTCATGTCCCCTGCATCTGAGGTCAGAGGAACATTCCATACACCACCTTTTGCTTAGCCGAGTGGAACAGCACCGCATCAATTTAGACCCCAAAAAATACACACAAAAACATCAGGCAACAGCACGTTTGCGCAAAGCACGGCCTAAATGATAATTGAAATAAATGACAACCACATTTATCAGAGCAAAGATTCATAGGGGAGCCATGCTATTTTTTTTAACTAAACATTAAACATTTAGAAGCCAGATTTATCTGACCAACTACAAAATATATAATATATTATATATTTATAAATGAACATGTATAAAAACATTCCCAACAACAAAACTGTGGCCAGTGAAAATGCGGAGTGGCTAGTAACTTTGAAAATCCAATATCCACCGTATCTGGTGAGCAAAATTTTGTTTAGTATAAGCTTTGCAGTCTTGTCGTCTGTACTCCTTTAAATGCGTGACCTTTTTAAACCAAGGTGGATTCTGATTGGCTCTCAATATCACTCATTCATTCATTTTCTTTTCGGATTAGTCCCTTTATTAATCAGGAGTCGCCACAGTGGAATGAACTGCCATCTTATCCAGCATATGTTTTACGCAGCGGATGCCCTTCCAGATGCAACCCAACACTGGGAAACACCCATACACTCTTGCATTCACACACATATACTACGGCCAATTTAGCTTATTCAAATTCACCTACAGTATAGCGCATGTCTGTGGACTGTAGGGAAAACCGGAGCACCCGGAGGAAACCCACGTGAACACAGGGAGAACATACAAACTCCACACAGAAATGCCAACTGACCCAGCCTGGGCTTGAACCAGTGACCTTCTTGCTGTGAGGCGATAGTGCTGACCACTGCTCCACCGTGACGCTGTGCATTTAATTTTTTTTTTATCATTCAAAATAACTTCTGAACTTCATTATGCCAAACATTGTAAAATATTTTGTAGTAATGTATCTTTAATCACAAGCAGTTGTTTAATAGTTGGTAATGCCATTTTTTAAAGTCTTTTTTTTAGACAGAAATAAATATAAGACAGGGACAGAAATGCGATATGATAAATAATCTTTTTAGGAATTTGATTTTAGCAAGCCAAAACTCCTTAAAGCAGTTTTGAAATCGCACTTTAGCAGTGTTTATTTAAGAGCGCACAAGAAAATCTGCACTTGACTATCATATATTTGAGGTGGCGTGCAAGAAGTTTTGTGCACGAGCAGAGGAAATCGGCGCGCAAGCCAAGAGATTCACATGCTCGTATTACATGAATGCGATCTCGACTTGTAATACTGTGTTCACAACATTTGTCATTGAAATAACACCATACGTAGTTGGTAGATCTCTGTAAAAGACCTGCCGCCACAGCTGGAAAAAATCCTAGAGGAAACACTGATCTGTATACAGTGCAAGCCAACGTATGAACTAAGTATATCCTGGACATCCTCTTTTTTTGTTTTTGTTTTTTAAATATGACTTTGGGCCAGCGCAGTGGGTAGCGTTGTCACAAGAACAGCAAGAAGGTCGTGGGTTCAAGCCTCTGCTGGGTCAGTTGGCATTTTATGTGTGGAGTTTGCATATTCTTCCCGTGTTCTCCCCCGTGTTTCAAAGACATGTGCTATAGATGAATTGGGTAAGCTAAATTGGCCATAGTGTGTGTGTGTGTGTGTGTGTGTGTGAATGAGAGTGTATGGGTGTTTCCCAGTAATGGGTTGCAGCTAGAAAGGCATCCGCTGCGTAAAACATATGCTGGATAAGTTGGCGGTTCATTCCGCTGTGGCGACCCCTGATTAATAAAGGGACTAAGCCGAAAAGAAAATGAATGAATGAATTTTACTTTGATTAAGGTATACAAGAATTAGACATAACTGACAAATGAGGGAATCACAAGGGATTCAGCTGTAAACTCTGCAATGCCTTTCAACAATTCACCAAAATCTGATTCGAACTGTCCATCTAAATTGATTCTCTAATCTTATTGTCTTGTAAAAAAAAAAAACTCAACATGGCTAATGCTGTATTTATTTCTCTGTACAAGAAACACTAACAAAATATGAATGATTTGACTTTCTTTCAAACCATATTTTCAATTGTCACATTCTTCTGACTTGTATCTGTGTCACCTGTCCTAGCTAGTACTTAAAAAAAATAGTACTAGTACTTTTTATATTCATTCATTCTTTTTTTTAGCTTAGTCCCTTTATTAATCAGGGGTTGCCACAGTGGAATAAACCGCCAACTTATCCAGCATATATTTTACGCAGCGGATGCCTTTACAGCTGCAACCCAACACTTTGAAACACCCATACACTCTTGCATTCACACACATACACTACGGCCAATTTAACTTATTCAATACACCTATAGAGCATGTCTTTGAACTGTGGGGGAAACCGGAGCACCCGGAGGGGAGAACATGCAAACTCCAAACAGAAATGCCAACTAACCCAGCCGGGACTCGAACCAGCGACCTTCTTGCTGTGAGGCGATCATGCTACCCACTGCGCCACCGTAACACTCTAATTTTTAAATATTCTTTAGTAGCTACTTTTTTCAAATCTCATTTGCTGCAGGCGATTTTGAGAGAAAAAAAATCATTGTACAAAAAGAATATTTGGTAACTCTTTTTAAGCACCGATTCTCACTAAGTGGCTTATTACTAGGGCCTATTGTAAATAAATCATATGAACATTTTGTCAAGTAAATAAATTTGCGGATTTCTGTGCGTGCAGATTCCGTGTAGGCCAATTACCTGCAATTACTCAGATATTGGCTTTTTATTTACCTACAAAGTATATATTCTGCATGATATTATTATCCCTAAACCTATCTTAAACCATAATCAGTGTTTCTACAGCTTTTATTAAGTCAAATATAAGACTTTTTAAGACCATTTAAGACCAAAATGAATTTAATGTCACACTTACAGAAGGCTAAACGCTAAAGATTTTTTAAATGCCAAGTTAAAACCCCTAAAAAAACATTAAAAACAAATGTTATTGTAAGAAAGATAAGTAAACCATATTAAAAATTAAATAGAGTTAAAAAAATAAACTTTTTATATTGTTAGTGATTGGATGGGTGTTGGCCCAATTGGATATAGCTTTACATGGACATCAAAAAATTAAGACCTGTTTAAAAGAGATAAGACCTACAACAAAATATTTCAGTGGATTTAAGACTTTAAGGCCTAAAACTTGGTTTTTGAAATTTAAGACATTTTAAAACTTTTAAAGACTTTTTATGATAATATTGTAGCAAATTAGAAGTTTATCGAGTTAACAGTCATAGGTTTGTTAATAGCAAGAATTGTAACCAAATATAAAGTATGACCAAACATTCTGGGTTAAATTGACAACAGGCTATTTCTATCCGTTCAAGAAAAGCACAGACAGTTGTGCATTACACCACAGCCACAGAGTTAAACTCTCAAAGCTAACTTCTCAGCTCCCAAAAAATGCTTTTTAGGGAATAACAAAAGTTTCCATCTCAAATGCGCCTGGGGAACACCTGTATGTGGCATGTGTGTAATGATCTGCTTGTGCAAAGCCTGCATAGAAGGGGCATATTGACTGCAATTATTCAGGACACCACCTGCAGTCAGAGGCTATAGCTCCCATGCTGTGCTTTCAGTAGTAAGCGCCCTGTATTTAACGTGTGGGAACGCACATTCTGTCCGTTATCGCTTTATTGTTGCAGACTCTTTCTTTTCTTGCTTTCTTTCTTGTTTTTTCCCCTTTTTTTAACTAATTGAATTCTTGACTCCTAAGACACGACTCGCCCTCCCAGCCTTGAGAGAGAGAGAGAGAGAGAGATGAGAAGCAAAATGAATGACATGAATTTCTCTCTCACTCTTTTTGCTTGAATGAGGTGGAGCAAAGGGGGTGAAATCGGGGCGGGTTGAGCTTAGGGTGGTATAGAGGGGTACGTCTCGCTGTACTTTCATACTGAGGGTCATAGGTCACGCTCCCTCCGTTTGCCAGAGAGTGGCGTTTTGGGGGCGGTTTATCCAACAATCATTTTCTTTTGGAAAATTTCAAAGGCAGTACCCCTGCAACATCTTTGTAGTTGTGCTTGACCAATTCTAAACAAAACAGGCCTCCCCGAAAAGAAGCCTTTCTCGCTTCTCCTCGGGGTTGCTTCTCTTTTTGACGCTTGCGCCCTGCTCCTTTTCATCCCCCCTGCCTGGTCGCGGTGGGCTCATTGCTACTGCTGAGCTAGTGCGTACTGTGAGGCAGTTAGACGGAGTGCTTCTGTCCTTGCGGTTACAGCCGATCCTATAATAACATACAAGAAACACAAAATGATCCGCTATCTGTGTTTAGATTCCCTGCGTAAGACATTGATTATCCTTGTTTAAAAGAACTCCCTGGGTGATGACACCAAATTATTTACAATTATTTTCATCGGTCAATGACAACAAGCCCATTTGATCGTCCAAGCGAGGCCTCTTCATCTAAACTTTGATTAAACAATGTCCGATAAGCTAAACGAATGTGGATCTGATAGATTAACAAGAGCAAATTGCAGATTTCAGACTAAAGTTTGCGCTTTTTGGACTACCTCCGCAAATGAAGTGCTGACACCAAACTAACAACAGACAACTTTCTGTCAAACAAGCTTAATGAACCACCTGACAGGGTCTCTGTGTGGAGGATGTGTAGAAGATGTACTTTTTTTACGCACACTCTGGCTAGTGTTACATGGGACTGGATGGATTCTTCCAGACTCAACAAGTCTCATCTTGTCGGTTAAAATCTGTCATGTCTGACACTACAGGAAACTATTTATCAGAAGAGGCGCTCCCTACTAATTCTACATCTACTGGTAAAAAGAGAATGACAGAGAATGGATTAGACAGACGGAGCAATGAAGGATAGCAGGCACAGAGGATATCAGATGATGCCCAGGGAATATTTAGGTGTACTGTACAAAATAATGAATACAAAATTAATAGGATTAAAAATATATTATTCAATTCAATTCATCTTTATTTCTATAGCGCTTTTACAATGTAGATTGTCAAAGCAGCTTCACATAGAAGATTATAGTGAATTGAAACAGTGTCAGTCCAGTTTTCAGAGTTTAAGTTCAGTTCAGTTCAGTGTGGTTTAATATTCACTGCTGAGAGTCCAAACACTGAAGAGCAATCCATCGATGCGCAGCTCTACAAGTCCCGAACCATTCAAGCCAGTGGCAAATCTATACGCTAAAGTTTGGGTTAAAATTTATTTGAACAAAATACTACAACAAAAACAGTACTATTGTGAAATATTACTAAAAGTCCCAGGAAATAACTCTTGTGGTGGCAAATTGAATGTTCAGCAGCCATTATTCTAGTTTTTAGTGTCAGAAATCACTTTAGCATGCTGCTCAAGAAACACTGCATAATAGTATAACAAGTGTGTATATTTCCACAAAAATATATTTTTCAAGATTAATTTGATGATTCTTTCCCAGAGATGGGTTGCAGCTGCAAGGGCATCCGCTGCGTAAAACACGTGCTGGATAAGTTGGCGGTTCATTCGGCTGTGGCGATCCCAGATTAATAAAGGGACTAAAGCAGAAAAGAAAATGAATGAATGAATGAATTTGATGATTAGTATTGCATTTATTTGAATGAGATATATTTTGAAACAAGTATTTTTTTCTTTCATTCTTAATGACCCTAAACCTTTCAATTAAACTCTTAAAATTAAAATAATTCACTTGAAATTATATTGCCTTAATCCATTTCAAATAGAATGCATCCTATTTTGGGATTACAGCTACAAAATTAATGTATATACTGTATATAGAGAGCATATGAAATTCAAGTTAAGCATACTTAAATGTTTTAAACTAATTTAGCGAAAATTAAAATGTCAAAATATGGTGAAAATAAGCGACACGGTGGCGCAATGGGTAGCACGTTCGCCTCACAGCAAGAAGGTCGCTGGTTTGAGCCTCGGCTGGGTCAGTTGGCGTTTCTGTGTGGAGTTTGCATGCTCTCTCCGTGTTGGCGTGGGTTACCTCTGAGTGCTCCGGTTTCCCCCACAGTCCAAAGATACAGGTACAGGTGGTACAGGGGAATTGGGTAAGCTAAATTGTTCATAGAGTTTGTGTGTGAATGAGTGTGTATGAATGTTTCCCAGTGATGGGTTGCAGCTGGAAGGGCATCCGCTGCGTAAAACGTGCTGGATAAGTTGGTGGTTCATTCCACTGTGGCGACCCCAGATTAATAAAGGGACTAAGCCGAAAAGAAAATGACTGAATGAATGAATGGTGAAAATAGAATTCAATTGTTGTTTAATAACATACATTTATGTGAAAACAAAAAAGTATTCTGATTTGCACTTGTTAAAATATATAAAACAATAAGTAATTATATAAAATTGTGTTATATTATAAACTATGAAAAATTTCTTGCTGGCCATCGAGTAAAATCTTGTGATTTAAAGGATTGCAGCATGAAGTACAATAATTTAAAATGACAATTTGGGGCAGAAATTAGATTCCTAAATAGACTTGATATGTCATATATAATCGTACATCTTCAAATGATTCTGTTCTAAATATTTCCAACAAGATTATTTTTATAATGTAAACTGCTGTTTATATTATATACTTTAGTAGCCACCATCTGTAGTAGAATGGTAAAAAAAAACAAAAAAAAACATGGTAAAAATGTTTGATAATTCCAATTTAAAGTTTTACATCGCCTTCATTTCTCTACAACTAGATTAAGTTAAATATTTCCCTCGGTATCTCCTAAATGTGACAGATGTGGTGGGGCAGAAGGGACTCTGGCACATTTATTTTGGTTTTGTCCTGTTCTTTATGAGTTTTGGTCCAACATTTTTTTAATTGTTTTCCAGTGCTTATGGAACCAATATCCAACCTGACTACAATTTGGCTATTTTTGGATATTCTAATATAATGGACACCTTTCCATTAACCCAGCAGCAAGCCCGGATGGTTGGCATGATTACAGCTAAAAGATGATCTTACTTAATTGGAAATTTCCAAAGGTTCCATGTTATAAGAGATGGTTAAATGAGCTGCTTTATGTCATTCAAATGGAACAACTACATCTTGAAACTTCACAGAAAAAAGCTGAAACCACATGGGGACCTATCTTAGGACTCTTGGGAATTTAAAGTTTTAAGTTTGTAAATTTTCATCTCTAACCTATATATTCATGACACTGACTTTGTAAAAACGTCAATATTGTCATCCTTTTTTTATATGTTTATGCTACATATGTCATGTGTGTATACATGTATATATATTTGGTAATTTTTTTTTTTTGGGGGGGGGGGGGGGGGTGCATGGGGGTTTAATGTCAATTATTCAGTACTATTTTTTTCCTTCTTTTTCCTACTGATTTTGTTAAGATGTTGTTAAATATCTTATAAAGGTTAAATAAAACAAAATACTACAAAAACAGTTTGACAATTATGTTTGCTCTGAAAAAATACAAGATTATAATACATTTATACTGTTTTGATGCTTGGGAAAAAACACTTTCGGTCTACAATCTAAATTCCATACAGTGCTACAGTGTAAAAAATGGTGGGTTCCACACAATTACTTCATGCCGTCCGGACACAAATCAATTAAGTTAACTTAATCATTTTTACACATTTAAGTAGATTGAACATGAAGCAATTAAGTTGTCCCTAAAAAAAATGGGAGACTTGCGTTGATATATTTTAAGTAAGTAGTTTGAACAAGCAGCAAAAAAAAAAATTTTTTTTGTGTACCTCAAGTTTTCTAACAATATATCTAACGGATCTTACTTAAGCCTTAAATCACACATTTCGCAAAAAAAAGTCAAGCCACTATTATTATAGTAGAGAAAAGGTTAATTGCCATGTAAACTGTCAACCAATTTTAGCTCCAATTAAAAGCAACTGAAAGACATGAAAGAGTTGCTTTCTCCACTGAAAGCCACATTACCAACTGAACGAGTCATTCGAGGTCCTAAAACAGTGTCCTCAAGATAAAATGTATGCTAATCAGAGGCCATTAGTAGCAATCAGGGCCTTTCCTCGCACAGGAGCAGATGAATCAACATTTGGGGTGAGAGTCTGAAGTCTGACATGGCAGACAAAGACTAGACTGAGATGAGGGGGGCTGGAGCGGGGGGGGATGAACCAGTCAAGCTCACGGGTTACAGATCAAGAATCAGGAATCATTTGGGTTGCTGTGAATGCCGCTTTTTTTGTCTCCTACTTCAACATGGCCGCTGCTGTCTCTTTGATATGAGATTGTAAATGGAATTCAGAACAGAAGAGCAAGCCACTGGAGTGAAATGAGAACAATGCAGGGAGCCAGAGTGCCCATTACCTTCGCAATGGGAGAGGGGCCTTTTTTTTTTGGAGCGGTCTCACAGTTAAGGCTGGGACCGCTAGCCATATGACACCATTTAGGGAATTTCAGAGCTGGCGTTCACATTGCAACATCAGCTGTGAAAGTCATGCATTCACCACAGAGTTCTTCAAGTCTGCACAGGACCGGTCCTGCCCATCGCACATTACGCTGTAATATACCTACCGAAAAAGTCTGAGAAGATGGTGCAATATAAAAGAAATAAAACACAGAGAAAAGCCCAGGCACCAAAAATTGTAAAAAAGCAATCCTAGGAATAGGACAAGGGCCACTGGATATGCTTAGGATCAGTGACGACAAAAAGATAGATGACAGTCAGCCTTGGCATTTCACTCCAGCCGGAATATCCCACTAACAAACCTTGAGATAACGTTCCTTGGAAAATAAAATGACGGCAAAATGAGAGGGAGGGTTTAGGAGATGAGGTGGATTTTTAGCAGTCGTTACGATCATTATTAGCAGGTTTCACATGATCCTTCAAAACAAATTTTATATTAGCAATGTTGAAAATGATTAAGCAGCTTAACATTTTTAAAATAAAAACATGTTTGAAATACAAATCTTTAGTAACATTGTGTCTGTCACTGCTGATCAATTTATTGCACTCTTTCTCAGAAGTGTTTACTTAAATACTTATTAATGTTTCAAATTAATTTTGCGAAAATAAAATGTCAAAATATGGTGGAAAAAGCATTCCATTGTCTTTTAAAATAACATAAATGTACCTGAACATGAAACAAAGTATTTTGAATTCCCCTTATATATAATATTTAAAACAATGTAAAATTATGTTATGAAACATTTCTTGCTGGCCATTGAGTAAAATTTTGTGGTTTAAAAAATTGTAGCATGTAGTACAAAGATTTAAAATTACAATTTGGGTCAGGAATAAGATTCCTAAATAGACTTGATATGTCATATATAATCATTTATCTTCAAATGATTCTTGTTCTAAATATTTCCAGCATAATTGTTTTATAACACAAACTGCAGTTTATAATGACACAGTGTATTAAAACAAAGACATTTGTTTCAAATACAAATCTTTAGTAATATTGTGTCAGTCACTACTGATCAATTTAATGCACTCTTTTTTTAGAAGTGTTAATCTCTTTCTTGCCAAAAAAAAAAGAACTAGGAAAGTGATCATCTGAAGCAAAAATCACATTTTTAACAAAAACTTGGTCTCCAAAATATCAGCTACATTATATAGTATAGTTTAGAAGTATGCAAAATACAGTTGAAGTCAGAATTATTAGCCCCATTTTGAATTTTAAAATATTTCCCAAATGATGTTTAACAGAGCAAGGAAATTTTCACAGTATGCCTGATAATACTTTTTCTTCTGGTGAAAGTCTTATTTGTTTTATTTTGGCTAGAATAAAAGCAGTTTTTAATTTTTTAAAAAACATTTTAAGGTCAAAATTATTAGCCTAAGCTATACAAGTCGGCTATATAAGCTATATATTTTTCCGATAGTCTACAGAACAAACCATCTTTATACAATAACTTGCCTAATTACCCTAAACCTGCCTAACCTAATTAACCTAGTTAAGCCTTTAAATGTCACTTTAAGCTGTATAGAAGTGTCGTGAAAAATATCTAGTAAAATATTATTTACTGTCATCATGGCAAAGATAAAATAAATCAGTTATTAGAAATGAGTTATTAAAACTATTATGTTTAGAAATGTGTTGAAAGAATATTCTCTCCATTAAATAGAAATTGGGGAAAAAAATAAACAGGGGGGCTAATAATTCAGGGGGGCTAATACTTCTGACTTCAACTGTATATGAATCTAAAAATAAACAATGAAGTCAGAAACAGTTTCCAGCAACAGTTACATTTTTAAAATCTTCTTAAGAGTTTTAAAAACTGCAAAAGGTCCTGATACATGCCCTTCCAGCTGCAACCCATCACTGGAAAAATGTACATTGTCATCTGACCAAAATTCTTTAACTATTATTTAAATTATTTAATTAAAAATTATAAATAACAATTTAAAACATAACATATTCATTCATTCATTTTCGGCTTAGTCCCTTTATTAAACAGGGGTCACCACAGCAGAACGAACCACCAACTTATCCAGCATATGTCCAGCAGATGCCCTTCCAGCTGCAACCCATCACTGGGAAACATCCATACACACTCATTCACACACATACACTATGGTCAATTTTAGCATACCCAATTAACCTATATCGCAAGTCTTTGGACTTGTGGAGGAAACCGGAGCACCCGGAGGAAACCCACGCGAAATCGGGGAGAACAAGCAAACTCCACACAGAAACGCCAACTGACCCAGCCAAGGCTTGAACCAGCGACCTTCTTGCTGTGAGGCGATTGTGCTACCCACCGCATGCGCCACCACGTCGCCAACATAACATATTATTTTATGAATAAAAAACTGGGATAAAAAAGTAATTTGTTTGACATAAAATTGTCTTCCTATTTCATATATATCATGTGTAAGTAGGTCAGACGAAAGGGTTTTTTCAAGAAGCAAAAAAGAAAAAAAATGACTTGTATCATACACTTTTGCCTTTACAGAAGACACCCACTAAAATGTCATTAACAACCCTTTATAAACCAAAAAAATCTGTTCACAACAATCATCCACATGAGTCAATGGCATATTAAGAAGCGCTCCAAAATATGAATTAAGTTTCATTTGAATCTTGATCTTTCAATCTACAAGGTTTTATCAATTTTTTCATCATTAAAACAACAATAATCGTCATATTTTGACATTTCCTTCTCCTAAGTTTAAACGCTTGCATTTATTATGCTCTTGATGCATTTAAAATCACTTTTGTAAATTTAATTTGATTCTGACACCAAAATGCTACGCCATCTCTGGCTTAAATATGAACAACAGAGTATGTCAAAAGGAGTAAGTACATAATTTCTTTAAAATTACATGACAAAAAAAAAGAGAAGGAGGGGTTTGGATTGGTAAGCAGATTTTTTAAATATAACTTTTTTGGACCAACGAGGAGTTAAAGATTCTGAGCAAATGGTGCGAGAAAAAAAAGGGCTATATTTTCTTCCGCGGTTCTTTTGTTTTATACACAAGTGTGATTCTGCATTGGGTTGGAACAATACGGCCCCTAACACCTGAGTGTCAGAGGCGACCATATGCACACTCTTTCTACATCTTTCTCTCTGTTCTTTCTCTCTTCTTTGTCCCTCACCCTTTCTCCCGGACCCGTTGCTCACTGCAGCGTCTCCTCTCTTGCTCCTTGTCCTTTAGATACCTCAAGCGTGAAGCTGGAACAATTACATTTGCAACACAAGGGCTCGCAATCTATTCCTTCAGGTTTCCAAATTAAAACACACTGCGCAAAGCACTATTTTGAAACCCTCTCCGTCTACAGTTTCAGCTCCTGACTGCTGTAGGACTGAAAGCAGAACACACTCTCAATTAGAGGACATCTGTTGCTTTTTAATTGGTGGAGCTTAAAACTAGGGAAGGGATCATTTGAAGCGGAAAACATAGTCTCCAAAATATCAGCTATTGGATAGTATATTACAAAAGTGTGTAAAATCTAAAAATAAATAATGAAGTCAGAAACAAGTTTCCTGCAATAGTTACAGTTTAAAAAATCTGCTTAAACTGCGAAAGGCATTAATACAGGCATTTGTAGTGTACCAAAAGTCCAGGATAAATAATGTAGAATAAATACATAATATTTAACTTATCTTTAATTGTGTTTCCTAAAGAACGGACATATATTATTATTTCAATTACAGTTACCATTACTTGAACTACAACCAAGCATGTACGTTGTCAACTGACCAAAATTATTTAATTACTATTAAAACGATTAATTAAAACTAAGAATTTAATTATATAAAATTATTTAATAAAAATGCTTAATTCTCCCAGTAAATATATTTCAAAAAAAGGAGTTGGTACAGTTTATTTACTGACTACTTATTTGATAAAAAAAAAAAAAAAAAACATTGCAAATTGTAGTACTGTCAATTTTTACTGGCTTTTTGTATTGAAAAATGAAATTTAATACTATCAATATTACAAACGCTAAACACAATTGTGCTAATTTATAATTAGCTGGAAACATCAATATTACATCTTGAAAATGATTGTAAATGCAAAGAATGGAAAGTCGAAATGTTTTAAAGAAGAGAATTCATCTTAAATAGAGAGAAAAAAGTAAGGATGTCCAGATACGCTCAAGTGATTGGAAATCGGGCCCGATCACGCAATTTCAGACTCGATCGGAATCGAACGTTACCTCCCAATCAGGACTCAAATATATATGTATATGTACACTACCAGTCAAAACTACTATTGTTTTTTTTTATGTTTTCTTTTTTTTTTTTTTAATTATTCTGTTCATCAAGGCGGCATTTATTAAATGTAAAAAAAATTGTTATATTGTTAAATATTAATTTTAAATAACTGCTTTCTATTGTATGTAGTTTCAAACAAAATTATTACTCCAGTCATTATTGCTTTTATTACTTTTATTAATTAAATATTGCTTTTATTGTTGCTTTTATTATTACTTTTATTACTATTACCAATAATAATAATAATATTAATAATAATAATAATAATAAATATTTGAGTGATTTCTGAAGGATCGTGTGACTCTGAAGATTGGAGTAATGAAGCTGAAAATTCATCTTTAAAATCACTGGAATAAATGATAAAATTAAATGATAAACGACTTTTGAACAGTTATTTTATAGTGCAATAACATTTCACAAATTTACAATTTGTACTGTGTTTTTGATTAAATAAATGCATCATTGGTGAGCAGGAGAAGCTTATTTAACATTTAAAAATCATACTGACCCTAAACTTTTGACCGATGGTGTATATTCTATTTTTTAACACATCTCTAGTTCCTAAAAGCACATTACTGGCTTTGCAAACACTGTGGCACTTTTTTCTGCACTGTTTTTATATTAGATGTTTTTTATATTTACTGTTGCACTAAAGTCCAAAAGTGAAGAATTGATGTTATTTATTACTTGATTGTTCAAGCTACCTCACAGAAGTGCACAGAGTCATTGAATGTTAAAATAAGGCGAATTAAGTAAAAAATAAGGAACATCCTGGATCTGTTTCTTCGCTCTTCTTTATTCTTTTTGTATGTGTTATAGAAGTATCGGATCGGATTTGGGTATCGGTAGATACTCAAATTCAATTGACTCGGACTCGAGGGCAAAAAAACCTGATCGGGACATCCCTGGAAAAAAGCTTTTTGTAAGCTCTTCTCAACTGAGAATTTTAGTGCATTCGTACTAAATAAAATATTCATTATTAGGCATGGCATACGCTTAATGGTATGATAACCTTGGATAAAAATATCACGGTTTCACTGTATAATGATATTGTAATTACTGCTCTAAAGTAAGTACTTTTAAATGTCTGGGTAAAAAACCCCATTTAAAACAATATATTTCATTTTAGGAAACATTTATAATATTTTGGAAGAGTAAACATGTCAGCCTAAATAATTAAAATAAATAATTGACTTCTGCTGTCTTCACTAGTTTCAAAAGCACAGATTTCTTTACAACACATAAAAAAACCTTACATATACCTTAGGAACGGTATAACAGACATGTTTGCTGTTTAAAAACCATGACTTTTCAAAACCGTGGTAAACCTTGAAACTGGTTATCGTCCCATGCCTCTACATTATTTTAAATAACAATATACTTTAACAATTAATTTGATAAATTTTTACTGAGTAAAAGGATATTTCAAATATATCTGCCTATATATGTTTAGAAATAGTTTGGTCGCATCGAAAAGTTTGAAACCCCTGATAACTTGATAACTTTATTTCAAGTCAACTTCAATACACAAAAAGAAGTGTGGTTCATTATCTGAGTCCAGCAGTCTGTTTCAGAGGCCTGCTATTTCAGCCATCAAATTGGAGAATTAATGATGTGGATAATCGTCTCTTATTTTTGAAATCTAAATTTGTGGCTGTGGAGATGAGGCAGCGGGGATTAATAACTCGGCTGAGTGACTAAAACAGCGTTGAACCATTGCATCTGCTCAAGTAGCAAGCGGCTTTCTTCCGCTACACACAGACAGACTCGATAGTGACAAAAGATGAGAACGCAGCCGAGGGGCGGCCGGTGTCCTTTAGTGTCTCCCAGCGCGCAGTGTTTCCATTTCTTCAGCAGTGCCGTGAAGGTGCGTTTGACGGATCAGGGGCAGGTGGAGGCTCTGCACTAGTGTTACAGCTTCATGTGCCTGCGTGTCATTAAGCGTGTGGGAGTCTACATGGCCGAGCAATCAAAGGCAACCCCGCTTCACCATAATATCCTGCACGCTTTTTCCTCTCTCCCACTTCGCCTGTCTCACTCCATCCCACACTTGTTTAAACAGCTCATCACATCGAGAGACTTCCCAGATGTATCGAAGTAGAAACGGTTAACCAGTTGTAGACTGAAAGAGCTCTGTAACGATTTATCAGCTGGAAGGTTCAACACATTGGTGTGTTTAAAAGCAGAAAGAAACACTCCATGATGCATCGCCACTGTCCGGGTGAGAGTCGAAAACAGCGTAGGGGACATATTAAGGCCTTTTTCCACACTATGAGACTCTACTTTCCAAGCTTTAAGGGGCCGGGATGACATTCTTCTGCATCTGCATTTCAGAGGTGTGAGCTAATTGACTTCAAAGCAATGACATGGCAATAAATTGAAGAGCACGTATTAAAAAAGGGGTCTGGCCACCTGCTTTGGGTTGCCCTGTCTATGACCACTTCACCTCACGAGCCGTAACGATTCTGCCACCCCCACCGCCCGCTCCTTTAAACCCACTGATACTTTCATTATTTGAAAGATCTCAAATTCGCTTTGATGAAAGCAAAGGTTGATGTTCAGGTCTGTTGGTGATTCATATGGGGAGAAGGACAGAGGAAACCAGTGGGTATATGGCAGAATCAAACCAATAATGTCTAACTAGTGAGACGATACATGGACGAGTGGAAATGGCAGAGGGGAATAAAAGTCTGAGGTTGCTAGTCAAATGCTTCCATTTGTGATTACAGCTTGGATTATATTATATTATGTTTTAAGTCACACAAATATAAGGCCTTAATGCCACATTTGTTATCAAGTTTTAGTGAAAAGTTGAATTGAAAAACTTTGAGTAGCTTCTACTTAATCTGAAGGACGAATGCCTGAGCATAGCAAGATCAATGTCACAAATGTGACCTTTGACCACAAAACCATTCTTATGTTTTTTGGCAAAATCCAAAAATACATTGTATGGATCAAAATTATAGTTTTTTTCTTTAATGCCAAAAATCATTGTGATTATAAATAAAGATTCTGTTCCATGAAGCTATTTTGTAAATTTCCTATTGTAGATGTAACAAAACTCAATTTTTGAGTATTATGCATGGTTCAGAACTTAATGTGTAAAACCATCAAGGTGATTTTTCTCAATATTTAGATTTTTTGAACTTTCAGATCCCAGATATTCAAATGTTGTATCTCATCCACATATTGTCCTATCAAAACAAGCCACACATTAATCTAAAAATCTGATGTACAAATCTTAATTTAAAAAAATGTACACTTATGAATGGTTTATGGTCAAGGGTCACAAATGTGCCTAAAAAAGCACCATGAAATAGTCCTGGTGCATGAATTTTTGCTATTTCAATTTCCTTCGTAATGTTTCTTGTATTAAAATTTTCATTCATTCATTCATTCATTTTCTTTTCGGCTTAGTCCCTTTATTAATCCGGGGTCGCCACAGTGGAATGAACCGCCAACTTATCCAGCATGTTTTTTTTACGCAGCAGATGCTCTTCTAGCCGCTACACATCTCTGGGAAATATCCACACACACACACTCATTCACACTCATGCACTACGGACAATTAAGCCTACCCAATTGACCTGTACCGCATGTCTTTGGACTATGGGGAAAACCGGAGCACGCGGAAGAAACCCACACGAACACAGGGAGAACATGCAAACTCCACACAGAAACGCCAACTGACTCAGCCGAGGCTCGAACCAGCGACCTTCTTGCTGTGAGGCGACAGCACTACCTACTGCGCCAATGCGTCACCTATTAAAAGTTTCAAACTTTGACAATTTTCCTATTATTTATAGAGTGTGCTTCAATGACAATGTAATAATAATGGAAATGTATAGATGACAATGTTGTTAAAATTATCCCCGTTCAGATGGACATGCAGATGTAACTAAAAACACTGTATTATGCATGTCAGGTCAGCCTTTGGCAATGTCACTTTGTGAAATCCTATTGTGCATCTGCTAACATGGCATGCTTAAAGACTGAACACATCACACACATTTGTCTACACTGTTTTCACAAGACTATAGACAAGGACTATAGAATGCACAAGATGTGTCACTTGTATAGTTTTGAATGGGGAAAAGTGCAACGGTCAATATGGTGAATAAAGCCCCGCCTACTAGTACAGGAGCCAATCATCGATCGCTATATGGCAAATAAAACCCCCCTTCTAATACAGGAGCCAATCATCGATCGCTATAGACCAGAGGTGGGCAAACTACGGCCCATGGGCCATATGCGGCCCGATAAACTCTTTCATCCGGCCCGCGAGGGAGTTTTTAAAATGCTGCTTCTGAGTAACGGTTTGGTTTCAGAATTAGTAAATTAATGATGCAATACAAGTGAATGCCATTTGATGGCAGTATTACATGCGGTACAGTTAGTGCAACCAGTAAAATTAGAACACTCTCTCGGATATTAATATGCACTCGACCGTTAATGACTGAAAATGAGTCAGGCAAAAAAAAGAACAAATTGACTCTGAATGTCATGTGTTTAAGGAAGAATGGACAACAAAATACTTCTTCATCAATATCGGACAGAAAGCGGTATGTCTAATATGCTAAGTAAGTATTGCTGTTTCTAAAGACTACAACCTAAGTCTGCTTTTTTAACGCAAAAATTTTAATTATTTTTAATGTGTTAATATGAGATTTTTTCTATCAGACAATATCTTTTCTATTTTCCACTGTAAAAAAAATATTACATTATTATTTTTATTATTATATTTTATAAGGGATTATTTCATTGTTTTATGATGATTGATAGGTAAATATAAATAGCAGTGCAAATTAATTTGACTTGTAAATATGACTCAATAATGACTATTAAAAATGTGGCCCTTCACTTGGTTTGCAAAATTTGATGTGGCCCTCGGGTTTAAAAAGTTTGCCCACCACTGCTATAGAGTGATGATACTCTGGGAAAGGGGGGGCTCGGACCAAACGTGAGTTTTTGCAGATTTTGTGTGATTGGACGTCTAGAAATGAAACTAAAGAGACAGTTGTTGTTTAATTTTATTGGTGATACCTAATATGAAATTCAATCGTAAACTTGGCAAGCAGTTTAGGAGAATTTGATGATTCCTCATTCAAACAAAATGCCACAGCATACTGCCCGAGAGGTGTTTCAAACATGGCCGCCGAGTGAAATAACTTGCCTTAAAGGGACTTTGCTATAGATGTCTACAATATCATTAAAAATTGTAGTTAGAAAATAGTTTGAAAAAGTTAGTTTTGCAGGCCTCAAAATGTCTTGGTCATATAAATAAATGTCTAAAGGTTTACATATTTTTAAATTTGAAAATATAGTAAATGAAAATACCCCATTTATTTGTTTTTTCAATTGAATGGGGTATTTTCATTTACTATATTTTCAAATTTAAAAGTATGTAAACGTTTAGACACATTTTGTCACCGTTTACTCGCTTGCATTTTATTTAAAACCTTTTTGAGCTTGTATAATGAAGAGCGGCTGTACTGGAAATGTCTTTTATTAATAAATTTTGATACTTTTGGTGCTTTGGTGTTGCCCTTTATAGCTGCTTTTGTTGTTCCAAACTTACACAACATACTTTCTTCTGTGAAATATAAAAGATGATATTCTGAGAAATGTCTAAAAAATATTAATTTAGTAACATTCTTGAAAGCATCTTCTTTTGCTTTACACAAAAGAAATGTAATCTTGGAACAACATTGTTTTATCTGACAACCTTTATCCATTACTGGAAATTAAGGACTAATGGCATACATTCATCAAACACGGACAAAATAATTTTGTTAGACTATATTGTAAGCATTGCTAAGACTCTTAACCTGTCACAACACTAATAAAGTCAGACTTACCCTAGGGATGGACTAATGGCCACCGACCACACTCTGTCATACGTGGGGATTGTATGTAAGCACTGTCCAAAACGATCTGGAGTCAGAGCCCAAATCTAAAATGACATCACAAACAATAAAAAAGTCAAACTTTGCTAATTAAAAAGGTTAAATTACATTTACTTATAGTGACAGGTCATCACTGGACAACCAGTTCAAGCTTCTCCAGAAGGTATGAATTCCTTGTGTGTTTGTAATGTGTTTCTCAAATATAAGTGTGTAGAATGGCTAAGATAACAGGATGATACTATTACATACCAAACAGCAGCACGGGGTCACTTTACACAGCAGCTTCAATGCATCATTCAGTTGGATTTGAACTGATTGGGTTTAGTCCAAATTGGCAGAAATGTAAAGATTTATTTTATTCTACTACAAATGTTTCTTTTAACCAAATGAATATATATTTTTGTGCTAGAGGACTGATTGGCTGATGAATATTCCAAGGTGTGCAATTATTTTCAGAGAAACACACAGCTAAAGCAGTGGAAGGTCTTGACCTCATTACAGTTAAATATAACTACGTTGAATGATAGAAATTTAAAATGAAAGTTTAAAATGAAATAAAAAAACAAACAAAGATGAAGATAAGAAGCAAAAGAAGAAAATATTTGAGGACAAAAAATCATTAGGTATGATAACCATAGTTTAAGCAGAATAATTGACTTCAGCCCACTGAATTACTAGAAAATAATGCACATTCAAGGTATATTGGCAATTTACTAATATAGGATTAAATAATAGTTCAACAGCCCATTGTCAATTATTCCTTATACGATGGACATCTAACCATCATAATTAACTGAATGGCAAAAAAGAAGCCAATATAAAATTTAACCTTGAACATTGGTACCATGTTCAGTTAAATGAAAGCATAATTAAAAAAACACAACCTCACCTTCGCGCTCTTGTCTCTGGAGCCACTGACTATCACAGCGCCTTTACAGTCAATGCAGTTCACCTCCTGATTGTGGCCATAAAACCCCACAGAGTAATCACTTCCTCTGTCATGAACAATTATTTTACCATCTCTGAAAAATTAGAAAATAGAGTGATGATTGGCAGGAGAAACACTGCATTTGTTTTTATTTAATTATGAAATAGCAAATAAACTCAAAAGAAATATAAAACAAAAGAAAGGTTCTATGATTTTTGCTGATGCAGAATGTACAAACGGAATAGCATGAATTTAGTCATAAAATTAGCTGTATCACCTGGAATGCCACTGAATTTGGTTGACTAAAATGGTTGTCACGATACTGGAATTCGCTACCAATTGATACTGGAATTTTAAAAACGTTCATTTCCCAATAACATTTGACTGCTGTTGAGCACGTTCTTAAACAGTGCTGATTTGCCATTGTGTTCACGTGCTCAACAGAAATGACTGTGATTGGCCGTGAAGGTCATCAGTTTACCGAACTCACCGCTGTTTACTACGTGTAAACACAGATACAGGGACACTGGAGCATTTTAAAGCTGCAATTCAACAGCGGATTGCTCGTATGTCAGCTTATAGACAAACCAGCTGATCAACGTGACTTTGAAACTCTCCAGTGTCCCTGTATTTGTGGTTACACTCAGTAAATAGCGGTGAGTTAGGTAAACTGATGACCTTTACGGCCAATCACAGTCATTTCTGTTGAGCATGTGAACACAATGGCAAATCAGCTGTGTTTAAGAACGAGCTCAACAGCGCTCAAATGTTAGCGGAAAATGGACATTTTTAAAATTTCAGTATCGATTGGTAGCGAATTCCAGTATGGTGACAACCCTATGGATTTTGAGCCACAATAAACTGTTTAAATGTCAAATCTGCATGCGTGTCTGTCCGAAGTAACACATGCAATTCATAACTAATTCTGCTCTGACAGTAACATCATGAGTATTTTATAATTTTATGTCATAAAAACCATTATACATATAGAAACTTGTGCATCTTTATGACAGCCCATCAAAATAAAAGTTTGGTTAACCATCACAGATTAATACAGAAAATTAAAACAGAAAAAATAAAAATGCGGATATAATTCAACTGAATTTTAAAAGGGAAAAAAACAGCACAGGGCCCTAAAAAAGGCTTTGTTACGCATTAAGTGTTTTTATTTAACAACAAACTACTCCAAACCCTCAAACCACAAAGTGGGGACAAAGTGCATGGCTGAGCTATTGTAGTTAATCTTTCACACGGTTTAAATTTAGGTAATACCTAGTGGCACAATAACAAATAAAGCAGCAAAACTGGCACATTACTGTTTCCTCTTTCAACAGAAGAATAGTAGTGGCTGCTAAATTCAGAAATAGGTAACACTCTAAAGCATTTTTAAGGGTTTGAACATAAAACTAATCCTATTCTCATTATCAGACACAAGTAATAAAATTATGGCGGTTCATTCTGATGTGGCGACACTATGGCCAATTTAGCTTATTCAATTCACCTGTACCACATGTCTTTGGACTGTGGAAGAAAACCGGAGAACATGGAGGAGACCCACGCAAACACGGGGAGAACATGCAAACTCAACACAGAAATGCCAACTGACCCTCGAACCAGCGACCTTTTTACTGTGAGGCAATTTTTTGTTTTTTTTTATCAGTACTGTAATTCATTTATTCAGTCAAACATATATCCAAAATCAAACAAAAAGCGCTCAGGGGTAGCTTAAATAATGTGTCAATGCTCTTTGGGTAAGGGATTCATCAGAATAAACAGCAAAAATCAGTCCAAGGCACTCGAAAAATGTGGAAAATTAATAAAATATATATATATATATTTTATATTTTTCCACATTTTTTAGGTACCTTAGATTGATTTTTGCTGTTTATCTTTTTATTTATTATGGTTACGCTGATAAAGGCAAGTTTTGCTGAAATTTGTAGGTGCAATAGTGCTGATTTTTTCTTTTTTCAAATAATAGCCATGTTAATAAAGACTTTTAATTTTTCACTTACTTTTTTAGTGCCTTAAACTTATGATTTGGTTGTTTATCTAGTTATTTACTTTTTTATTTAATAATTAAGGCAGCAACCATGTTTGTAAATCTGGTCAAACTTATTTAATATATATACTTTTTTTTTTAGACAATTAGACTGAAGCAAATTATTTTAACTATCTGAAAGCAGTGATCGTTTACCCTCCTGCACTGATCAGGTGTGTGTCTGTCAGAGTGAATCTGCAGACATCCTCTTGGTGTCCCGAGAACAGGGCGACTCGGCTGTTCTGCAACTTTCCCCCGTCCACTCTCAGATGGTACGCGCTGATGTTTGCAGCCTGAGAGAGATACAGCACATCACAGTCCAGCTGTATCCACGGCAACAAGCTGTGGGCGAACAATCAAGGAATGGAAATTACTCCTACGCATGTTTTTTCTGTAGTTCAATCTGTATCTTGGGGCTTAAGGTGACGAGGAGGCTAATAAAAAAACACAATAATGTCTTGTCCATATTGGCAAGGTCAACTACACACCCTAAGTCAGAGGATTAACGTCTGAAAAAAAATGTATTTTGGGGCTGGACGATGAAAGTATGACATCTTCTAGCCTACTTTCGAATTCCCTTTTTCCCTTCTCTCTTTCACAGTACGGGGTGGGACAAAGTGTAGCCATATTGTTTAAACTACTATTTACTTGTTTCATATATGATTTATGCTATCCATGCACAGTTTTAATGCAGTTTAAGTAAATAAAAAAGTTTGATAATAAAACATGAAATAAGAACTCACTTAATTTTCCATTTTAAAAGGATTTCCTTACGACAAACTCCATGGGTCCAGTTGTGGGACACCCTCACTCTGTCTTTAAGAGGAACTGAATGACACCTGAAACAAAATTGAAGAACAGTCAGAGGATTTATGGTTGGTCTTTTTTGAGTTTATTTTAGATAATTTGCCAGAATTGCTCTCTTTAGGCTAGGTTTTAAAGGACACCTATGATGAAAATAATCTTTTGTAAGCGGTTTGGACAGAACTGTGTGTGATATAGTTTGTCAACAGTTATTTTGGCGTGATATAAAAACAATAAGCCTCTTTTTTTTATTTTTATTTCCTGTTTAAATAGGATCCAAATGCCTCCCATTTTGAGGCCCACCACAATGTGACGTAGAAGTGCGGTTTCCCCGCCCATCAAATTGATTGACAGCCACATATTAACATGTCTCTGTAGTAATGCGCATAATCATATCAACAAGACAGGATGTGCACAAAGCAACTAGGATTAAAAGATCTGTTGGGCTCGCTGTGATCATCAATTATCACAAAATGTGACCAAGAATCAGTTTAAAACGTTTTTTGCATGTTTGTAATAAACACAGTAAAATCACAACGTAATTCATCACCACAGCCGTATAGTGTCAGTACAATATAAAAAAAAAGATGCTTCAATCTCGGTTTGTGGATGTTAAATCAAGTTTATTTTGTACATTTACATAACGGATGTCTATACAGCGGTGGATATTAACGTGTATCCTGTCACATTTGCAGTGCAAAACAGTGCAAAGTTAATTGTGTGTGTGTGTGTACGCAAACTTTGTAACGACATTGTGTGTGACTTATCGTTGCAGAAAGGCTTGAATTAACTCCACAACAAATATATCAAATAACAGTTGGGAAAAATCTTACTGCAGTAAGGGAGATCTGCTTCATTCTTGTCTGTCACTGTGCTGTTTATCTACATGAAGGCTACAGCTCTGACACGCTTGTGGGAATGGTGGGTGGGGAGAACCAGCTCAACTGCATTAAAGGCACAGGCAACAAAAACAGCTACAGTGTCATAACAGCTCCAATTGTCCAGATTTAAAAAGGTATAATAAATAACATGATAGGTATTTTGAGCTGAAACTTTACAGACACATTCTAGAGACACAAAAGACTTATCTTAAATCTTAAAAAGGGGTAAAACAGGTGCCCTTTAACAGCTAACTTATACATTTAGAACTTTCCTTCCAGCAGGCAATAAATTGCAAAATAACAAAACCAATTGTTGAAACACAAATGGGAAAATTAGCTTTCAATCTATTTATTTGGGTGTCATAACTGATAAAAATGCAGTCATTTTGGCTGGTAAAATATTTTTGAAGAAAAAGATTTTTATCACTTGATACACCTATAATGTATTTTTTTTTATTTCCAACAAATTGTCAGGAAAAATATGTTTACTTAACCTTAAAAAAATGTAAACAAATTCAGGCAGTCAAGCTAAGCTTATTTTTTACATTTTATAATAATGTCTATGGGGCTTCTGTAAAGTCAAAAACAAACATGTCAGTCTTTTGTTAGTTTTGGAGTAATGTCTAAATGCAGTTAAAAATATTTTTCTGTGACTTCCAAATATTTCTTTATAATAAATTATATATTTATACAAGCATATATATATATATATATATATATATATATATATATATATATATATATATATATATATATATATATATATATATACACATATATATATATATATACACATATATATATATATATATATATATATATATATATATATATATATATATATATATACACATATATATATATATATATATATATATATATATATATATATATATATATATATATATATTTTTTTTTTTTTTTAAACACTTTATTGTAATCATGCAAGCTTTTAAGTTAACAAAATGTACCGCCCGAAAAGCTTTGGTTATATTATATTATAAGCCACAAATATAAGGACTTAATTACACCTTTGTTAACAAAAAAAAACTAAGATTTTAGCATAATCATGTAAAAAAATTAATGTAAAAAAAACGTGCAGAATTAGATCGAAACAAAAATGGGTTTTGTGCTTCTAATGCTTTTAAATGTCACCATCAAAGTTTGTATTTATAGAAAATTACAAATATCTCACTATAAACTTGTTTATCTTTTCATAATTACTACTTGACGCCTTTCACAAACATGCTGCACTGTAAACAAAACCCACATGACCATCAGCGTAAGACCCGAGCTGAATCACAACATACGCAGCTTTTGTTACGTCACAGCTGCGAATGACCGTCACCCTACGTAATTTACGTACTTCTGTTTTTTCTATTGGTAGGCCGAAAACTATTAGCTAGCAACACAGCTACAGTATCTCAAAATCCTTACAGATCTATTCCTTGTCGTGTCAGGCCAGTATTGATCATGTCTTTAGCTATTCTCCTCCATACAGCGTCTCTGGAGATGAACTGGTAGCTTCTCCTGCATGTCTGGGAGAAGCGGCAGAGCGATCTTGGATCCAGATAAGAGAGGACGAGGAAGAGCACATCCTCGGGTAACTGAAACACAAACATTGCGCCTCCTGCTCCAGTTCAGCACCTCTTCTCTTTTCTTTGTCACGTTGCGTCTGCCTCCAATGATATGAAGGGTTTTACTGAGAGGACATTTGCCGGTTTGACGCAGGAACACGCAGAAGCCCATGGTTTTGTCAAAGCATGTAGACACAGTAAGCGAAGGAAGCCATCACAACAAGTAGAGTCACGTGACCCACGCCGTGCGTAAAGCGGTCTAGTAACTGACCGCAGAGCAGAGCCAGTGGCTTACAGTCTGTGCTTAAATCCAGCCTGTTTTCTGTGATATCTTCATTCAAGCTTCTGCTGTTTTTTATTCTTTTTTTGTATGAAATTCACAACATATTGAAACAAGTATTATTTACCTAAAGGTAGCATATTAACATGCTAAATAATATATTATGAAAAAAGGAAGAACCAGGAAAAAATAATAAGCAAATTAAAATATCCAAATATTTGGAGATGTATTGCGGTAACTGCAATTATTTTTAACATTTTGTAGTGTTTAATTGTTAACTAAATAAGCACTTAGAACTTCCCCAATTTGTAATAAAAAGATACAAATTTGTTTTGTAAAAATGCAATTGTCAAATAATCATCAAATAAAAAAAGAATCATATTAAAATACAATCGTATATAATATGTAGGCAGATATTTTACAAATCTTTTATCAATAAATTGCATATGCAGAAAAATGCTTTGGAAATGCTTTTGTATCATAAAAATAGCTGTGATGACAGCATCTGTTCATATTAAAGGGCCCCTATTTTGCATTTAAAAAGGTCATATTTTGGTTTTAGGGGTCTCCAACAACATGCTGATATGCGTGCAAGGTCAAAAAATACTTTTATTGTCTTATATGCATTTATTTTTATCTAATTATCCCAGCGACTCCCATATGAATCGTTCAGCGATTCATTTGTTCCCAAACCCCTCCTTAGCCCGAAGCTAATCTGCTGTGATTGGTCCGATGACCCAGTCTGTTGCGATTGGTTGACTGCGTTCAGCACGAGACAGAGAGAAAAGCCCCCTACGGCTATGAAATATCAGCCAGGGAGTATGTGAGATCCCAATGCAGGACTGCAATAGATCAATGCAGTTAAACACCAGCATATTACTTAACTCTAAAACCTAACCCTAAGTAATAACAACGACACACATTCAGTATTAATCCAAACAGTGGCAAAAGTTGAACTATTTTGAAAATTGACTAGTCGTGTGTGTGTAGGAACAGCTGATGGTGGCCATAGCAAAGGCAAACAGCAGAGGATCGCCAGCTCAGAAATGCATTTAAATCAGTAAAGGAAGAAGCACGCGTCAGATTTTTAACGTGGTTTTGGACAGAATATGTGAATAGCCCCATGAAGGTTTAACCTGAGAGATACAGTACAAGCACTGATCTATAATAGATACATGATTACAAGCCGAGCGGGGGGATTCCAACTTATAACACACAATTAAACACAAATTTTGCAAACTACACAAAACGAAGGAACAACTTTAATGACAATAACATGTAATGATCCGGAGGAAGAAGATACTATGAACTGTAACAGTTACTGAAGTCCTTGTCAAAGTCTGACAAAGTCCCATAGACTCTGCTGCTCCTTCAATAGCAAATGTCTGGCGTGTCCAGCGCTGCAGAGTAGGTTATTGTATCAAAAATCCGACAAATGACAGGAACAAGCACAGCACTAGGTTGGCTATACTGTGGTGCTGTTGTGAAAATGAACTTTAACCCTTTATTCCCTGCAGCTAAATCTCCATCTGTCAGTGATCGTCATCTTTGCGTCATGATCAGTCCCATAATCCCAGGGCTCTGCTAGTGTCTGAAGGGAAATGCTCGTTCACGTTTTACCAGATCTGGCACTACATATTTGGTGATGTACCGTATCGACGTCAATGCGTTCAAGCAAAAGATCCGAACCCAACTTGATTCATTCATTCGACTCTGAGTCGACTATTTTGTTAAAGAATCAATAGCTTTAAACACAGTGCACTTTCACATTTAAACCTCAGCTGGATGTTTTCATTCACTTAGAGCTGTGTTACACACTGCATGGAAGCTCATTTTTAAAAACCCATAATAGGGGCTCTTTAATGTTAATTAAATTCATTCATTCATTTTCTTTTTGGCTTAGTCCCTTTATTAATCAGGGGTCGCCACAGCAGAATGAACCACCGACTTATCCAGCATTTGTTTTACACAGCCGATGCTCTTCCAGCTGCAACATATCACTGGGAAACACCCATACACACTCAATCTCAACCACACACACACACACACACACACTGTGATGTACTCTGAAATACACGCAAGGAGTAGCTAGAAGGAGTGAGTGAATGAAATGAAAGTTTGCTCCAGAGTTTGCTCCTACTCTACAAAAAAGATGTACTTAGAGTTGTATTTTGTGTTTTTTTAATGATGAATACAGAGACAAAAGAAAAAACAGAGGAGTTTATTGGTGGCCTTTCACTCCAGAAAAAGCTGCAGGGTGATATGACATGATGATACATATACATGCTGTAGACACTTATACTTAGCAGTACATGTGTTTTTTTGCCTCGTTACAAACATTCTTGGCAAACTTCACAATATACATGTTAAAGTAGCAAAAGAGAAGTTTGGAATATATATAATCAATTCCATGTGTGTTCGATAAAAAAGGTCAGGAGAGGTTTTTCTTTAAGGTTTAACATATTAGCAATTTATTGGATACAAATGAATCATTCGATTCACAGAATTCTGGTATCCTCAATACAATGCAAAAGTTACATTCAGGAGGTGCACACAGTTTTCATTTCCTGACTTCAACTTATATAGGCAGCTGATATTAACAGGTGGAGTTCGTCACTTGTCAATCATTCTCCAGTCCTCCATTGACTGCACCCATACATACGTCCTCTTTTTCTACTAATTCTCTGCACAACGTCAAAAAGCTCAACTGCAAATTCTGTGCTAACAGGAAGTTTCGCTGCAGAGTTCAAGTTAATTTTCATCTACTTCTGCAAAAATGCTTCATTAGTATGCAAAACATATCACACTCGAGAAGAAGATCAGTTAATATGACCTTTAAGCAATACAAATACAATTATTTAATGAAAAGAAAAAGAGACAAAAATATGTTTAAAAATTCCTTTGTAATTCCTTTTTTATAACAACAGATTTAAACAGACCTCACGGCTCTTGGCATCTTCCTGATGCTCATTTTCATAATAAGAACCTCACACACAGTTGAAGTCAGAATTATTAGCCCCCCTGAATAATTAGCCCTCTTGTTTATTTTTTTCCCCAATTTCTGTTTAACGGAGAGAAGATTTTTTTCAACAGATTTCTAAACATAATAGTTTTAATAACTCATTTCTAATAACTGATTTCTTTTATCTTTGCCATGATGACAGTAAATAATATTTTACTAGATATTTTTCAAGACACTTCTATACAGCTTAAAGTGACATTTAAAGGCTTAACTAGGTTAATTAGGTTAACTAGGCAGGTTAGGGTAATTAGGCAAGTTATTGTATAACGATGGTTTGTTTTGTAGACTATCAAAAAAATATATAGCTTAAAGGGGCTAATAATTTTGACCTTAAAATCGTTTTTAAAAAATTAAAAACTGCTTTCATTCTAGCCAAAATAAAACAAATAAGATTTTCTCCAGAAGAAAAAATATGATCATACATACTGTGAAAATTTTCTTGCTCTGTTAAACATCATTTGGGAAATATTTAAAAAAAGAAAAAGAAAATTAAAAGGGGGGCTAATAATTCTGACTTCAACTGTATATAATAAGTAGAAGCTAAGATTAACTTTAAAAATAAGGGAAAAAATTATCATTGCTGTAATCTCATTAGAAAACTTTGGGGCTAATCAAATGCTTCCTGGGGCACGCATGAATGATGCTCTGTGCATTTTGTTGTGATTGGCCTGTTTTTCATCAAGATTTTACACATAGAATTTACATGATGATGAGGAAACAATGGAGTTTGAGGCTCATGGTATGTTGTTTTCATGTACTGAACATTATTCATATGTGCCTGGGTATATCTAGATTTTCATTCTATGGCATCTTTAAGCCATTAGCAGTAAAAAGTTCACCTCGCCATATTAATAATAGAAATGTAAAAACAAACACTTTTTGAATCAATGAATCATCTCATAATGACTTTATATAATTAAGTTTGTCATTATAAGAGTTGTAAACCTCTTAATAAGTTGCTTGAAAAATCTATCAAAAGTAATAAAACAGTAACAATGGCAACAAAAAATGGCTTCCCAGTTTTAATGCATACTTTAATAAAGGACTGATTTAAATGCAATCCCATAGATTTCTGAAACTACTTATTAGTTCAACTCAAAGATTCATTTCACAGTCCAGACCCAGAATTTAGGTTTGTTATTATTCGTCTTCGCCTCTCATCTTTTGAGTCTCTATAGACGTTATTTCTCTGAAGACATGCTCAGTTGCTTGTGGAATGCAATTTTGTTCTTTTCTTCTCTCAGCCTGTCCTCCAATCACTCAGCTTGTCCACCTCTCACTCTATGGCACATTCAATTGCCTTGAAGTTTTTTCATCTTCCTCCTCTTCTTTTTGTATGGTGAGTGTCTTGTAATTGACAGAGGACCCCATCTCATGTAAGCATTCACCGCTTGTCATTCTACAACATGTTTTTTATATTAGCGCCACAATGGGGCTATTTGATCCTAGGTTATGGTGTGTGATTGTCAGTAATGCGACTACTTGGTGGCTGCTTTTGTTTGAACCAAAGTGGTGGCCTGACCTCAGTCCATTCAGTGACCAAGTTACTCAGACCTCTGTAGCCTTTTACTTTCCCCTATCTCCTTTACTGAGGCCAGATTGTTCAATACACTGTCACAGATATTACCTCTTTAACAGCCACATCCACTCTCTCCATATTGAAATTGTGCTTTACAAACTTCATTCTTCACTTTTTGGCTTCACCGACAGTTAATCTCTTTCACAACAATAGCTGTTTGTCACAAACTCTTATAATGTGTCACAAGATGACACTTTTGACAGTTGGAAACAAGTGAATTGTTAAGCAGTTTGAAGCAAAGAGAAAGAAATAGAAATGAAGTAAATGCCAGTTGTTTTTTATTTATTTGTGTATCTTGCTTTGTTCAATATTTTGTTCAAAACTTTTCTTGCTTTTTTCGCACTAATGCTTTAATTATTTGGTTAAAATATTTAAACTCTGAAGAGTTTTTGCAATTGAAATAAATGTTAATAATATATTTTAACATTTAGATTACTGAGATGGCAAAGCTAAATTTCAGCAAATATTAGTCTAGTCTTTGTTGCCACATGATTTTTCAGGAATCATTCTAGTATACAGTGCATGCGGAAAGTATTCACTTTTTTTTCACAATTTTTGATGTTACAGCCTTATTCCAAAATTTATTAAATTCATTTTTTTCTTCAAAATTCTACACACAATAGCCCATAAAGACAATGTGAAAAAAGATTTTTTGAAATTGTTGCAAATTTGTTAAAAATAAAAAAGCTGAAAAATCACATGTACAGAATTATTCACAGCCTTTACCGTGAAGCTCTAAATTGAGCTCAGGTACATTCTGTTTCCACTGATCATTCTTGAGATGTTTCAGCAACTTAATTGGAGTTCACCTGTGGTAAATTCAGTTGATTGGACATGATTTGAAAAGGCATACACCTCTCTATATAAGGTCCCAGGGTTGACAGTGCATGTCAAAGCACAAACCAAGCATGAAGACAAAGGAATTGTCTTTAGACCTTAGAGACAGGATTGTCTCGAGGTACAAGGCTGGGGAAGGTTACAGAAAAATTTCTGCTGCTCTGAAAGTTCCAATGAGCACAGTGACCTCCATCATCCGTAAGTGGAAGATGTTTGGAACCACCAGGACTCTTCCTAGAGCTGGCCGGCCATTTAAGCTGAGTGATCTGGAGAGAAGGGCCTTAGTGAGGGAAGTTGATCAATAACCCGATGGTCACTCTGTCTGAGCTCCAGCGTTCTTCTGTGGAAAGAGGAGAACCTTACAGAAGGACAACCATCTGTGCAGCAATCCACCAATCAGGCCTGTATGGTAGAGTGGCCAGACGGAAGCCACTCACCGCCTGGAATTTGCCAAAAGGCATCTGAAGGACTCTCAGACCATAAGAAACAAAATTCTCTGGTCTGATGAGATTAAAATTGAACTCTTTGGAGTGAATGCCAGGCGTTACGTTTGAAGAAAACCAGGCACCGCTCATCACCAGGCTAATACCATCCCTACAGTGAAGCATGGTGGTGGTAGCATCATGCTATGGGGATGTTTTTCAGCAGCAGGAACTGGAAGACTAGTCAGGATAGAGGGAAAGATGAATGCAGCAATGTACAGAGACATCCTGAATGAAAACCTGCCTCAGAGTGCACTTGACCTCAGGCTGGGGCGACTGTTCATCTTCCAGCAGGACAATGACCCAAAGCACACAGCCAAAATATCAATGGAGTGGCTTCACAACAACTCTGTGAATGTCCTTGAGCGTCCCAGCCAAAGCCCCGACCTAAATCCTATTGAACATCTCTGGAGAGATTTGAAAATGGCTGTACACCGTCGCTTCCACCCCAACCTGATAGAGCTTGAGAGGTACTGCAAAGAGGAATGGGCAAAAATTCCCAAAGACAGGTGTGCCAAGCTTGTGGCATCATATTCAAAAAGACTTGAGGCTGTAATTGCTGCCAAAGGTGCATCAACAAAGTATTGAGCAAAGGCTGTGAATACTTCTGTACATGTGATTTTTCAGCTTTTTTATTTTTAATAAATTTGCAACAATTTCCCAAAAAATTTTTTACATTGTCATTATGGGGTATTGTGTGTAGAATTTTGAGGAAATAAATTAATTTAATCCATTTTGGACTAAGGCTGTGACATCTAAAAATGTGGAAAAAGTGAAGCGCTATGAATACTTTCCGGATGCACTGTAATTTAGGTGATTTAAACATATAGGCTTAATGTTGAAAACAGCTTAATATTTTTTATTCAATGGTATAAATTGAAAATTCACAATATAACATTTGTGTAAAATAGAATACTTTGTAACATGGGGCAGCACGGTGGCGCAGTGGGTAGCACAATCGGCTCACAGCAAGAAGGTCGCTGGTTCGAGCCTTGGCTGGGTCAGTTGGTGTTTCTATGTGGAGTTTGCATGTTCTCCCTGTGTTGGCGTGGGTTTCCTCCATCTGCACCGGTTTCCCCCACAGTCCAAAGACATGCGGTACAGGTGAATTGGGTAAGCTAAAATTGTCAGTAGTAAAATAAAAAACACAAATTTTGCTATCTATAATTCATAATAATAACTCCTGTATAGCAGTCCCAGAACATTCATACACTTGATGACACTCGAATACCCTGTCAGAAAAGTCTAGTGGCTGGGAATGACCTTTTACAGTGTCTGCTATATTGTTAATGTTGTTTTTTGTGTGTTTACATAGATGAATATGGCAACTGTGTAAATACACAGTACAGTTATGATCTTATTGCCACATTAGATCGTCATGATAACATCATATATTCCTTCAGTGATTTCCTGAAGATAAATACCAAAAAATATAGCAACTGGAATAACTACAGCAGTCGCGATCGTCTGATCTCATACGAAGCATGAGATCGTGATGACATATGATGACGTGTGCAGGTCCTGTAGTGGTGTCCCATTTCTTAGGGGTAAATTTTGAAGCCCTTCCCCTTCAAACTCGGTTTTTAGGGCCAAGAGGATGGGGTAGGGGTACAAAAATAGAATTGAGATTGGGCCATAGTAGCCCCTACCCTTTAAAAAACAGCCAATAGCATTCCATTTTACCACAGCTCTGCCAGTAAAAGTGGTTGAGATCAAGCGGATCAAATGAAAAGCAAATGAGAAGCGTCTTGAAGGGGGCGGGGCATGTAGGATACTACAGAGCATTTAATTGGTCAGAAGTTTGATGAGAAACTGAAGTACGAGATTATGTAAAAAAAATTGTTGATGCATTTAGGTGGAAGTAACAAACTGCAAGATTTGGATGTTTATTTCAGGATTGTAATAAATTTTGTCACTATTTTGAAGCACACTAGCTTGAAGATATCCTTAAAACTAACATACTGATACTAACATTCATTCATTCATTTTCTTGTCGGCTTTGTCCCTTGCGGGGTCGCCACAGCGAAATGAACCGCCAACTTATCCAGCACGATTTTACGCAGCGGATGCCCTTCCAGCCGCAACCCATCTCTGGGAACTTCCACACACACATTCACACTCATACACTATGGACAATTTTAGCTTACCCAATTCACCTGTACTGCATGTCTTTGGACTGTGGGGGAAACCGGAGCACCCGGAGGAAACCCACGCAAACGCAGGGAGAACATGCAAACTCCACACAGAAACGCCAACTGACCCAGCCCAGCCGAGGTTCGAACCTGCGACCCAGCGACGTTCTTGCTGTGAGGCAACAGCACTACCTACTGCGCCACTGCGTTGCCCTGATACTAACATATAAAAACATTTTATTTTTATTTTCATGGGACTTTTAAAAAATGTGTGAAAAAATGTCGGAGGCTCACCCCAAAATTAAAATTTACATAGTTATTTTATATTTTAATGTCACTCCAAACAACTCAGTGGTTGATATCACTCCGGCGCTATAGCAAACAAAATTAAAGTCATATTCAAGAAAAACCTCTCTTTGGCACATTCAAAAAAGAATTAGCATTGGTATTTTGAGTGAAATATTTTCAATTAGTCACAGATCTTGTTGAAAACAGTCCTGAGTGATTCATTCACAATTTGGACTGATCCGGCTCTTGAGTTTAACTCGCTGACTTAATGATCCAGTCACAGTGGTTCTCCAGTTAACAGCTCATTGGAGGGGAAGATTATCAGTTAGTAATGACTTACATTTCTGTCTGTTTGTCATACTAAGCTTTTGCATTACTTCAGAAGACTTGGAATATGAAGTGGAATATTAAAATATATTTTTCCCCTTAAAGACTTTAACAAATAAGGCCACTACAACCCATAAAGATTCCTTAAAAAAGTAAACATAAAATAAATACCAATATAATTTTCACATCCGAGTGAACAATTCCTGATGAAACTTGTCATTCCTCAGTTAATTAACCTCTGAAATTCTATGTGTCCCAAATACGGCAAGTTCTAAAAAAATCATTTATGGTTGGCTTTCCAGCTGAATTGTCATGACTGAAAGGAGATGAAGAAGGAGGGGGAATCTTCCCTTTTGATCTTTTTAGAGGGGTGCAGGGGGCTCTGTGTGGCTGGCAAACACATTTAGCCTGTAATTGTTCAGATCATTCAGACAATCAGCCTTAGAAATGCATGGGCAAACAAAAGATTACAGCTCCAATTGGAAAAGTCAACAGTTCTTCCATATGTCCCATAGACAAACAGTCAAACTGTCATGTCTCATCTTCTCTTTAAATAATGTTTGCATGTTAATTATAACTTTGTGATTGGTTGCTTGTGCGCTTAAATCTCATGCATATTGGCTTCAGTGAAATCATTATGATCACTTTATATATTGTGAATCAGATTTACCATGAAAAGGCTTCTAATGATTTGGCCATTGTGAACACTACAGATGTGGGTGCTAGACAGAGCACTCAAGGCGGACTTATCCGCATCATTTCAACCCATGTTTCCTCCATTGAGCTCCAATTTGCAGGAAGGGTTTTATGACCAGGGTTAGGCAGAATGTGAAGTAAAGGCAGCTTAGAGGTCTGGGTCATCCCATTCTCTCACCCCTGCCATTCTGCCAGTTCAGCAGGGGGGCTTGTACAAGTCTAAATTGCTCCCTAAGCAAATTAAGAAGGTAGCCCTGTTTGTTTATCAGGGGTTAAGGATGACGGTTGCAGCTCAATAAAATGGATGAAAGCCGTTTTGCGTCCCCTCTTTCTCAGTGGAATTGCTCTTCATTTGCATGGCATCACAAGCTGCACAGAAGGTGCGATTTTTCCCACAACCTGCTGGATCCCCTGGGTTTCTTACAACTTTATGGTCATGGAGACAAATTTAAGGGGAAACTGAGGCCTGATAATGCAGAATAACCGTGGCAAATGATGGAGGTCTGTTAATCAATAGCGGACGTCATCAATGTGAAAACACTGAGAGTCAATAGGTGGTACCGGTGACTCTTTTATTTGATTACTATTGACAAAATAAAACCAATTGAAGTGCTTTAGTACACTCTTGAAAATAAAGATTCCAACAGGGGGGTTTATGATGATTCAATAGAAGAACAGCTTTTGAGTTCCTCGAATCGTTCAGTTAAAGAGTTGTTAAAAGAGTGAAAGAATAAATGTTATTTATTCGTGTAAATAGTTACAACTTTTAACATTCATAAAACTTTTACACTGGACAAAATATCTTTTAGGTTTTGAGAATATTAACATTTATTTTCAGTAAGAAAACTGTCTCTTTAACTGAAAGTTTCTTAATGTTTTTTTTTAAATTAAAGTTAGTTTTTATTAGTTTTTAAAGATGTTACGAACATTTAAATACTCTAAAACACTTTTTCCACTGTAAAGAACATTTTGTTTAATGAACAGATTCTATGGATGTTAAAAGTTCCTCCAGATGACAATATATATGTATATTTTGATAGTGTAATACAGTGTTAACAATGTCCTGTAGCATCTACGGTAACCTACTGGCAGCAGTTCACCAGTAACTTACTGTAAATCATTTACAGCAAAAATACTATATGTACATTTACAGCATCATTTATCTTGCTTAATTTGTATTTACAGAATTGTATGTATATATTTACTGTAAAACATACAGTAATGCAACTTTAAAACACAGTAGCATGCTGCATAAATGTCCTACTCATATTACAGTTAAATACTGTGTAATTTACAAAAATCATTACAGTGTACTTTAAATGACATTCAGATTTTGGCTTTAAATTCAAATATATTGATAAGAGGTGACGTGGTGGCACAGTGGGTAGCACAATCGCCTCACAGCAGGAAGGTCACTGGTTCGAACCTCGGCTGGGTCAGTTGGCATTTCTGTGTGGAGTTCACATGTTGTCCCCGTGGGTTTCCTCCGGGTGCTCTGGTTTCCCCCACAGTTCAAAGACATGTGCTGTAGGTGAATTGGGGAAGCTAAAATTGGCTGTAGTGTATGTGAGTGAGTGAGTGTGTATGGGTGTTTCCCAGTAATGGGTTGCAGCTAGAAAGGCATCGGCTGCGTAAAAAACATATGCTGGATAAGTTGGCAGTTCATTCAGTTGTGGCGACCCCAGATTAATAAAGGGAAAGCCGAAAAGAAAATGAATGAATGAATGAATAATGATAAGACATTTAATCCATTTTTTTTTTACATTTATTTATTTATTTATTTTTTATTGGGAGAATATGTACAATTACAGAATACTTGCAAATATATAAAGATCCTCCACATTTTACTTATGCAAATAAAATTAAAACTAAATATTTCCTTCAATAATTAACGAGTACAAGTAATTATATTACACTTACATGTAAAAATATTTTTCCTTGGTCAACTGACACAATACACCGTTTATGCGTATAAATATGAAAACCATTATTGGAGTTGACAGAACAATCCTTAGATTAGAGGTACAGAAGGAAAAGATAACAAAATATTTACATAAACTCAAAAAAATAAATCACAGTATATAAACAAAAATAATAACCCATAGCAACATACCCCTCCCCCCGTCTGTTCCGTCTGTAGTGCACACCAGTAAGGAAGGTTACTGAAAATGGGAGCTGTCGTAGGATTTAGCAATATCCCCATCAAACAACTGTTCCATCTCTCCCTTCCAAGTGCCTTATGAACGGTTCTCATATTTTAAAAAATTTAAGGACATTTAATCCATTTAATCGCCGTTTTGCCTTCACAGTTTCACTTTAAACGGTTCTGTGATTGATAAATATTTATAGGTTTGGTAACACTTTAGTTTAGATCACAATTCACGCTATTAACTACTGGTTTATTACCTGATATTAACTAGTAGTTATATAAAGTAAGATCTTATTATGCATCCCTAATCCTACCCAAAACTTAAACCTAACTCCTTCCTTACTAACTACAGTATTAATAAACAGCTAATTAGTAGTTTATTAAGCTAGTAATGTTAGTTAATGGTTGTTAATATATACCATAAATTGTGACCTAAAGTGTTACCAATGGATTTTAAAGTAAGTTTAAAATCAAGTTGACCACTCTGTGGATAATTGTGTGATTTGGTCAAGTTTTCTAAATCCCTTTACAAATCGAAATGGGACTTGGGCCACATAATAAAAAAGCACTATAATCTTCATTCTGCTTAATTTGCTTGTCAGATTTAAACGGTGTATGTGTTGTCTCATAAGTAGTTTATTTAGAAAAGCCAAGAAGCTTTTTTACTTAATTGATTACCATTCATTGAATTTGATTACACTGTTGGCCCATCACAGCTGAATAGGACTACTAGAAAGTCAAAGAAACATTCTAATGCTTTGGCCTTTCTAGGAGTTTGACCTCTGCACCCTGGCTGAGCTACTAGCATAACATGAGGCAGAACACATGGTGTGTGTATAGTAGGCCATAAAAACAATGACAGTCTTCACTAATGTACCTGCATTACACACTTTTCTGTGATGCATGAGACGTGTCAAAGCAACACTAATTAGAGAATCATTTTTAGCTGAACCATTTCAAATTTTACGATGCAATTAATTAAATTAAAAAGGATTTTTTTTTTTTTACCAGTGATCATAATTTACATAGCATTACATCTGCACTAATGCGTATCTTAGGCTGAGAGCAGTCATTAATAATCCTCATCACAGACGAGAACGTGATAGTGATCTCACAGCACAAATCCTCATTTTCTCACTATACGCTGCCCTCTGATCTTGGCTTTCGGCTCCTTGGAACCCCGTCCGCAAACACACCAGCACCCCTGCTCGGACAAAACAGATACCCCTCCAATCAGATTAAGCTACAGGGAGTTAAAGGTCTGAGATTAAACAAAAACACCTGAGCGAGGGTGAGGAGACGGGGCCAGGGAGCCGTAGTGTGTCCGGTTCAACCAGAGGAGAGACCAAACAGTGTAGCCCCCCTGGAGAGACAGTCCTACTGAGCTGTTGACCTGAGCTGTGCCATTCCAAACATTCTGGGGGGAGAGTTCCAGTATCTCCATCTCACTCTGTACGGGACTCTAACCAGAAGGGTTATGCAAACAATGGTGGTATTTATTATGATGCAATTGCATAATGACAAGTTGTTTCATACAAAGACCGCACTGGCCTAATTTTCTATGGATGAGGCCAGCGAAACATCTAGAAGGCTTCTGGACAAAATCTCTTTGGCAAGTCACGTATAGATTTGCCTCTTACAGATACATTTCATTTGTGATTTAAAGGGATAGTTCAACTTAAAGTAAAATTCTGTATTGTGACAAATTATTTTTGGGTCCATAAAAATCAACGCTACTAAAGTCAACATTCTGGACCCCATTGACTTTTATTGTGTAAGGAAAAATGTTTTTATAATAATAACGAAATAACAAAATAGAATTGCATAGAGCAAAAAAGACCTTTCCTCTGAGAAAGTAAAATCTTAAAATAAGTTTTATCAGTATAATCAAAATCAAAGTTCTGGACCCCATTGACTTTTAATGTATTCATTCATTTATTTCTTTTCGGCTTAGTCCCTTTATTAATCTGTGGTCGCCACAGCGGAATGAACCCGCAATTATCCAGCATATGGTTTTTACACAGCGGATGCCCTTCCAGCTGCAACCCATCACTGGGAAACACCCACACACTCTCACATGCACACACATACACTACGGCCTGTTTAGTTTATTAAATTCTCCTATAGCGCATGTCTTTGGACTGTAGGGGAAACCGGAGCACCCGGAGGAAACACAAGGAGAACATGCAAACTCCACACAGAAATTCCAACTGACCCAGGCTCGAACCAGCAACCTTCTTGCTGTGAGGTGACACCACTACCCACTTCGTCGCCTTCAATGTATTGATTTAAGTTTAAAGATGGAAAGAATTACTTTCTTTTATATTTTAAAGCTTTCTCTGTGATTTTTGACCATTTAATTAAAGTAAAATTTTGGACCCCATTGGCTTTCATTGTATGAGCGAAAATGTTTTTAGGATATTAAATAAAAACAACATAGAATCTTAGACCTTCATTTAAGTTTAAAGATGGAAAGAAATACTTTCATATTTGGAAAAGAAAAGAAGAAATCTTGAAGTATTTCTCTGTGATTTTTGACCATATAATCAAAGTCAACATTTTGGACCCCATTGACTTTCATTGTATGTTTTCGAAATGTACTTTTCATTTTGTTCCACAGAACAAAGAATGCTTGGAAACCAATTTTGAATCAAGAACACATTAAGCAAAAGACATCAGTATCCTAAGGTAAATTTATTACAGGTTTTTAAATAAATATTTCCATCATTAAAATTATTTTACACATCCTCAAATAAAAATATATTTATATTTGTATAAAAAACAGACAAACAAAATGCAACAAAGAACAAAAGCTTTTTCCTACAGTCCATACAATGCATTTATACACCTGGGAATTTACAGTTTAAACCACGGTAGGAAACCTGCGATAATCAAAAATGTAGCTGCCACATTTAAATATGTATTTAAAGCTCTGTTTGCTTTAACCGTGTTTATCTCCAGAGAGTTCCAGAATCAAGAACCAGAGAGGTTACTGAGAGATGAGCTGGGTATCTTATCGCTGGGTGGTCGAGAGGTGCCCCGGCTGCTGTCTGTGTAACCGAATACAGCCTTGTGTTGTCAGTGCATTCTCTCTCAGGCCCTTCAAGTCCCCTTGAGCAGCAATACGAAGAGTTATAAATTACTCGGAAACCATCGAAATCAAAGCAGAACGAGAGAGGATAGACGGATGAAGTCCACGTACTACTAAAATGTCAGCGCTTACACATCCTGTGCTTCGCTTACCTATACTCTTACACAGGTCAGTACTAAAAGTCAGGGGTACAAAAATAGATCTCTTTTTTTCTTGAGACTTTTTTCTCTCCTTATTTTTGTTATTTCTGAAAATTCATAAAAAACTAAAGGTTAGGTATATTGTTGCTCAGTACAAAAATCTGTTAAGGAGTCCACAAGAGGAGTTCATTGTTTGTGAAAGTCTCTAACTTTCGGTCCTCTCCTTTTCTCTGGCTTCACTCTTCAACGCTCTCCTGAGTAGCGGGTGCGTTTAGTCCGTCTGTTGAAAGGGTAGTTGATGAAATCAAAGGGTCTGTGCTCTGCGATTTGGTGTCCCTTGGGCAGCCTCTTCATGAAGTGGACTTCCCGCTGGTGTTGCCTGGTTTTGGAGCCCTTGCGGGGTCTACCTTTACGCGTGAAGGCCATGTACCAGCCTTCGTACTTCACGTTCTGCAGAGCCGTGTAGTTGTTCTCCAGGACTATCTCTGTGAAAATGCAGTCTTTTCCCAGACCGTTTTTCTGTGAGGACAAGACAAAGACAAAATTTCAGCTCCTAACTGATAGCAAATATGAAGCTTATCGAAAAATATTTCTGAAAACGTCTGCTCCGGTTTACATAGGGCTTCCCCACACGCACACAGCATATGCTTAAGTCATTATGATCCAAGATCAAGACAGCAGAAGCCAATGACTTTCCCCTTTCAGTAAACACCGGTGCGGATTCCTCCTTGGAGAAAAAAAAAGTTCTTCTAACGTTCATTATAAAGGAATAAAATTGTATTATGTTCAGTGCAGAGTATTACGGTAATGTTTGGATTTCTCTAGGATGCTAAAAATAAGTTTCTTTAATAGCATCTATGGTTCCATGAAGAAGCTTCATCATTCTCTTAACATTAATTTCCTTCTACAAAAGGTTTTTCAAATATTAAAAAATATATACAGTTAATGTCAGAATTATTAGCCCCCCTTTTAATTTTTTATTTTATTTTAAATATTTCCCAAATTATGTTTAACAGAGCAAGATATTTTCACAGTATGTCTGATAATATTTTTTCTTCTGAAGAAAGTCTTATTTATTTTATTTCGGCTAAAATGAAAGCAGTTTTTAATTTTTTAAAATTCATTTTATTGTCAAAATTATTAGTCCCTTTAAGCTATTTATTTTCTCTCGATAGTCTACAGAACAAACCATCGTTATACAATAACTTGCCTAATTACCCTAACCATAACCTAATTAACCTAGTTAAGCCTTTAAATGTCACTTTAAGCTGTATAGAAGTGTCTTGAAAAATATCTATTAAAATATTATTTACTGTCATCATGACAAAGATAAAATAAATCACATTATTAGAAATGAGTTATTAAAACTATTATGTTTAGAAATCTGTTGAAAAAATCTTCTCTCCGTTAAACAGAAATTGGAGAAAAAAATAAAAAAAGAATTCAACTGTATATATTATAAAATGTTTACTGAAAGGTTCCAAAATAGTTGAAACTATGTGAAACCCCACTTTTAGAATCTTTGTTTTTAATAATGTATCAATATTGCTTCTAAAATTAACCCTGCTTCATTGTACATTCATAACAACAGGATCCTTAAACGTCATCCAGCCAGTAAAGCTAAATGGGGTATACAAAGAGCCAAGCTAGGAGTCCAAACCTTTCCCCAGCCTCTTAACAAAATGGTCTGTTAAAAATCTCAAATCCAAAAGACTTGCATATCAACCAATAAAAAACAACAACAACAGAAAAAAAACTCTCTCTCTCTTATGCAGGCTGTCGTTGGGCGGCCAATATGTCAGATAGCATAAGATCAGGGGTGCCAAGCAGATGGTCCACCTGGTAGGGTGCTGGGAGGTGGGGGCCGAACCTCCATCCCACTTTATTACCATTCACAGCAAGAAGAAGGCACAAATCCACATTGGACCAAGAGTAGCCAGCTAAAAAAGGAAGAAAGATCCCATTCTTCAAACTCGATTTTACCTGCTGCAACCAGGAAGTGTCTAGTGCCAACTAATAAATAAAAATTGAAATTTGAAGGATCTTATGAATGATAAAATCAGAAACGTCTCATCTACAAGCTGAAATTACCACATGAGCTTATGATTGACATTTCTGAATTTCTAATTGATCTGTTTTTTCTCTTTCTAGGTGTGATTCTTCTCATTCATTAAAAATCTTGCAGTATGACTGAAGCATATGCTGTGTTTGAGATGTCAACTGAATATTTTTAGTAAGTCACCAAAGTGATGACTTTTTTACATACCTTGCCAATCAGTTTTCCCCTCCTGTTCATACAGATGTAAAAGCCCGTTTCAGCTCCTTTAATTCGAACTCGACTCCCAAATGTGTCCGTCTCCACTATAAGCTTGGCTATAAAGAGAAAAGAAGATTTTATTAGACAATGTGACTTGGAAAATTGAATTACAATTCAAAAAGGAAAAGTTCAGGAGTTAAACACACATGCGCATATGCACAAAGAGATATACATACATACGGGCATAAATATGTGAAATCCGAAGGGACTACTCTTTAGGATTTATGTAAGCTTAAAATCTAGCAGAATGATAAAAACATGTGCACTTCAATTCTTCTGGAAGAAACCAAAGGCTTCCTGGCAGGACTTTAAACTTTTTACCTTTTATGCAAGTACATAAACAACATGTGAATTGTTATCACATGTCATCCACATACCAACAACTTAAATAAATAATTAAAAGTGAAGTTTTTGAGTTAAATTCGATTTTTTCAATTAAAAACATTACATTTGATTTATTTATTATTATTTATTTTCTTGTTAATTATGCAAAATGCAATAACGTTTCTTATAGGAAACATCCAGAGCAGTGTTTGAATGGAAACTGACTTTCCATGATATATATTCTCCATGCCAAGTATTAGCACTTGCAGCCATTCTCTGATTCAGCCCCCATACTCTGAGTGATCGTAAAGAGTTACGGTTCAAATGGAGGGGGTCAGATAACCTGCTGGTGAAGAGCCTAACCACAAGCCCAGAGCCGAAGCCAGGCACTGGCCCGAACTAACAGCCCTGCTGTCTCTACAACATGCTCAGGTGACATGGATGTCACCAAAACCACGCAGGACTAGAGCCAGCCTTCCAAAAATACCACAACAGAGCTGGTATTTATGGGCTTTTTATGCACCGCATAAAAGAGAGCTACAAATGAAAGAGATCTGATTTAAGTAACAAATTAAATTAATTTAATTCCATTTGTGAAGTGCTTTAAAAATGTCAGTATGAATTATCATTAAAAAAGCTAATAAAAGATTTAATCAATGATGTATAATTTAGAAAACAATCCTAATTAATCTAAGAAATACTTAAAAACAGACAGATTGGGTATTTAAGCTCTATGAGATGTCTGTCAGCAGGACTGAATGACCATAGAAAGCAACCGCGAGGGTCAGAATTCGGCTAGACATATTTTCATCCTGAGCTGGTCTGGAGAGGAGGGAACGTTCTTCAGGAAATGTTCAGAAGGTTGAAGTAAGATGAGTTCTAATGGCTCTTCCAGACCTGCAAGTCTCTCTAGAGACTCACCTTCAAAAATCTACAATCCATTTAACATTTTTTTGCATTGCATTGCTTTTTTAAACTTCACCAACTGACCAGATGCCCAGCAATTCAAATGCAGTGAATCATAAAGATCCACAAAATAAAACAGCACAAACAAAGCTCAATTTAGAACCAAAAATGTTTTACAAAGACCTTTAAATTCTGTAGTTCTTAATCAATGTATTGGATCTTTGAATGCACTGAAGCCTATAATAACCTGCTATAATATAGTTTTATGTCTCCAAATAAAAATAAAAATAGTATCTTAACATGGAAAACGTATTTAAAATAATTCCTCAAATCCCCTTTGTGTTTGAAGAGTGGTGTGATCAAATTTCATGCTGTTGTGTAAGATAAATAAATAGGATGCTCTTACCATGAACGTCGCCATCTTCGGCCATGGCGTTGATTTTCTTGTTGGCCAGAACTTGCACGTGCTTGCCACTGGTTCGGCTGTAAAGCTGGTAGGTCCGGATTAGTCTACGGCTCACCCGGTCCGTCACCTTACTTTGCTCACTCACATGCTGTGTAAAATTAGGCGGGGACTGAATGGTTACCTGTCAGAAATTAAATACCATATAATCAATACCTGCACAAATTGCTTCATCATTCGTTCAAACGGGCCTATATATTACGCTATTCTTTATATAGGCTAATCATTTTATTATATGGTCTAATCATTTAAAATAACGCAAGCGTAATACATGCGTAAACTGTTCAATTCATCAAGACGCGCTATTTAAAAGTTCATTTGCGGCTTAATCGAATGCGGTTTCACGCCAAACGCGTTTAAACGCTTAAGTTGAGCATTTTATGTCATCGTGTCCCCATGTTTCATCACTGACTCAAGGCTGGCATACTTCACGCGCTCATGCCCACGCGCCTGTGCCAGTATGCTAGTGTTACCTGCCAGGTTACAGCGCCCACTGTGATACCCATCTGATAAGAACATCCTCTTCTATCGCACTTGTAGTGCCTTTTAATTTACATAGCCTATATATATATATATATGTACAATGCATCTATATTTACACTTTTAAAAATAATGATCATATATAAAATAAAGGCCATATAATTACAATTCTGGCTTTCCCAACATATTTTTTCCTAAAAAAATAAATAATCTAAAGACGCATTTTTGAAATGGAGAGCTTCCAATGATGTTAAAGGTTTTTTTATTAAACAATTAATGCCAACAAAGAACCTTTGTTTTTCATAGAGCAAATAAAATACACATTTAAATTTAGCAGCGCGTGCCGATGCATCTCAGAATCGATATTTGAGAGTAATGTTTCTCCAGCAATAAATGTAGGTAAATTTCAACAGCATGCATAAATGATTTAATCAAATGACATTAAAAGCATATTTAAAGATATTGCACATACCTGAGCATAGTAGCAAAACGCAAAGAGGTGAAGGAATCTGCAAGAGAGAAAATCCTCACATTAGTTTTTGGAAAGCAAAGCTGTTAATGCGCGAAAAGGAATAATAACGGAGATATACTTACAGATAACTCAACCGTGATGGTATGAGTCTCATGTTTATACCCTCAGTAAAAAAAAGTGATTAAAAATAGGTATATAAAGTATAATATCAGGTTTTCCAGCTCAAATGTGTCAAGTCCTGCGCTGGTATCCACACTGTGACTCGCAACATATGATGAACAGATCAACTGGCAAATTACAAGATCTGCTGCTGCTCAGAAGCAGAAAGAAATGTCCAAGGTTTTTTTCAGAGTGACACCGCTGACAAGTACATGCACTACCTGCATTTCCTTCATTACAACGAGAACAACAAATAAGTGCACTTTACGCAAAACTCGCGGCATGTAAACGATTTACTTTTCAAGTTTAAGCGAAAGCGCCTCTGATGCGCCAGTAATCATGCAGCCCGAGGAAATCCCGAGCTGTCCATGAAGGTGAGGAGCGCAGCACAAATAGATCCTTTGACGTTTGATCCAGGCTGAGTCCTGTGTGAATGTCAGTCAGAGGAGGCAGGACAGTGCATCTGATGAGCTTTCTTCAAGAAGCAGTGCTGCTGGACTCTCTTATCCCCTCCTCTTCTCCCATTGCCAGTCAGTCTCCAATGTCAACCCCGCTCGCGCTGACACCCCTGGTTAAAATGGTAGGGTTGGTCCTGGAGGAACAAGCCCCCTTTTCAATAGAACAAAAGCAGGGGGGTCTCACCCAAACCCCCACCCCGAACCATTTTTAAATATTCCTTCACCTGAGTCCAGAAGCACTCGGAGAGTTTAGAGGAGCGAACGTTCATAGTGGGTTAATAAAATGCAAAGTTATTTGTAATCGGGATAATAAACGAGCAACACATTAAAATGTATATTCATAAAAATGCATATACATTTAAAAACATGCACATTGTCGTCTAAGCCTTCAAAAATCAATCATCAAGTTGATAAATTCAGTTAATTCTGATTTCAAAAGTGAAACCGAGGCTATTGTGCAAGGCTGCAGACTGCAGAACTGGTTTGCTTCTGACTTGTGTATTGCCAAAGGAAAGTGTGAGACATATTAAAAGGATTACAGACGATTAGCGGTTTTTTCCTCAAAAGAAAAATCCCTAAAACATCAGAAGGATAGGCCTAACACAGGTGTGAAGTGTCCCATTTCTTGCCAGGCCACTGACAATGCTCTTTAAACTCACATAAAAGTCTGTCATTTAATGGCTGTCATTTCATGTTACACTTAATACTTAATAAAACGCATTATTAAATTATAAAAACAATTGCACGTAAACGTAATTAGGCTAATTTGGATATATTCAAATACATTTAACCGCAAAATGGTAGCCTAATAAAATAGTCTTAATTTAAGAACGTAGAACGGCCATTTAGTCAAGCAAAGGAAAAGATCAAGTCGATCAATCTATTTTCTAATCGGGACTAATTAAATGTCAACATAAGTCAACTCCACCCTCTATTATGATACTCTTCAAAAAAAACCTACATCAGTGATTTCTAATCACTCAAAAGATCGCCCCTTATAGTGCGGGTTTTCAGATCCTCATGGCCCACGCCCGTCAAATGAAATGTTGTAGATGAGAGGATGAATAACTAAGTGAAACTTATTTGATCAACAATTAATTAAATGCCACCAGTAAATGGCATGATATCAGAGCGCTGGTAATTATTAGTTGTGTGCGCAGCCAGTCACTATAAACAACATCTTTATGCGATCTCATAAAACTCTCAACTAAGCACTAATTTGAGGAATATGAGCTGTAAAAATATATCCCAAGCAACAATACTTTGTACCACAGGAGGGCGCTATTCTAAACTGTAGCAGGTGTAACGTAGACTAATTATATATTTTAAGAATTAAGGTCAACAATTGTGAACTAACACGCACTTATATTGGTATGTATTTTTATATTTGTTATTATGCTGTTTTATTTTTACATATTTCCAGTCTGTTTACTACTTTAAATTGCAACTATTTATAAAAATGATTAGGCTACTCTGGAAATGTAAAATAGTTTGTTTTAGTTTAGAATTGGTCTTACAAGAAGAGAAAAATATTGGTGGTTGCACCACTATTTGTATTTGATTAACACTATTTAGAGATAATGGATAAGATTTGTAAACTAATTTGTGGAGTGTTACAGTATATTCATGACTGAGTTACAGATTAAACAAAATATATTACAGTGCATTATTTTTGACATTCTATACAATTAAAGACTTATATATACATTTACATACATCTGTGTTAATTCAAATTTACACTACCGGTCAAATGTTTGGAGTCAGTAGGGTTTTTAAATGTTTTAAAATAAGCTTATCCTGCTCACCAAGGATGCCTTTATTTAATCAAAAATACAGTACAAATTGTACAATTGTGAAATGTTATTGCACTATAAAATAACTGTTCAAAAGTAGTTTATCATTTAATTTAATCATTTATTCCAGTGATTTTAAAGATAAATTTTCAGCTTCATTACTCCAGTATTCAGTCACACAATCCTTCAGAAATCACTGTAATATTAATTATTATTGTTATTATTATTAATATTATTATTATTATTAATCATAAAATTATTAAAAGCAATAATGACTGGAGTAATAATTCCATTTGAAACAACATACAATAAGTAATAAATAAATATTAAACTATTTTTTTTGCATTTAATGAATGCCGCCTTGATGAACAGATTAATTTCATTTAAATTATTAAATACAATTACTAATTAAAAAACAAACTATTCCCAAACGTTTGACCAGTAGTGTACTTTACATTTATGCTAATTACACCATTAATTATATCAATCATAAATAAGCCTATGCAAAACCCAAATACAACACTAAGCAAAATAATTTACAGATATTCTACAGATATGCTCTAAATTCAAAAATAATCTGTAAATATATTTTAATGTAGTGTGTAAAAATTGAGGAATTTTCCATAATTCTTTACAGGTATTTTATTATTGTGTTATTTTAAATTATGCATTTCATTGTGCATTATCCTTTATATTTTAATGTTAATGTAATAGTTTAAATGCAATGTTAATTTAAATTTAATTAAAGAATAGATGAACAAATTAATTTAATGGTTTGTTTCGGGGACACAGTGGTTAGCAGTGGTTTCCCAGCAAGAAAGTCGCTGGTTCGAGTCTCGGCTGGGTCAGTTGGCATTTCTTTCTTTTTTTTTAAAGATTTACTTAGCAGATTTTTATGACATTTAACAAACAAAATAACAGTACAAATAGAAAAAAACTAATATATATATACAGTTGAAGTCAGAATTATTAGCCCCGCTGAATTATTAGCCCCTGTTAATGTTTTTCCCCAATTTCTGTTTAACGGAGAGAAGATTTTGTCAACACATTTCTAAACATAATAATTTTAATAACTCATTTCTAATAACTGATTTATTTTATCTTTGTCATGATTACAGTAAATAATATTATACTAGATATTTTAAGACACTTCTATACAGCTTAAAGTGACATTTAAAAGCTTTACTAGGTTAATTACGTTAACTAGACAGGTTAGGATAATTAGGAAAGTTATTGTATAATGATGGTTTGTTCTGTATGACTATCAAAAAAATATAGCTTAAAGGGGCTAATAATTTTGACCTTAAAATGTTTTTTAAAAAATTAAAAACTGCTTTTATTCAAGCCGTAATAAAACAAAGAAGACTTTCTCCAGAATAAAAAATATTATCAGACATACTGTGAACATTTCCTTGCTCTGTTAAACATCATTTGGGAAATATTTAAAAAAGAAAAAAAATTCAAAGGGGCTAATATTCTGACTTCAACTGTATATATAAAACAGTACAAAATTGATTAAAAGAATAAAAACAAACCACACTATAATTCTCATATTGTGCAAAAAACAGAATATGATGTGCATAAACAATATATGATGTGCATTCATTTTACAAATTAATCATATAAACAGGTCAGTACCGGAAGTTGACATTGGCAGCAGGGTGTATTAGGTAAAATACAGAATAAATATTTCATAATATCTCTCTTAAGTGCAGCAGGGTGTTAGGTAAAATAAATAATGATAATAAAAAAGACAAGAAAAGGAAAAATTAAGAGAGAGAGAGAAGGGGAAATATATTAAACTGAATTGGCTGGGGGGTGGCATGTTCTTCAAACTTGTGGTTTTATGTCAAGAAGAGCTGTATGCTAGTGCTGTACTAGTACTCATCTGGAAGGTACATTCAACAGTAACTGCTTCAAGTTTCAGAGATTTGACATGCTCCAAGAATGGCAACCAAATGTTAGACTTGATCTAACAGTGATCAAAACTTGATCACTGAACCTCGAAGACTATATTTTATTCTTTCTAATTCAACAAAAAAAAAGAAGGCATCTTTAATCCATTGAGTATGGGATGGGGGTTGAAGAGACTTCCACTGCAACAAAATACACCGCCTAGCTAATAATGACATTGGCATTTCTGTATCATATTGTATGAGTGTGTGTGCACACGCACAAATGAGTGTGTATTGGTGTTTCCCAGTACTGGGTTGCAGCTGGAAGGGCATCCGCTGTGTAAAACATATGCTGGATAATTTGGTGGTTCATTCCGCTGTGGCGATCCCGATGAATAAAGGAACTAAGCCGAAGGAAAACGATGAATGGTTTGTTTATATATTTATTAGGCATTTTTATGTTTTCCTATGGGATTGTGGATTCCTATAGTCGTGTGTATGCCTAGTATCCCTATAAACAATTCTTTACAGTTTTTCCCCATGCATGCTAATTTGCGATTAATTAAGTGCAATTGATCTGTGCAGTAAGACACAAATAGCTGCAGATATTTTTGCTTTTAAAAGAGACACTTCCTCATGCGTTTTCATGGTACTGTCTCAGGACATAACATGTTTTCTTTCCTTCTTTTTTGTGTATACACTGGGCTTGCTGTTTAAGTGGACCAATATTAATGGAGCATTGAAAAGTCAACCATCTCATTCCATGGCTGAGTACTTCAGCATGGCCTGAGGCAGATCTGGCCTCCTGGTTAACTCTGTGTTTAACTGTCTGTTGCTCATTGCCTAATCAACTACAGGATGACTAATCTGAAGATGAGCTGTCAACCTGCTGCACACATCTGCACAAAAAAACACACAAAAAAGAACGATTCAGAATAAATATCTTGTAATATCTCTCTTAAGTGTAGCGTGGATTTCATTGGAGAGTTTTAAATGCAGTAATCACTATTAAACCAGCACAGAATGATGCTAATTCATTGCAAATTGGATTTAAACGTCCCTAATGCAAGGCCGCTGCCAACAATTTGGTATATCTTCTCGTATTAAATGTTCAATTGAAAATGGCACTTTTGGTTAGTTTATATGACTAAAGCGTTCTGATTCTGCCTTAAAAATGTATCTGTTTTGATGGATTGGATCTGTAAAGTGAGGGAGAGGGAGAAAGGAGAGAGAAAGGCAGATATGTGGAGGCTGGAATGGCAGTCCTGGAAAGCACATAGCTCTCCTGAAGTGTTGACAACCATGTCTGATGTGGGCAAGGTGCCAGAGTGGAATTACTGGAATAACTGAAATTTTTTTCAGCCTTGATGGCAGTTGTAGATTTTCTTTCTGTCATTGTTTCTTCATTGCCTTTTTATTCATTCAAACTATAAAGACTACGAAAATAGGTAAAAGAGATACAGCTTTTTACTTTTGTATTATGTATTTAGTTTGATTATGTTGTGGGTCAAACTGCGCTGGTTCAAGAATGTACATCACCAAACAACACGGTATGATAATCACACAAAATTAGATATGAAGTGTATTTTGAATATTTTGAAACGCTACTTAACAGGTATTAGTAAACCGACCGGTCTCCTCCTAAAAATATTTGATTATTAGTATTAAATTCATATTAAATTTTTTTAAAGTCATTTATCATTTGAAAATGAAGAAGTGTGAAATCAATCTGTTAATCCGATAGATGTGTCATGGCACTATTAATGTTAAAATTAATGTTCAATTTTGAGAAAAATTTACATATGCATGAAGTGATAAATCTACAACATCTATGCACATAAAATAAAATAATAAATTTGTGTAAGTTTTTCTTCTTTTTTTTCCAAAATGATGTTTAACAGAGCAAGGAAATTTTCACAGTATGTATGATGATATTTTTTCTTCTGGAGAAAGTCTTATTTGTTTTATTTCGGCTAGAATAAAAGCAGTTTTTATTTTTTTTAAAAACATTTTACGGTCAAAATTATTAGCCCCTTTAAGCTATATATTTTTCCGATAGTCTACAGAACAAACCATTGATATGCAATAACTCGCCTAATTACCCTAACCTGCGTAGTTAACCTAATTAACCTAGTTAAGCTTTTAAATGTCACTTTAAGCTGAATACTAAAGTCTTGAAAAATAAAAAATATTATGACAAAGATAAAATTAATCAGTTATTAGAAATGAGTTGTTGAAACTATTATGTTTAGAAATGTGTTGACAAAATCTTCTCTCCGTTAAACAGAAATTGAGGGAAAAAAACAGGGGGGCTAACAATTCAGAGGGGCTAATAATTCTGACTTCAACTGTAAATGAAAATACCACTAGTTGAGAAACTGACAATATAAAGTTAGCAGGTCCAATTGGGAGTGTAGACACTTCGAATTAATATTCATGATCCAATAAAACCATTACAAAAACAAAAAATGGAAGAAAGAGTAACTATTGTAGTTTTTATTGATAGATAAAAAAAGTTTTTAGGGATTTGTTTTGAAATTTTCGTATTAGCTTTTGTTTTAGATATTTACTTTTACTTTTAGATATTTGTTTTAGATGTTTTACATATTTTGGTTCAGTTAAACTACATGAAAATAAAGGTAACTATGACAGAAATTCTAAATTACTATGTATATATAATTACTACATACATATTTATACCATGGTCTGTTGAAAATTTTGATTCTGATTGGCTGGAAGGTGTGGATTATTTTTGTTAGAACACACAGGTAGTATATACACTACCGGTAATTGTTTGGGGTCAGTAGGGTTTTTAAATGTTTTAAAATAAGCTTATCCTGCTCATCAAGGATGCATTTATTTAATTAAAAATACAGTACAAATTGTACAATTGTGAAATGTTATTGCACTATAAAATAACTGTTCAAAAGTAGTTTATCATTTAATTTAATCATTTACTCCAGTGATTTTAAAGATGATTTTTCATTATTCAATCAATTTTCATAACTCCAGTATTTAGTTACATGATCCTTCAGAAATCACTCTAATATTAACTATTATTATTATTATTATTATTATTATTATTATTAATGGTAATAGTAATAAAAGCAATAATGACTGGACTAATAATTTTATTTGAAACTACAACAATAAGAAAGTTAGTTAAAACATTAATACATAAATTTTACATAAATACATATATATATAATTTATGTCATTTCTGTTATTTATGCATGTTAGCTTTCGATCAATTTATAAATAAACTAAACTCTAAACTTCTGCCTTTTAAGTGCTTTAGGTTTAAATATGTTGTGTTGCACTTTTTCTCAATAAAAACAGCCCTCAACTTACAGCTGTAACATCCAGTTGTTAGAATCCCAGGCAACTTTATGGGAGCAAAGATGAGAGAGAATGGGAGCGCCGGGGGTCTGAGAGGCACAGAACAAGTGTCAGAGCTTTAGTTAAGACAGAAGAAACAAAAACGATAAAAAAGTCAAAGAAGGAGGAAAAGAAAAAGCAGCAAAGAGAGATAGAGAGAGAGAAAGAGAGGGTGTGAGAGAAATGCAGGGGGCAGGGCCAGAGGACCCCTGTGGAGGCTGGGATGGCTGTCGATGCTCCTGGGGTTAAGAGGAGGGCAGGCAGGCCCTGTGCCTGGCTGCAGGGAGCAGGCCGCCTGCTGGGTGCCTCAGGGGCCTGATGGCTCTTCCAGAGGGCCTGCAGAAGAGAGCAGGAGGGGCCCAGTGCTCCCTGTACAGTACCCCACGCTTGTCAATCCACCCTGCTTTCAAGCGCGTCATCAGTGACGCCGGACGCCTGTCGCACCTCGCCCTTCGCCACGGAAACACACGACAGCACAGCTTACAGTTAAGATGCATCACAGAGCGGCCCAAGAAACCCAGCAAGACAAAACACACCCCAGGGAAGAACACTCATTTGAGTACCAATACCACTCAGCAGTGATTGAGAGGTGGCAGCATTGTTCTCACTTTTAAAGTGTCTTTTCAGAGAGACTCAGGGTGATGGACAGGCGTCACAGCAACACACACTGGCAGAACAAACCCAGAGTGAGGGACATGTTAATTGGAGGGAGGGAAGGAAATGGATAAGCAAACACACTAATGGTGAGGAACCTCGACAGCAGAGCTACAGATTAGTTCAGTATGCAAAGAATGTAATTGGCCCAACACCAGCTAATGATCTCTAAAGACTAATGTCAAAGCGGTCGCATTCGGCACAGAGCATCACATATGTTTGCATTTGTCGAACTGCACAAGGTGGGTGCAAATACGCAAACGACCTCCTCCGGTATTTATATATATATTAACGTCTCATTATCTTATCATACCACCATGGAGGCTCTTAAAACAATCCTGCTGAAATGGGAGGAGACGTCTATAATATGTAATACAGGGTTCATACACATTTTTTACTACTAAAATTCCATGACTTTACCATGATTTTTTACAAGACTTTCAAGTAAATATTCATGACCTAATGGTTCATGCAATGTCTACATATCCGTGGCAAAAGAAAAACAATGTGTGCTCAAATTTATTACAGCATACCGTAAAACACGCAATAATCTATTTAGTTTACATTTATATTTCATATATTGATTCTCTTTTCGGCTTAGTCCCTTTATTAATCTGGGGTCACCACAGCGGAATGAACCGCTAACTTATCCAGCATATGTTTAACACAGTGGATGCCCTTCCAGCGATAACCCATCACTGGGAAACATCCATACACACTCATTCACACACATACACTACGGTAAATTTAGATTACCCAATTCCCCTATACCGCATGTCTTTGGACTTGTGGGGGAAACCAGAGCACCCGGAGGAAATCCACGCGAAGACGGGAAGAACATGCAAACTCCACACAGAAATGCCAACTGACCCAGCCGAGGCTCGAACCAGTGACCTTCTTGTTGTGAGGCGATTGTGCTACCCACTGCACCACCGTGACACCAAATTTATACTTATATCTATGTAAAATGTAGAGTATGTGATTGGCCAAGGACAGAATAGAAGTCAAGACAAGTCAAGTATATAGTTATCTGCTTTCCATGACTTTTCCAAAACTTTGTGGGTTTTTCTGTTTTTCCAAAACTTTTCCTGGCCTAGAAAATGCCATGTCAAAATTCCATGACTTTTCCAGGTTTTTCATGACCGTATGAACCCTGGTAATATGAGTGATGCCAAAGTGAATCAATAATAATGTAAAATTAGTGCTGTTTTAACTGTTTTAATGAGATCACAAACCTGTTGAGCGCTCTGGAGAAAAATGCATGACAATTTAACTGACGCTGCTCTCTATGAGAATGTTTGGAAAGAGTTGTCAGAACGTTCTTTTTGGAATATTTTGTTAAGAATAATTTATTATTATAACAATAATTAATTTAATTCCATTATTTATAAATGTCTTCCTAATAAATATAGTACGTGTGCTTCAATAAACGTATTTGTAATATGTTGAGAAGGTTAATTTTTTTCTATCACACTCCCATCATGATTTAATAGGGAGTAAAAGTAATATTATAATATACACTGTAAAAAATGATATGAGCAACTAGCCCTGAAAGCATATGTTTTAGGTCATTGTAACTTACTACAATGTAAGTAACTTCATTGTAACAATTGTAACCTAAAGTTATGTTCCAACTTAATTTTATAAGTTACACAAGTTGTTTTAAGTCAGTTTAACATAATATAAGTTCAATGGACTGATAAGGTTGATTTGATTAAGCTTTCAAAATTGAAGGGAACCCGGATTCTTTACAGTGTAGTAATATTATATAAGTGATATTTGTCATACTAATACACAGTTTGCTATAGTTATTTGACCTATATTTAATATATATTTTGTAATGTTTAACCTATTTTCTTTAAGCGCTGCCAAGAAAAAGTTTGGACTCAACTGGATGAATGTCATTTGTCCAAAAGGTAGACTATTTAAGGCAAATCCAAACCTTTCAAAATGAGGGAATCTTAGGTGTAATCTCCTTTCAAAGTATTTTTACAGTTCAGTTTTAGCGATCTTCATGTTTACAATTCTGTTGCCTTCGTAGTGCACTTTGAAAACATTGATGTCATTTTGAACACAGCCATGACTCATGAAGAAAGCTATAGGTGACCTATTATTTAAAAGTGGAATTTACGTTACGTCTCCAAAGCTTGGGAAAACAAAAAACATGGCATACGTTAATTCTTTTAATAAATTAAAAGCATTAATTTATAATAGGTTATTTATTAAGTATCTGTACTGTATATGACATGGGTCTGTTGGTTAGGACATTTCTGCAGTGGTTTGCGTGTGTCAAATTGTAGAAGACTTTTCAAAAAATAAAAAATAAATAAACAATATCCTACTTAATAATAATAATAATAATAATCATCATTAATATTATTATTAAAGTAGGATTTTTTCATTTCCTAATAAATAGCCTCATTATTTATTTATTTATATGATTTATATATGATATTAGTATACGTGTTGTAAGTAATTTTATGATTTAGAATAAAATATGTAATGTTCTCAATAATATTTGTAAAGGAAACATTGGCCCTATATGTTCCATTTACATATATTAAAGTTAAAATTAAAAAATAGTGCATGTTTTTACCAAAACTAATATTGGATTTTTTAATGCGTGTGTGAATAAAACAATATAATTTGCACAAAGAAACTATGGGGTTCTTCTCTAAAGAAGTTGTTACTCTGCCCCGTTTAGAGCATCATTTTGGCCGTTTTACATTTTAACTAACGTGGTACAAACAATGGATCTGCGACAGAGAAACTACGTGTTTTCAGAAACACTCCTCACTACATCAATCTTTTCCCAAACAAGGCATCGTACTATGATACTTCAGCCGCGAGTTATGTCATCGTTTGGGAAACGCACCCCAGTTTACCTGATGTTTTAAAAAACTATTTAATTAATTTATTCATGTATATTAAAACTAGTTTTTCTTTATAGGTAGCAACAGAACCCTATATGCATTCATGTAAGTTTGTAAAACAAATCTTCTTAAATATACTGTATAAACATGTGGATGAAGGCCTTTCACAGGCATCTGCTTATGAAAATCTCTACTTGCAGATACTGCAGCATTTTTTTCCTCCCAAACTCACAGTCTGTGGTTGTTTCACAGGCCCGTTGGGTTCGACCTGATATACGTTTTTTCTCCTCATTCAACATATGTTAGTAATATATATCCCATATGTACACGCTCAACAATATGGCATCAGAGTCTAGCACTCTGCCCACTCTTACTGATCTTGTGCCAACTGTTTGTATTGAGGAACATCAGGTCTGATCTGGACTGAGCTCAGTAACATCTTACCATTTGCATTTCACAGACTTCTGCTTTGCTCTTTTGCTTTGCACGTCACTTTAAGTGTTTTGTGTGTGTGACAGGGCTGTACCGTGGGGTGGTGTGGGGTCCTGGGGCTCGTGTCCGGGGTGATTGGAGGTTGGCGGCTGCTCTCAGATCCATCAGCCAGGCTGAGCTGCAGGCAGCGTTGGTTCCTGGGTGGTAACTTAAAGGGCCACGTCACGCCCTGTTTAAGAGCTTGGGTCGGTAGGGAGGTGAAGGTCAACAGTCATCCAAAAACCAGGTTTAGGTTGTCATCGGGCACGCACCACACACACACACAGGCCTGGCTCTCAGATCATGACCGTAGAAAAGCTGATGCACATTTTTTGACCTGTATAGGAGTAGATGAACACATAGGGAAACCTCTAGAGCATGTGATTTTTTTTCATTACATTCTTTATAAGCATGTTAGAAACAATGCAGTTTAAAAGATTGACATCAGTAATGTTTTTTTTGTTTTTTTTTTCCAAGTATCACTTTTATGCTCAGGCTGCATTTATTTGATTATAATACAGTAAAAACAGAAATACTGTGAAAATTTTAAATCTATTTATGTATAAATATCATAGTTTAAAATAACTATTTTAAATTTTAATATATTTAAAAATGTTGAATATTTTAGAGATAATAATTGTGGAATTAAAATAATAATGTTTGTTAATAACATTTTAATATAATTCTTTAAATTTATAATAATAATGTTCATTTAAAAAATATAATAAAAAATACATTATCTTCATTTTTTGGAAAGAATATGTGCCTCAGATCATGTTACTCAATCATGATATTGGTCTGTTATTTGCATGAACCAATGAGTTGAACACACTGCTTTATAATTTGAGTTGTGCATTCACATCGAAGGCGGTGAGAGCATCAAAGTTCGCTCTGGCCGCCCTGGCAATAACGCTGTCTGCCTTCAGTGCTCCGGCGCCAAGAGCATCAAAATTTGCTACATTGATCTTGTATTTAAAAGGGTCGTTGCAGCATATCAGCAAATCCCTTACATTCCCACATAACACATGCATTCTAGCGTGAAAATGTTGCACGTCTTTTTTCAAATTAATTTAGAGAAGATCAAGTTGTTCTGTGTGCTGTGGTTTTGCTCCACTTATCCAATATGTATCCATCTGTCTGAAATATTCTGAAGCAGCAATACTGTTTTTGTACTGTCCTTATAGTTAGCATGAGTTTCCCGCTTAAAAAAAAAAGACATTAATGCATAACAGTAACTCGCCAGAAGTGAAGTTTATTTAAAAACTAATTTCGAAAGGATCGCGTGCTTATGATTGCTTGCGGTCCCGCATTATTCAATTTATGATTCACCAATCAGACGATTCCTAAGCCACTATAAAAATACCTTAAGTTCCATATAACAGCCCTCTTCGTTTTGAAGAATCCCCCTTTCCACCCCTACTCCTCCGCCTTTCCTAGATGGGTGGCAAGGTGGCCCAGTGGTTAGCACTGTTGCCTCTCACCAAGAACGTCACTAGTTCAAGTCCTTACCAAGCCAACCGACGTCTCAGTGTGGAGTTAACACGTTCTCCCCGTGCTCACGTGGGTTTCCCCCTGGTTCCCTGGTTTCCTCCCACCGTCTGAAAACATGCAACTTACGTTAATTGACTAATTCAAACTGGCACCATAGACATGCTCCTAGTAAGTAGTTATCTCTTAAGAGCAATCACTATCTGTTCATTAGCTACTACAGCAGGGGAGTTCTCGAGATCTACCTGAGCTCAAACTCCCCTCTTGCCTTGCAAATGGGAGGGAGCCCCGGGCTCAAGGATCTTATGAGTTCAGGGCTCTCTCCCGAGACAGCATGCCAAACAAGCTTTATAATCAATCATCAGCTAAGTGTGAACTCTTGAAACTTTTTTTAATTTAAGTCCCTGTAAGAATACATCGTAAATAATTGGAATTCCAGTGACCGCAATAATCAAACCCTTAAGAACAACTGTGGTCGGAACCGAAGTTCACAGTGACTGTGTTCTCTAGAATCTTCTCAAGTGGTGGACTTCTACATTCCGATTGCTTGCTGCTGAACCGCTTTATAGCTCATTACCATAAAGTTGACTTGATTTCAACACCTCGACACCCACACCGGCGAAGACGCATCGCTTATCGCCGTTGGTTCCCATTGAAAATAAATGACTTCCGGTTACTTTGACGCTCTATCTATTTTTCATTATCCCGAGGTCTCCATAATCCTATATCAGGTCGTATCCTGAGCAGATGCTGTGGTGGTAGTGGTGAAGTGGAGAGCATGAGACTGATTCCTAAAAGACCGCAGTGACAGACAAGTCTCTGCATTGATCTCGTGGGCCAGCATGAACACCTGCCAGTGACCTACTCACACCTGCAGCTTTTCCATGATGAACGTCCTGCATGCGTTCTCCAGCCTTCTGCACCGAGACTGCAGCTCTGCACAGGAAGTTTGGCCAGAGGAGAAATGGTTGTACCCTAACTGAGCCTAGTTTCTCTCAAGGTTTTTTCATTTACTTTCGTCAATTGGTGAAGTTTTGTTCTTCGTCACTGGCTTGCTTGGTTTGAGACTTGTGGAGCTGCGCATCGATGGATTTGCTCTTCATTGTTTGGACATTCAGCAGTGAAAATCAAATACTGAGCTAAACTGAACTGAACTTCAACTCTGAAAACTGGACTGACAGTTTCAAGTTACTAGAACTTCTATGTTAAGCTGCTTTGACACAATCTACATTGTAAAAGTGCTATAGAAATAAAGATGAAGTAAAATTTTTTTTATTATTCACAAATAGCATTTGCAATATCGCAATTGTCATTTTCAGCTTAAATGGAAACAGTTAACAACTGCAGTTCTGTTTATAAAACACACTTTTTAACGGGTTAAGTATGTCACTTTAGTCATTGAACAAGCTTTCCACAGTTTTAATAAATGCACTGCATGATTCTGCAGCTTTGATCGCACCCGTGCAAGAAAACCTGTGCTTCCCATGCCACCATTTCATTATTTTTCACACGCCTTGTGCTGGTGTCTGGCCTCCATTTGTTACAAAAAGTTATAAGCTGGACTCATTCCAAGCATTGCCCTGCTCCCAGCACATTCATGTTCTCCCTCCACCATCCATTCCCTCTGCCCTCCTCACGGACTGCTTTTTACATCTTTCTTCTGCTATTACAATACATGATCTGCACACACACATGGCATAGAGGCTGTAAAAGCACTGGCGGGTCACTTCTGCTTGATATTAGCTGAGAGAAGTGACTGAATGTCTGAAACGGCTAAATTTACGGCGGCATAACTGCTCAGGCTTAAGCTAGACATAAAACGCCACACACTGGATTCAGGAAGGCTGTTCAGGAGAAGCCGACGGCCACTCTTTTTGTCGCGAAAAGGAGTAAAAGCGTGGGAAATTGTTCCTGGCTGGCTGGCAAATGTCATTGCAGAGCCTTGCGTGGGTTTAAAGGAAGTTTTTTACTTTTCCAAATGTATTTTAGGCCAGCGCAGGCCTCCAATATGAGGTAGTGCTGGAGGTATTTCATTGATTAAAATCACAAATGTGTCTGAAGATTTTCTTACTCTGTTGCTTTTCTAACTTGTCTGGTTAGAAACCTGCTTGGAAATATGTTTGGACTCTAAAATTAAAGTGTAGAGCAGGAGATTTTTGGCGCTTACATTTTAGCATGCTCAATCTGTGTTTTTGTTGCTGTATTGTTAAAGCTGCCACCACCTACCACAGAATAAAGTTCAGCACAATAAAACAGAGGAACTGTGTAAGTTTTAAATGCAGAATGACCGTGTGGCCTGCCTGTGTGGTTTGCCGAGTTTGTCCGTAAGATCCTGTGATGGGGCTGACAACTGTGCTCATGGACATCCGGAAGGAAACGTGGTCATGATGTTTGGGATTTCAGTTCCGTAGCGTTTCCGGGACGTGACTCCAGCAGATCTGCAGTGTTTTTGGATCAGGATTCAGCCCATAGACAATGAACAGCATTCCTGGTGAAATCTGTCCATTAAAACAGTATCAAAGAATGCTGCAAGAGAGAGAGAGAAAGAAAGAGAGAGAGAGAGAGAGAGAGAGAGAGAGAGAGAGAGATGGACAAGCATCAGAACATTCTTCCTGCATTCTTCTTGATCATTTACTGTGCAGGACTGTAGACTTAAAATGACTAGGGAATCACAGGATCCTAACATCTTACATTCAGTTTTGTGGTGATGTATAACAATATAGTAATCCTGACAGTATTTGTGCATTTACGTCACTTTGTTTTCCTGTATTATTTCTGTAGTATTTGCCAAAATAAAATATTGTGTTGATTATGATTCTAATATCACCCACTAACTTTTCCTCCAAAGTTTTCCATTACGGTGGATAAAGCACAATAAACCATGATAAATTTTGTGAAATATTTTATAAAGAAAATATTTCCATTTGTATTGATTCAGACCTAAAATGAGGTAGTTAATAATGAATTCTTGAATGAATGTTTCCATACAATTCGCTTGTGAGAAATTCTAATCCAAAACGATAACCCTTGTAGTTTGCTGGCTGTTTCATAAACATTTTAAGGTCAGTTCACAGACAGACTGCAACTGACATTGTTGGGTTTTGTTGGATGTGTTACTCTTGTCTGTTGATGTCTGAACATGCTGAATATGTGTTTGGTTGTGGAATGTCAGAGACATCCTGTAATCTGTGAATTCGGCTTTAAAGAGCCCCTATTTTGCATTATAAACGGTCATATTTTGATTTTAAGGGGTCTCCAACAACAGGCTGATATGCATGCAAGGTCAAAAAACCCTTTCATTGTCTTATAATATGCATTTATTTTTACCTAATTATCCAGCAACTCCCATATGATTTGTTCAGCAATTCATTTGTTCCCAAACCCCTCCTTAGGGTGAAGCTAATCTGCGCTAATTGGTCCGATGACCCAGTCTGTTGTGATTGGTCAACTTGGCTCAGCGCGGGACAGAGAGAAATGCCCACCACGGCTATGAAGTAGCAGAGAGTATGTGAGAGCCCAATGCAGGAATGCAATAGATCAATGCAGTTAAACACCAGCATATTACTTAACTCTAAAACCTAACCCCAAGTAATAACAATGACACACATTCAGTATTATTCCACACAGTGGCAAAAGTTGAACTATTTTGAAAATTGACTAGTCGTGTGTGTGGAGGAACAGCTGATGGTGGCCATAGCAAGGACAAACAGCAGAGGATTGCGAGTTCAGAAACACATTTAAATCGGTAAAGGAAGAAGCACGCGTCACGTTTTCAACGTGGTTTTGGACAGAATATGTGAATAGCCCCATGAAGGTTTAACCTGAGAGATACAGTACAAGCACTGATCTATAATAGATAAGTGATTACAAGCCGCGTGGAGCGATTACAAATTATAACACACAATTAAACACATATTTTGCGAACTACACAAAACGAGGCAACAATTTTAATTACACTTACATGTTATGATCCGGAGGAAGAAGAAACTGGTCCATATGAACTGTAACAGTTACTGACAAAGTCCCTGTCAAAGTCTGACAAAATCCCACACATAATAGTCTCTGCTGCTCCTTCCTTTAATAGCAAACGGCTGGCGAATCCATCGCTGCAGCGTAGGTTATTGTATCAATCATCAAAAAAATGACAGGAACAAACACAGCACTAGGTTGGCTATACTGTGGAATTGTTGTGAAAATGAACTTTAACCCTTTATTTCCCACAGCCGAAACTCCATCTGTCAGTGATCGTCATCTTTGCGTCATGATCAGTCCCGTGATCCCAGGGCTCTGCTAGTGTCTGAAGGAAAATGCGCGTTTACGTTTTACCATATCTGGCACTACATATTTGGTGATGTACTGTATCGACGTCAATGCGTTCAAGCAAAAGATCCAAACCCAACTTGATTCATTCATTCGACTCTGAGTCGACTATTTTGTTAAAGATTGAATAATTTTAAACACAGTGCACTTTCACATTTAAACCTCAGCTAGATGTTTTTATTCACTTAGAGCTGTGTTACACACTGCATGGAAGCTCATTTTTAAAAACCCATAATAGGGGCTCTTTAATAAGAGAAATTTGGTAGCAAGTTGTGTTCATCGTTGCTTGCAGAAAAGATTGATACAAGCTCCTCATGATAGACATGTACAGAAGTAACATTTTATTACTAACCCAACTTAAACCTAACTAATCATAGTTCAAGCTTGATGTTTGTAGTAAAAACTGTGGTTATACAAATGGCCAGAATATAACATAGTTACAACACTTTTACTGTAGCTAAACCATGGCTGATATTTTGTAAGGGTTGTGTTTTTATACTCATTAACCCAATATTATAAATGTATGTCATGTCGTACAGTGTTCATTTATTCATTCATTTATTCATCTATTTTTCGGCTTAGTCCCTTTATTAATCTGGGGTCGCTACAGCGGAATGAACCGCCAACTTATCCAGCATATGTTTTACGCAGCGGATGCCCTTCCAGCTGCAACCCATCACTAGGAATCATTCATACACACTCATACGCTACGGACAATTTAGCTTACCCAATTCACCTGTACCGCATGTCTTTGGACTTGTGGGGGAAACCGGAGCACCCGGAGGAAAGCCTCGCCACCACGGGGAGAAAACGCAAAGTCAACACAGAAATGCCAACTGACCCAGCCAAGGCTCGAACTAGCGACCTTCTTGCTGTGAGGCAAACGTGCTACTCACTGCGCCACCGTGCAGCCTTCGTACAGTGTTATATTTTATAAAATATAACAATATTTGCTGAAGGCTATTGCAGTAGAGGACGGCACGGTCGATCATTGGTTAGCACTGGCACTGTTGGCTCACAGCAAGAAAGTCGTTGGTTCGAGTCCCGGCTGGGCCAGGTGGTATTTCTGTGTGGACTTTGCATGTTCTCCCCGTGTTCACATGGGCTTCCCCTGGGTGCTCCGGTTTCCCCCTCCCACAGTTAAAAGACATATGCTACAGGTGAATTAGGTAAAACTAAAAATGTCAGTAGTGAATGAGCATGTGTGTGATTGAGAGAGTGTATTGGTGTTTCCGAGTGATGGAATGAGGCTGGAAGGGCATCCTCTGCATAAAACATTCCAGAGTAATTAACAGTTCATTCATCTGTGGATTAATCATGGACAAAGCCGAAGGATTGTGAGAGAGTGACTATTGCAATAGATATTCATTCATTCCGGCATATGTTTAATGCAGCGGATGCCCTTCCAGCCGCAATCCAGTACTGGGAAACACCAATATACTCTCTCATTCACACACACTATGGCCAATTTTCATTTATTAATTTTCCTTCAGCTTAGTCCCTTTATTCATCAGAGGTCACCACAGCCGAATGAACCGCCAACTTATCCAGCCTATGTTTTACCTGGAGGAAAACCACGGCAACACAAGGAGAACATGCAAACTCCACACAGAAATGCCAACTGGCCCAGCTGGGACTTGAACCAGCAACCTTCTTGCTGTGAGGTGACAGTGCTAACCACTGAGCACTGTGCCGCCACAATAGATATACATACATGCATATAACTAGTTACAAGTGCACAGTCAAGATGTGGTAAAACTTTTGCCTTTCTTCTAATCCAAACATTAGAAAAGAGTGCATTAAGGTCCAGACCATGTCAAGAACTGTCCTTTGAACTTTGAAATTTGTTACAGATTTGCCAAACAAAGCACGCAAGCCAGGACTCGAACTTGGGATGTCAATTTTATTGGTGCTCAACACACAGCACACGAGGCTGTCACCACCGAGCACACAATGCAAATCTTGATACTAGATTTTCACAAAGATTTAATAAAAAAAACAGTGGTATTCCAATTATATTGCATCCAACATTAATGTTGCACAGCAGCAAGTAACGGTTTTTATTATGTGTTCATGTTTGCTTTGTCAATAATTAGAGATCAGATTTGTGCTAAATGTTTTTAACCTAAATCACAGCAGTGTCCATATATGAAAATGTAAGATGTGAAACATAGAAGTTTACATCTGTGAGCATACAGCTAAAACTTGGAAGCAAAGCATAAAAAAATTGAAAAATATGCAAAAGTTAGCAAACCAGTCCAAATCTGTCATACCTTTCAACGTGGAGGTCTAAACAGGACAGGAAAGATTATACACTAAAATATTATGTTGATGTACGCCTACAGATCTTATACATTCGTTTTCATGTCTACTTTAACATTTCCAACACGTTTGCGCACTTATAGCAGCTAATGAGGCTATGTAGCCTATAAACTACATCCACTCTTAATGAGTCGATATCTGACAAAGTACAAACGTTCCTGAACAAAGCTTGTACAACTGTTAACGTTACCTGTGGTAAAAACGGCGCGAATTCCGAACGTTACGCGTTTGGGAAGTGATGTAGCTTCAAGGGATCCGTACAAACGCAAATACCATCGGAATCTCTTCACAAATGACAACGGACAGCGAAAACAAAGCTATCCTCACTTCGTGGATGTTGACGTATTGCTGGAGGAGGATTCCGCGATTCAACTCGACAACTGAGGTAATTTATTTGACGTTACTGGATATAATTAACATTACTAGGCCTATTAAAAAAGGAAAATAGTTTATTCTCGTGTTTGTTTTACCAAACGCCACACAAAGTTCAGTATACACTCAATTTAAAGGCACAAAGCAGTAAGCTATATAAACAGTATGTGCTCAAGTTTTCTGTGGGATATGTAGCCTATAGGCTAAACTTACTTTTATTTCCAGAGAAATTAACTGCAGTTGAATAAATGCCATTAAAGCTCGCCCTTACTGTAGCTACAGAGTAATATAGTCCTAGGTTAACCATATTATCTTTTTCAGTGTATCCATTTGTATAATCATTTAATGAAAAAAGGTTTATAAAACCCATAACTTATAGTTAGTTACCCTGGGTTAGTTTGTTGTAAAACAAGTTGAATTAGCATACTGCGCCTTTTTATTTTGTGTATCTTGACCAAATGGTTAGACTATGCATTGAAAAAAATGATATGTCCTTGAGAGCATCTGAACACAAGTGCATGGAAGAATGGTATTTATTGTCCTCTTGGCTCTCCTGTCTTTGAACTGTTACATGGCCACTATCTCTTGAGTGAAATGTGATTTACAGTCTTGTAAACACATAAGAAGGCCCACACGAGCTCCGCAGATTTCTGCAGAACCGGAACACTTGTCATTCACAAAGTCAGTCCCCTTGTGAGTTTGTTTATAACTATATATTACCTAGTTTGTCCAATTTTAAGTAAGACAGCTTTGTTAGTTATTTGTATGCATTCCTTTGGAAAATACTGTCAGTCCACATCTCCATTGCTTTTTCTTCTTTCATCACTCTCCCACATCACAATCAGTTTGTCTCAGATTGTTTATCTTTTTTAAACACCCACTTTATCTTTCCCTGCTTACCTTCTGTCTTTTTCTCTGTTCCCAAATCTGTCTGTTTGCTCATCTCTCTCTTTTTTTCTCCCTGTCATACATCAATGCATTTAACAGGCGTTCTGCTGGGCTATTAAAAAATCTTGTCTTTTTAAGTGAGGACAGGGTTGGGGTGAGGGTGACTACTGCAGACAGAGAAAGAGAGAGAAAAGGCAGGGGCAAACAAGAAAGAGATTTCAGTGGCCCACAGGGAATCTGACTCGTCTCTCAATCTTCTCTGGCCAGGATGACAGAAAGGGAGAGAGAGATTCCCTTATGCTGGATCATGTTTCCACTGGAGGCCTCTTCTCATAGTGTCTTGTCTGACACGCTCTTCAGTTCATATCTGGAAAGTCTTACATGCACAGATAAACACTGAGAAATACAGACCATCCACAATACACAAACCTCGAGATACAAGAAGAGATATGGCTTTGTTTTCTTAAGACTATAAACACCAAGGTCGTTAACAGATCCAGGACTTCACGGTGTCAGATCTCTTCAAAATTCTTGAAAGGTTTATGGACCAAAATACCTACTGTAGGGGATTCCAGGAGAAGCTGGAACACATTAAATTACTTAAAACACAAATAAGCAGGAATGATGACATGTAAACTACACATGCTTACATGTGTAACAAAAGTCCTTTCTATGCCTGGGAAAAGTAGGATGATAGTAATGGAAGTCATTTCCAACCATTATGAAGCCTTATTAAAATGTTGAATAATTTAACTACCATTTGGAATAACATTCATTAATAAGTATACTTTAAATTTATTTTTAGGACAGTAGAGAGTATTAAGAGAAAAGCGTGGAGAGCACGAGGAAGGACTTGAACTCGGGTCGCTGTGCACACCGGAGCGCATATATCAACACACTAACCACTACGCCATTGGCGCCAACAGTATACATTAAATTTATAGAAAATCTAATGTTAAACTATTATGATAAATTAATTATTTAGTTCATTCATCTTCTTGCTGTGAGGTGAATGTGCTACCCACTGCGCCACTGTGCAGCCTATGATAAATTAATAAATAATAATATTAATAATAATAGGTGACGCAGTGGCGCAGTAGGTAGTGCTGTGGCCTCACAGCAAGAAGGTCGCTGGTTCGAGCCTCGGCTGGGTCAGTTGGCATTTCTGTGTGGAGTCCGATGTTCTCCCTGCATTCGCGTGGGTTTCCTCCGGGTGCTCCAGTTTCCCCCACAGTCCAAAAACATGCGGTACAGGTGAATTGGGTTGGCTAAATTGTCTGTAGTGTATGAGTGTGAATGAGTGTGTGTGGGTGTTTCCCAGATATGGGTTGCAGTTGGAAGGGCATCCGCTGCATAAAACATGTGCTGGATAAGTTGGGGGTTCATTCCGCTGTGGCGAACCCAGATTAATAAAGGGACTAAGCCGAAAAGAAAATTAATGAATGAATAATAATAAAAATAATAATAATAATAATAATAATAATAATAATAATAATAATAATAATAAATAGCTGAGGAATAATGTTTGTAATATTGGGTTATCAAGGTACATGTGTATTCTGTACAGTTTGTTTTTTATTTATTTTAATTAATTATTTTTAATTGATTTAATTATTTTTTTTAAATTATTATTGACTTTTTAAATTATTTTATTACTTACTTTTCTCTCTTGGATAAATGTAATTTTATCTTGTTTAGAGGGTAGGGGTGGGAATAATATTTGTTTAAATTTCTCTATAAAATTACTTTGTTATATCTCATTCATTCATTCATTCATTCATTTTCTTTTCGGCTTAGTCCCTTTATTAATCCGTGGTCGCCATAGCGGAATGAACCACCAACTTATCCAGCACGTTTTTACACAGCGGATGCCCTTCCAGCCGCAACCCATCTCTGGGAAACATCCACACATACACTCATTTACACTCATACACTACAGACAATTTAGCTTACCCTATTCACCTGTACCACATGTCTTTGGACTGTGGGGAAAACCGGAGCACACGGAGGAAACCCACGCGAACACGGGGAGAACATGCAAACTCCACACAGAAACGCCAACTGACCCAGCTGAGGCTCGAACCAGCAACCTTCTTGCTGTGAGGCGACAGCACTACCTACTGCACCACTGCGTCGCCCTTTGTTATATAAACAGATAAAAATAATAATAATAATAAACTTTTTTAATATGCAAAACAAATCAAATGGAAAAAAAATGAATGTTAGCTAGACGATAACTATTCTGATTTTCTATTTACCATTTAGAAAAAAACATGAATTATTAAATTAATATAAATAATAATTAAGTACTTTTTTTAATTATATAATTTAGAATAATAATATAATAAAACATCATTTTTTGAATAAAACATTTCATCAATGAGAAAAAAAAAATCTATGTTGGCAAGATGATGACTATCCTGATTCCAGGATATTTAGAATAAAAAGTAATTATTAATTAAAAACAATTTAATAAATAGGTATAATTATAAATATGAATAATGCTCATTAATAATAATTCATACATGTTTTTTATTTTTATTTTGTATTGTTACCAAATCCAGTAAAATGAATGTTGGCTTATCTGATTGTAACTATAAATATTTAAAAATAAAAATTACAAATTAATAGTAATTCTCGCAACAAGATAGCAAAGTTTATCCAGACATAGTTGGACACATTTAAACATACCAGTTTTCCCTTCATTATTAAAAACACCAAAGATGAATATTGACTTGTCTCAAATAATCAGAGAAAGCAACCAGCAGATTGTGTCCATAAGCAAGAAGGACAGAAAGACAGGGAAGCAGACTCAAAGAATGAACAGATTGAAAAAGCAGAGAAGGTGCAAATCTTGCTGGAATTTTAAGGAAAGGCAAAGTTGAAAGGAGAAAACGGCATGTAGAGAGTGCTTGTGTTTATATAGTCCTCTTCAAAGGATGTTGTAATTATTTTTCCATACAAAGCATGTCAGGTCCATATGCAACTTTTGAATTGTTTGTGAACGACTCGGTGTGTCTGATGCTTACCGGATCCACAGTTTGGCCAATTTTCAGTTGATAAAGGAACACATTTGTGGCCATATGTCCATCTAGTAGCCAACAGAACATATATATGCTTTCGCATCTGCTGCTAAAGTCTAGAAATAATCATAAAGCGCTTGGGTCTGCTAAAGTGTGCTCAGACCAGAGAATGGCCAAATTCTCTCATGTCATTTCAAGTCATAAGTCAGGTTAACATAACACCACGTGCAACTAACACCAGATAACCCAAATGTTTCGGCTGTAAAACCTCCGGTGTATATACACTGTTCTGAGGTCAGTCTCACACAAGCATGGGGATCCCCTGCCACCCTCACGCCTTCCTTGACCCTGTAACCTCTGCTGTCCCTCTGCAGCTGTAAAACCACACCACAGCATCATTAGCATGGAAACAAGATGTTACCTATATAGACAACCTGGGGAACCAATTAGACGCTATGCAGGCCTTGTTCTGAATAAATCCACTGGACTTTGTCTTAAGTACTAAAATAATATCTGATATTGCTTTGAGCATTCTGAGAATTTCCATAAATCCTCACAGATTCAACACACTAGAAAACCATGCAACATTCTAGTGCGTCTAACTAGCGCAATTTAGTAAACAATGACTGCTGTGAATGTTATTGTACTTATTATTATAGCTCGTTGTTGTTATTTGCTGTGCTTTGTGACAAATGGTCTTTAAGTGGACTCCCTACAGCAGTCATCTGGTTGCTCTCTTGTTCATACAGCACATTGAGATCTGAATAAACGAGTCAAAGAGTCTCTAACAGCAGATTACAGGCACTAAATAGTCAGCGAGCACCAAAGAGCTCTTATCTCCTCAGCAGCTATACTGTGTGTGATAAAGCTGGGTATGATGCGTGTTCCATTAGGCCCAATTAAGTGATATGGCTAACTAGCTCATTCACGGAGGCCGGAGATCAAGTGCTGCTGGATTGCCTACTGAACAGAGGGCCTGTTAAATTCAACAAGGACTTGTTAAATGTGTCAACATGGCCCTTGATGAATGAGAACTGCTACTTTATGCTTTGAGGATGGTTTAACAGTGTATTTTTAAGACTAGCTGCTAATCTGGATTAATAATTGAGTTTCAGGATTGTCATTTTGTGTATGAAAATGTTTAAATAGATAGTAAAAAGTAATATTAGGAACTGTAAGCCACTGAAATAATGTTTTTTTTTACCTTAGAAAGATTGTTTTAAGTTGTTTCGAGCATTATTAAAAATATAATTAGCTAAAGACACGAGAAACTGGCAACAGTCTAGTAGGCAGCGGTCTGACTTATACAATGTAAACCCGGCTGTTGTCATTACTGAAGATATTAAGTTAATATAACTTGACATTACTTTAAATACCAAGTTTAAGCATCAAAACTTAAACAGGTGGTTAACTTACTGATTAGGCAGCAAAAACTTTTAATTAATATTTTAATTTCTTAAAGCTTAACATTTTAATTTCTTTAAACAATTCACCATGTCTCTGTTTAAAATGATTGGTTGCATTTGAAATTCTGCCTTGACAACTGTGCTTATTGGTCCATATTTGTTATATGACACAATGTGGTCATTTTGCTTGTGTTTTGAGGAGCGCAGCAGGACAGAGGCACTACCTGAACCCATCTGACAAAGAGAAAAGTTAAATTAGTAAGTAGATATTTAAATGCTTACATACATTTTTCTTAATTGATATACATGCAGGGGCGACACGATGGTGCAGTGGGTAGCGATGTAGAGAAGGTCACTGGTTCGAGTCCCGGCTGGGTCAGTTGGCATTTCTGTGTGGAGTTTGCATGTTCTCCCTGTGTTCGCGTGGGTTTCCTCCAAGTGCTCCGGTTCCAAGTCCAAAGACATGCTAAATTGTCCAATGTGTATCTGTGTATGGCCTAGTCCTCCAGGTTGGGGGTTGAGCGTTGGGCTAATGACCCACCTCGTAAAAATCAGATGTTACAAAACACCAACATGGCGCGGCTAAATATCAACTTTGATATAAACGGCTTTGGGAGTAAGTAAAGAATATAAAAGCTGAAAAATTTGGAAGTTTAGTGTATTAGCCATTTTAAGTTATCTGAACTTAAACATTTGAGTTATCTGTACTTAAACATTTAAGTTATCTGTACTTAAACATTTAAGTTAATTCAATGAAGAGACCAAATTTGGTCAACTCAATTAATTGAGTTGTCAATTTCCCATTACTTAAACGAACTGAGAGAATCACTTTTCTCAAATCATTTGAGTAGTCTCAACTTATTAGGGTTTACAGTGTAGCATCATTGCATTTTGGGCATCCCGAGTTTGAATCCCGGCTCACAGACCTTTCCAGATTCATCGCTGACATTTTCTCTGTTCAACTTTGCTTCTGGCCGAGCTACTTTATATCATAATAATGGCAAAAACTGACAAAAATAAACATTAAAAAAAGAATATCACAATTTATTCAAAATATTTAAAGTATTTATTAAAAATAAAATTTTAATAAGAGAGAGTAAAATATATAAAATATTTCACACATTAATTAATTTATCAACAAAATTATCAACAAAATATCTATTTAGAGCATGTAAAATTAATTCTAATTAAATATAAAATTTCTATATATAATAATTTGTGGGTGAAATGTGTTATAAAAAAATTTTTCACACACTTATTACAAAAAATTATATTTTTAAATCAAAACTACAACATTATTAAAAAAATTAATTATTAGTTTTTTAATGGCATTAATGCTGTACTATGTAATTCAATCAGTAATTATTTATGTAAAATAATTTGCATATGAAATCCACATTTGTTTTAGTTATGCAAAACTCTTAAGTAAAGCAAATGTAACCAAAACGGGGGAAAACGCAAGGGGGAAAAAGGACAGGAGGGGGAACGACAGCATTCCGCAAGCATTCCCTCTCTCTCTCTCACCCTTCATATGTCAATCAGTCTTGTTATCTCCTTGGTCTCACCCCTCCGCCGGCCTGCTTTCCCGTTCGCGGCTGTCGATGTGTTAATCACCCTGCTCTGCTGACAGAGGGACCCAGATATTTTGACGTCCTGATAACCCCGTGCAGGACCTCCATGTCCTTCTCTTCTTTTCTCTCTCACACTGGCCTGTCTCTGGATCTCAAAGCTTTCTCCCTTTGCCACCTCCACCCCCAACCAAAACACTTCAAGACCTTCTTATCAAAGCCCCCAGAAATAGACACCGGGGGTCAATAAGAGTCTTTGCTGCCACTTACTTTGTGGCCACCTTTGAGAAACAAGACTGTGTTGTCGCCACAAATATATAAATGTATATAGAGTATATTGTGTGATGTTTAGTATAATCAAAGCTGGGACAAAAGTGAATATAAAGTAACAAACCAATACTGATTATTACCCAATACATGCAATTATTTCATATTACAGACATACTGATGAGCTGACTGCTAAAAGTAAAAGCCACAGCCAGTGATCAGGGATGCATTATAATCTTGCTTGAATTGGGTGTCAATGACAGCAAAACTGCAATATTAAAGCTCTTCTACTAAATGTTTGTGCATATGAAGCTTAAGTGGAGTTTAGTCAATGTTAATACAGGGTGTCCGCGGGTCCTTAAAAAGTCTTAAAATGTCTTAAATTTCAAAAACTAAATTTTAGGCTATAAAAAGTCTTAAATTCACTAAAATATTGTGTTGTTAAATCATTTTAAAAAGGTCTTATTTTCCTCTGTCTAACTAAAGCTACTCAGAATTCTCAAGTCAACACACAACCAATTATCAACAATTCAACTAAATAAAACTTCATTTGAATTGCAAAGAGATAAAGTCACAACAGCTTTTAGACATTTTTACAAAAAATTCTCTAAATTTAATTCCCTAATCAGGAAAGAAAACTATAAACAATTACATAATTCCTCATGGCAATAACAGGGCACTATATGCCTTTATATTCCCCCCATTTATACAAAAACTATTTATAGAAGTAAGGGACATAATATTTATAAATAGGCATGAAACTTAAGGTTTTATAACAGAAATATATTCGGTTAAAAAAATGTTGAAGAAATATTGACATTAAAATATGTGGCTTTGAATTAACTACATTTTGATTATATTTTTTTTGGCAAGCATAAAACAAATTCCATTGGCCAAACTGGGCCATTTAGCTTCATACAAGTCTAAAAGTTCATTCATAATGGTCTTAAAAGAGTCTTAAAATGTCTTAAATTTGACTTGAAACCTGCAGAAACCCTGTAATATTATTCAAAGAGTTAATAAATATAAATTTAATCTTAGGATTTAAGCTAATGGAGTTAAGAATGACTAGTTATTCTGACTAGATACTCTAAAACATATTACTTTGAAACAAAAAAATTATATATATTAGATGTAACATATCCAATAAGCTATATTAAAGGTGCACCAAGGTTTTAAAACAGCCAATTATCAAATATATTTCAATGAAAAGTGTGTTGCTGTTATGTGGAATTACTTGAGGAACTACTTATTACTTTGAATTGGATTATAATATCAATTGGTATTGGCTGAGAACCTTATCTGTGCACTATATATATATATATATATATATATATATATATATATATATATATATATATATATATATATATATATATATATATGTTACATATATTCACACTCGTCAAACTTAACTAAAGATCATCTTAGTTGACATCTCAACATCTCAACAAGACACAAATGTTGATGAAATCTACTTTAACTAATTCCACTTTAGCTGCTATCGGTATGACAAATATTGATGCATTAAAAGGAGCTCTAATTACATGGCCACAATGTTTAAAAGGGAGACTTAATTGACAGGAAATAGATGTGGATTATACCTGGAAGCATCACTGAATGACACTGTTCAAAGTTGATGTATTGGCAGTGGCGAGGAGGAGGAGGGAGCTGGGAGGGAGGGGGGCCGACTGAAATAAGAACTGTTTTGGCGAGCAGTTGATACATTTGATACGGGACTCACTGGATCCTCGACACGAGCTGTCAATGTGCTAGCAGGGGAGACTAATCAATCACTGGCCTTCTATCTGGCCTGCCTGTCTCCCGGAGCCTGGGGATGCCCTGTTTGTGTTGAACGAGGCCTGTAGAGTCGAAGGCTGTGCTGTTACAGTAACCCCCCTCCACTGCTCCCACGCTTCTTTCTGAAGCCGGGTAAGGTGTAATAGAGCGAGTCCCAGCCTCCGCTCTCCCATGTTTGTGTATGTCACAGTCATGTCACTTCAGAGTCTCTTTTTAACCCGGTAAAACATCTGATGTCAACGCAGCGGTTCAGTGCACTAAGTTTATCCTCTCCAGTGGAGTGCTGTTGTGAAGTGCACTGAGACATGTTGATGCACTGGTCTGTACGAAGCAGATTCCTTAAATTTAAAGATGGCATGCTTGCAGCCTCTGTGTGAATGATGCGAGGGTCCGGTCCCACAGCTGTGAAGCAGAGTGGTAGGTGGCTTTGGAAAGGCTTTGGGGACAGAGAGTCCCGGCAGCCCGCGGGCAATTGTTTAGCACCCGCAGAATGAATATGTAAAGTGCAGCTAGCTCATAAATACAACATGAAAAGGCTCCTGCTGGGTATAAAGACATGTTATTAGCCTGACTTTGAAAAAGGCAACTGGGAGTATTACAATGAGACTGTATTCACTGGGGACATGTCCCCGGCCACACAATGGGGACAGATCATTAAATTAAGGAGAGGAAAGAAGTGATAATTTGGTAGATTGTTTAGTACAAATATGGGGAAATAATGTTTTGCATCCACTACTGGGCTGTTTTCACTAGCTGAACAGAGAGATCAGTGTGACACTCAAGACCTCGTTTACTGTTTGGGGTCCGAGAAAGACTCAGAGAGAAGTAAAAAGAGTGATTATAATATGAGGACTGATTAGATTTCAATTCGTTTGCATGCTTTAAATGTCACTGATGAAGAACGTTGCAGTTTGGGGGCTGTTTCTTATATTTGTGCTTTTCTACAATATACAAACAATACACAATGTTTGGGGTGAGCATCTTTTTTTAAAAAGACTGTTATTCAGCAGGGATGCTTCAAATGGATCAAAAGTGAGGGTAAAGACAAAACTAAAGACTCAAAATCAACCCAGGCTCATTCTGAAAATGTACTGCTATATACATTTCTGTAAAGCGTCAAATACATCCCAGGAGCTACGTTTTTGTTTTCGTGAATCCACCAGAGTTCGTTGTCTACGCTTTTTCAGATCTCAAATTTCTCGCGATTGCCATTTACGCCTGCTGTTCTCGTGTAAATCCACCAGAGATGGATTGCAATCCAGAAAAAGAACATCCCTCACCACATTTTCAGATTTTACCACGTCCTCACCCTGTTATTTACTTGTTTATTTTATTTTTTGCCTTTTGTTTTTATCTTACCTTTACAAAACTCTTCCTGGCCAGACTCAAAACCCGCTATCGTGGTCAACTCCTCTCTGCGTCTCAAGTCCACCGACGTACATGGCGAACCACTGGACAAACTGGTAACAGCAGGAAAGCCGTCCATACAGAGGTAAGCGGTCAGCTAGTAAGCGCGAAAGGGAACAGCTTCATACCGCCCTGTAGTGTTCGTTTTAAAGACGAAATGCAGCCATAGGTACTTCTGGCTACATAATTTGCGATCTCAAGAACTGTGTATATAGGGCTACGTTTTCAGAATGAGGCTATGTTGCTCAAAATGCTACAAAAAATTAGTGCCTGCTGTTTTCGTGTAAATCCACCAGGGGCCACTGTTAACTGACTGTTGAATGACTGACTGACTGACCGATCGACTGACCCTCCCTCCTCCTTCCCTAAACCCAACCAATAGTGTTTTCAAAAGCACCGATAGACCCGCCCACCCATTTCCCTAAACCTAACGATTTTCAACTATTTGTTTAAAAAGCAATCCAGAAAAAGAAAAGCCCTCACCTGATTTTTAACACATTTTTATATTTTACCACATTCTCACTATGTTATTTACTTCTTTATTTTATGGCTTTTGTTTTTGTCTTACCCACTTTTCTGGAACCATTCTTCGCCAGACTCGAACCCCATCGTCGTGATCAACTCCTCGCTGCGTCTCAAAACCATCAATGTACATGGTGAGCTAACTGGACAAACAGGTAACATCGGGAAAGTCGTCCATATGGAGGTAAGAGGTCAGCTGGTAAGCGCGAAAAGGAACGGCATCATACCGCCCCATACGTACTTCTCACTACATAATTAGCGATCTCCAGAAATGTATATAGGGCTACGTTTTCAAAATGAGCCTATGTTGCTCAAAAATAAATAAATAAATAAATTACTGTTTTAAAATTAAGTAATTGCATTTGAAATCCAGTAGGGATGCTCTGATCAATTGGCCAGAGATCGGTATCGACAGATAATCATTTAATGACTCGATCGGTATTCGGCCAATCTCATAAACCGATCACAAGTGGGAGTTGGAGCAAGTTGGAGATGAGCAAAATATTTGAATGAGCTTGTATGTATTTAGGCCTTTTTACATATAAGAACTGAAAGTTCTGTGTTTTTGACAATATTGCAAGTTCACTTTACTTATTGCAATAATGAGTAGTTTATAGGCCTATTTCCTTTTAGTAAAGAAGTAATCGATTTATAGGTCTGCATTTTAACGTCTTATGCATTAAATATGGGCTCCAAACTTTTTCTTGATTGAGACATGTTGTTTCCAAATCACTTTGTTAGTCATTTTTCTTGCCAATTTTTTTTATCTGTCCTATCTATTATTTTCTGTAAAGCTGCTTCTGACCATGACGTGTTCACACCTAAATGCTTATAAGAGACGTGTTTAAGGGATTATATGCAGCATCCTTAATTTATTTTCTTACGTAAGGAGAGATCTCCACTTAAGTATCATACTTAGAGGAAAAATGTGCTTTATGCATTATAAAGCTTGAAGCATCAGAATTAGTACTCTGTATCTGCCAATAACCATGACAAGGAATTGGTACTCGGTATCGGCTGCAAAAATCCTAATCGGAGCATCACTAAAATCCAGCTTTACCGCAACAGAAATACACTGCATACAAAAACGTTTATGAAATAAATGCAGCTTTGGTGAATAAAAGAGACTTAAAAAGATGTTGTGGTGGATGCTGTTTTTACTGCCTGACAAAGAACATCACTGATATCAGTCAGATTTCTGAAAAGCCTATGGTACATTGCGTCCCTACCGGATTTTGAGTTTTTAAGCAGAGGGAAAATAAGATCTTGATTTATAAATTACATTTATTATTGCACTCATAATTCATAGGCTTGCCTGAGACCCCAAACAGTAAAACAGTCAATCTCAACATAACATGAGGGTTTGTTTCTCTGTGTTCCTTCGCCGTTGTCAGCTGTGTCCAAACCTGGACCGATTAAAATGATTTAGCTGAGCGAAAAGAAGGAAAACCGACAATTCTGTGGTCTTTTTTATTCTGGGATTGCATTCCCAGCTTGCCCCAGATGTAGAACAGTGGATATTATCTCAACATGAAAGCCACTGTCACAATCGTCCTAAAAACAACCTGCCTCATGCCTTTCAAGTGTCAAACGTCCAAAAAAGAGGACTTTGACAAATTGTTCGGAGGTTCGTCTGACATGTTGAGCATGATAAACATCTGGAACGCACAGACGAAAATATGTGTCCTCCACACCCCTTTATGGCTTACGGAAGTGTGACTTCAACGCGCCGTAGCCGACACTCATTTCAAACAAGTTTCACACACTTTATTATTTTTATGCTCTACAAGTATATAGATCTATATGGTGGGACGTTAAACAAGTTGAGCGGCTGCCAAGCTTCCCAGGTGGAAGTCGTAGGCATTGTGCATGTGAAAATGGATTTTTCACAAATACTTAACTACTTTTTTTCTTAAGCACAGCTCCCTGTGGTGCATATTATTCTATGTGTGGGACTGATTTACAGAGATGTTTGTAAGTCTAGCTAAGTGTATGTTTCTGTTAATACAGTCACTTTCTGTGGACTAAAAAAGCAGACTGGGTGGTGAACAGAACAGCAACACTTTTCCCAGCCATCCACTCAATTCCCCAAAAAGTCATCCTATAATGTGCTATATGTGTAGTGAGAAGTGTTCACTATGACACGTACACCCACAAACACACACGTACTTATCCAGCAGATGATGTCCCTCTTAACACAAGCCATTCATCGTCTCACAATTAGGACATTTTTTTCAGCACCTGCTGCAGTGGGAATGCCCGTTTGCCTGTGTTAATTACAGCCAGACTTCACTGCTCCTCTCTGAGAACATGTTTGGAGATTCAATCCCAACTATCACAGCACATCCACTTATCACTGCCACTTAGGCCTCATTTACACCTGGTATTAAGATGTGTTTTTACCAGTCCAGTCTAAAGTGAATAATGGTAAATGTGAGTTCAAACATGGTCTAAAACATTTTGACCTTATCCAATTTTTCTGAGAATGCATTTGATAGGATTACTTTCATAGTGTAGATAGACACTCATGTGGTGAAATGAGTTTAAACAGCCACAATAGATCATCTCCACTTATTGACTAATCAGGTCATTATGGGACCTAATACCAAAACAAATGGATAATGATTGACATCAGAGTTGCCATACAGATTCTTTTCCTTCACTTGCCTTCCCACTTTCTTGTAACCTACTTAGCATGGGTTCATTCATTTAATACTCATCCTTCACACTGAGCTCTCCTGCGAAAGTAACGACAAATTAAGAGGAAAGGGTCTTGACAAAATCCACACAGAAGTGGACATGATATGCATTTAAACAAATGTTAATACCAGGTGAAAACAGGTGTAATGTGTCTTGTAAACACTGAAAATGCATGTTAAAATGAGGTAAACAGGGCCTTACTAGCGATTATGTATTTAATGCCTCAGGAAGGATGTTGATTGACCAAAAACAAAAGTGTGGGTCTGTCGGCGTACACTCACTGGCCACTTTGTTAGGTACACCCTACTAGTACCTGGGTTGGACCCGCTTTTGCCTTCGAAACTGCCTTAATCTATTGTGGCATATATTCAACAAGGTTCTGGAAATATTCCTCAGAGATTTTGGTCCATATTGACATGATAGCATCACACAGTTGCTGGAGATTTGTTGGATGCACATCCGTGATGTGAATCTCCTGTTCCACCACATCCAAAAGGGGCTCTATTGGATTGAGATCTGGTGACTGTGGAGACCATTTGAGTACAGTGAACTCAGTGTCATGTTCAAGAAACCAGTCCGAGATGATTCAGGCTTTATGACATGGCGCGTCATCCTGCTAGAATTAGCCATCAGAAGATGTGGTCATAAAGGGATGGACATGGTCAGGAACAATACTCAGGGAAGGCTGTGGTGTTGACATGATGCTCAATTGGTACTAATGGGCCCAAAGTGTGCCAAGAAAATATCCCCCACACCATTACACCACCAGCAGCAGCCTGAACCGTTGATATAAGGCAGGATGCATCCATGCTTTCATGTTGTTGACGCCAATTCTGACCCTACCATCCGGATGTTGCAGCAGAAATCGAGACTCATCAGACCAGGCAACATTTTTCCAATTCTCTATTGTCCAATTTTGGTGAGCCTGTGTGAATTGTAGTCTCAGTTTCCTGTTCTTAGCTGACAGGAGTGGCACCCGGTGTGTTCTTTTGCTGCTGTAACCCATCTGCCTCAAGGTTCAATGTGTTGTATGTTCAGAGATGCTCTTCTGCATACCTCTGTTGTAACGAGTGGTTATTTGAATTACTGTTCCCTTTCTATCAGCTCGAACCAGTTTGGCCATTCTCTTCTGACCTCTGGCATCAACAAGGCTTTTTGCACCCACTGTCGCTCACTGGATATTTTCTCTTTTTCAGACCATTTTCTGTAAACGCAAGAGATGGTTGTGCGTGAAAATCCCAGTAGATTAGCAGTTTCTGAAATACTCAAACCAGCCTGTCTGGCAACAACAACCATGCCACGTTCAAAGTCACTTAAATCACCTTTCTTCCCCATTCTAATGTTCGGTTTGAACTGCAGCAGATCATCTTGACCATGTCTACTTGCCTAAATGCATTGAGTTGCTACTATGTCATTGGCTGATTAGAAATGTGTGTTAACAAACAGTTGGACAGGTGCACCTAATAAAGTGACCGGTGAGTGTATTTCTGTCCACATTTTGGGATACTGCATTAAAAAGGCTGGATGGAAACAGCAAGATCTGCATAAAAGCTTAAAATTTCAAAAAGAACTGCTGCACTCAACTGTAGTGGATAATTAGCTTATACAACAAGAAACATGCAAATAAAATATGAGCAAACAACATATTTAAATTCCTTGATGCGCAACATAAATTTGACTTGGATAACTGGATTAACCAATGAACCAATCACTAATAACTATTTTCTTTAGTCATTCTGAAGTGCCTAAGCCAACCAAAATGAGTTGGATCAATTAACTTCCACGGATTTCTATGTTCCTAAACTGATAACAAGACAACCTTCAATACTGCATGTGTCATCTGCATGCTGTGACACAAACGCCATTTATTACAATTTCTGGGAGGATTTATTTCTCTTGAATCCACAGAGGTTTAATTAGGTTAAATTCACATCTTTGGTTAATGACACCTTAAAGTGATAGTTCACCCAAAAATCATTTATTCACCCTCCTGTTGTTTAAAATTTGCATTAATTTAATAGCCTATGTGGAACACACACACAGCAAAATGTTTTGAACCCCATTGCCATTTAATGTGTGTATAAAACAGTCAAAACGATAAAGAAAGGTTTGGAATGACATAAGTATCTTTATAAGTAAATTTTTGGCTAAACTGTTCATGTACCACCAGCATGGCTTTTCAGGTGTGCTGGAGAGTCTGTAAGATAATATGAAGGCGCTTTTGTACTGATGCTGAGCAGATGACCCAGACCGTTAAAGGTTAAAGCACTAGCCTTCAAGAACACTTAATAACTCCTGGCTGGTTACAGCTTCTCATTGTTTTCACTTTAAAGAGCTGTAAAGTGCCACCTAAGGGGTGAAAGAAATTCCCTGTCTGATTGATAAAGAGTCCAGCTCACACTCGCTGACTACAGGCCACAATGCAAACTGGGAAATTGTGCTTATTGTCATTCGTAGCGGGCAGACATTCAAGGCTCTTTTTTCTTGGGCTATACTCCGCCGTTACAGGTAGTTTGCGACCTATCACTACTTGTTGAAATTTAGGCCCACTACACAAAAAGAATGGAAGTACAATGACTTCAAATAGGTTTCTAGGTAAACTCCCTTTAGAGCCATATAAAAGAGAAGACTGTACTCAGACACACGTACCTTGCGTATTCTAGCTGTGTATTGGCTTATTGTTTTGACGTTGTAAATTAGGACAGTAAAATGTCTTCCGGCATTTGTGAATGAATGAAGGTTGGCCAGCACTGTTTTTTTCATGACCCCTCGGAGAAAGCTAAAGCTTCATGAGGGTTTTGTAATATTACCAAGAAATGTTAAAAAAACTAACTAAAATCAAAAAAGGCAACAGATTCACAGCAGATTCAACACCTCTGGTTAAACTTACACAATGTAGTAGTAAAGTGCTATAAACATGAAACCAAAAACAATAATCACTGAAAGAAATGGATAATTTTAAGCTCTTTGTAATTTTTTTTTTATTATTATTTTCAATAACTCAAGTCAATGTTTATTTATAAAGCACTTTTAAAAAAAGATCAAGTGTTTAGTTTAGCAAAGTGCTGTACAGGCATGCTTATTTAAAACAATAATATGCATAAAACAAATAATTAGAATCAGAAAGAGCTTTATTGCCAGGTATGTTCCCACATACAAGGAATTTGTTTTCGTGACAGAGCTTCTACAGTGCAACAGAATGACAGAGACAGGACAAAAAAAGATGATATATTTTAAAAATAAAAGTAAATAGTGAATGCAAATATTCAAATTGACAAGTGTATTCATAGTTATATTACTATATACAACGTTATGTACAGCTGTTATGTGCAAATTGGCATGTAAAGTGTGTTGTTTAATAAATGAGTGTATATGTGTATAAAAAGTAGTGATGTTGTTTCACAATTACTATCAAAAAATGTTCATGAGTTGGATTGCCTGAGGGAAGAAACTGTTTCTGATTCAGTCTGTTCTAGTGCACATTGCTCTATAGTGACCAGAAGGTAAAAGTTCAAAGAGGACGAATAAAAATGCAACGAATAGCGATGGCAGGTTTTAGTATTTGACAGTTAAAGGCTATGTTAAAAACAATTTGCTACATTTGGCTCTATGCACAGCTAGAGCTTTAAAGCCAACGATAAACTTCCAGTCAAAGTGATACTATTTTAGTGTAACTATTCAATTTCACAAGGTTGTATTTACAGCATCAATGTTGTAATGTAATTACAATACATTCAGTTAAATAGACATAAGCATTCATTTAGTTGTTCAAGCCTAAAACGAGATGAAAGACGCTTGTAACCAATAGCGCTGTCAGTAGCAACAGGCTAGCACAGAAATTCCATTAATAATATTGAGGTAAAATAAAGTGTCATATTTTAAGGACATGGCAGGGGAAATGGAATTTAACTCAGTGCTTCTTGTCCGATCTAAGACCCACTTCATATCGTATATCTAACAGGCAGTGAAGATCACTGATTTTTAAAGAAATCTTAAACGTGGCAATTTTATATGGGAAAGACAGTTCACCGGAAGCCTTGGGCTGCCTGGCTGAAAATTAAAAGTCTGTGTGCATATAGCTCGTTTAATTCTGATACAACTGGAATAAAAACATTACTATCAAAAATACTTAATACATTATTCAAAATTGTATAATTAAGTACTTTGTAAGAGTAGTTAAATATTATTATTAAATGTAAAGTTATTTCTGAAATTAAAACTATGCAGAACTTACTGTAGTGCTTAGTGATCAGATCATGTAATATTGAATATTACATATTACTGACTAAAATCTTAAATAGCATTTTGCATATTGTGACATACTTAATTTTTTAACACAAAATTTTCATACTGTGTACTTGGCTGTGTCATATCGTAACAACTATAAAAATCTACTTTAAATATTAAAGATGTTAGATTTCCATTTCAAACACAGGCAGATTTTCAGGGAGAAACATTTGGCCTTTGACCTCTTTGTAGTTTAAAGTGTGCACCCTGAGCTCCCTCTAGTGTCCATATGGGTATGACACCACAAGCAAAGTCATCTAAAATAACATGAATACAGATAAATAACACTAAAATGTGACTATTTAGCAGCACTGCCAGCATTACTGCAGTTTCAGACCAACGTCTCCTCAGTGACATTAACACATTCATTAACAGACCAGCAAACTGTGACACAAAAAAGCAAACAGATTGAATGAAGTGTCAACCTCTCACACGTTTCACAGTTTTTAACTTTGGATTTAGATTATTTTTAAGGAGCAAGTGGTATTTTGCACAGTAATGTGGTCAGGTGTAAAAAAACACACTTTGTGAAGCATATAAAACAGAGACATATTATGTTTTTTCCACTTTTCGGAATTGAAATAAAATCAAGAGCAAGACAGAGCTGTAAAAACTGATGCCTTTAAGACGTGACTGATTGCATTGCTAATAAGTTTCAGAGATCTAATACACAACAGATGACCAAACACCCTAAAAAACTGGTTTATGTATCTTTAGATCTGGATCAATACAAAGGCAAAGCCTTGTCAATAAAAAAAAAAAGTCTGAAACCAGTCGGAAATGTATATTCAAATGATCTTTTAAACATATCTGAAAGAAACCAGACGTGAATGCATATTTAACTTCAGGCAACATATGCAGTCCTACTAAAAAGGGACAAATTACCCATAAATAAAAATGTGCTGTTAAACTGCTTTTTGTTTTAGCTGAAAACATGGTCTTTGGTGATTCATAATATGCAAGTCAAAATATTTAAATCAAATATTTTGTTCATTTGAGCAACTACAAAGCAAACACGATTAACCTCTGTCCAATTTTTTTAAATATTTGCAGGTGCAAAATTTTGTTAAACAAAACAACCCCCTATACCCTAATTCCCCGAATCAATCATTAATGGAAATGATAATTTTGCGTGACCCTAATAAAGTAGGTATTTCATATACAGTTGAAGTCAGAATTATTAGCCCCCCTTACAATTATTATTTTTAAATATTTCCCAAATTAAGTTTAACAGAGCAAGGAAATTTTTACAGTTTTTGATAATATTTTTTCTTATGAAGAAAGTTTTATTTGTTTTATTTTGGCTAGAATAAAAGCAGTTTTTCAGTTTTAAATTTTTTAAAAACCATTTTAGGGTCAAATTTATCAGCCCCTTTAAGCTATTTCCCCCCCCAGATTGTCTACAGAACAAATCACTGTTATACAGTAACTTGCCTAATTACCCTAACCAGCCTAGGTAACCTAATTAACCTAATTAAGCTTTTAATTGTCACTTTAAGCTGTATAGAAGTGTCTTAAAAAATATCTAGTCAAATGTTATTTACTGTCATCATGGCAAAGATAAAATAAATCAGTTATTAGAAATGAGTTATTAAAACTATTATGTTTAGAAATGTGTTGAAAAAAATCTTCTCTCAATTAAACAGAAATTGGGGAAAAATAAACAGGGGGACTAATAATTCAGGGGGCCTAATAATTCTGACTTCAACTGTATATATGGAATGCTCTTCCAGTTAACAAACACAGCAAATTTAGAATACCTAAAATCCTCCTGGGGGGGAATATTTAGGTGTTGAAATCACTGATGAACAATGGGAGACAGCCCTTGAACAGACCCACAGGTCATCGCTATGTGCAAGGCATGGCCTCATACAATTTAAGTAATACATCGTTTACATTGGTTCAAACAAAAACTTAGTAAGATATTAGCAGAAGTGAATTCTGCATGTAATCGGTGTGGGCTAGAACCGACATCACTGGCTCATATGTTTTGGAGTTGGCCAAAATGATCATCTTACTGGGAAAATATTTTTTAACATTCTTAAAAGTAGGTCAAAAGCCAATAGATCCAGATCCCCTTATTGGGTTTTAGGCATTACTGATTTTGGTATAGCTAAAAACAGTACAGAACAAATATAGTTCCATTTGTCTGTCTACTAGCACGAAGGGTAATTTTATTAAACTGGAAACAGAAAGCTGCTCCTACTTATATACATCTAATGAGGATGGTAATGAAACATTTGGAACTGGAGACAATCAGATTCTCCCTAAAAAGAAAGAAGACATATTCTATAAAATCTGGCAACCTTTCATGGATTATTTTAAAAACAAATTCTGCAAGAAATAGCTAAATTAAAGAGGATTTTACTAACTTAGATTAAAACAGAAAGTTAGGATTTTGTTATTTATTTATTTATTTATTTTTTTATTTTTTTGTACTTATTTTATTATCATTTGTTTTCTTTTTGTAATTTTTCATTTTGTTTTTTATTATTTTATTAATCTATTATCACAATACTTCTGTATGTATTGTTTGTATATTGCATGTTTTATTGTCAATTGTTGTGTGAATGTTTGTTGGACTAAATTTGTAAGTCATTGTGTTTGAATGTCTAAAAAACTATAAAGAAAGTGCTAGCAGCCATGGACTTATATCATACATTTCTAATGAACAGTTCTTCAGTGAACAAATATCTTCAACGTTCTCTGAAAAAAGTAGTAGTTGAGGGTGAGGAAATTAAAATATAATTCTTAGCTAAATGTCTATAAACAATCGCTAGGAGAAATGCACAAACAATTACGAGACATTTTATCTCTTGGTTGAAGACCTGACAGCCTCACACAGATTTGAGAGTTGTGAGAGAGTTGTCAGTGAGTTGTTTAAGAGACTTAACAACTAAGTAGCAGGAAGGTGTCATAGTTGACAGCTATATGCTGGTATGTTGACAAAAAGAATGGTGAAAATATGCAAATGAACAAACGAGACAAACAGAGATGTAACACTCTCTGTGTGGATGTTCATTTTGTGTCTCATTTTACATATTCATTAGTGACATATTAGACCTCCTATTTGCTCACACCGGTACTTGATTTTAGGAATTTAAACACATGCAACCAGGTGTTAAGCCTTTAGGTGTGAATCATTCTGCTTTGCTGGGTTACAGACACAAATCATACTTCAAACTGTGATTTTTAAGAATAGATACACATAGATTTATAAAGGAGGATGAATTATGACAAGGATAAGAACCACTAGAAAAAGTCTAGTTAGCTTAGTAATGTAAACTAACATGAGAGGCAGTGCTTTTAATAGGATGTTCACTCAGAAGTTTTCAGTTTTCTTGTTTACACTTCATATTAGGAGGCAGATGTTCACTAATAATTAATAGTTTTCCACCAACAAGCTTTTAATTGAAGATGTTTTTGCAGTTGTTGCATGTATAGTGTGGGGTTAATAGTTCTGGAATATGCAGAACAAAGCTTATATATAGAAATAAACTGCCAATATGCATGCTAACAAGCAACAAGCTATTCATTAATATGTCTTTTTTTGTTGTTGCTATAAATCATAAACAAGAATTTTAAAACAATAAGTTTGATTTAATGAATCACAAACCTAAGATTAGTTGGATTAATAAAATGAGTATCTGTAAATATTCATTAATTCATTCATTTTCTTTTTGGCTTAGTCCCTTTATTAATCAGGGGTCACCGCAGTGGAATGAACCGCCAACTTATCCAGCATATGTTTTACGCAGCAAATGCCCTTCCAGCCGCAACCCAACACTGGGAAACACCCATACACACTTGCATTCATACACATACACAACGGCCAATTTAGCTTACCCAATTCACCTACAGCACATGTCTTTGGATTGTGGGGGAAACCGGAGTGCCCGAAGGAAACCCATGCGAACATGGGGAGAACATGCAAACTCCACACAGAAATGCCAACTGACCCAGCCGGGGCTTGAACCAGCAACCTTCCTGCTGTGAGGCAATCGTGCTACCCACTGCGTCACCGTGACGCCATCTGTAAATATTATTAAAATTATTGAACAATCAGTAGTGATGCAGTGATGTGCACATTAATATTAAGAATAATATTATTTATAAAATATGTAAGTACATACATACATAAGGTGTTACAAGCGTTCAAAAAGACAGTGTGTTAAATCACTACAATTTCTCTATTTTGCATAATGTAAATCAAAACATAACACTAGGATTTAATAATTTAATAGTAAGTTTAAATAATAATTAATAATTTGGATGTTTGCAACATTCTCATAACATTGCTACAGTATGTTTGTCTTTGTGATGTCTAAGATTCTTTAGTTTATGCCTAAAATATTGTCAGCATTTAATAGCCGAAGGTCATGCGTTTCTAATATTATTAACATGATTAGTTTTCTAAATCTGTAAATAATTTACTGCACATCTCACCAGTAGAGGACAAACCACTAGCTGAAGATGTTGTCTTAAGTGCAACACCTTGGTGCTGTCATTTACAGCAGACTCTAGGTGGCACACCAGACAGCCTTTGTGCTCCGTTTTCCCCAAAAGACTCACACACTTTTGCTGGGACTGCAATTAAGAGCTGCTCTGTCCGCGTACTGTTATTTTGCGTATGCACATGGATGCAAATCAACATTTGCAACACATATAGTTTAGCTCTGTAGTATCCAGACAGCAGTAACAACTGAATGACATGCATATCAAAGCAATAAATACAATTTTGCATAACTGCGCAATTTAAAAGCATAATTCAACAGACATGCATTCTCGCATGACGTATAAAGAGAGGATCAGTGACCCGAATATAAGCATCCATGCAGACGTACACAGACACGCACACACAGATACTTCTGGCTCCTTGTCTATAAATACCCTCTCCTCAGTGATGGCTGTCAGGGCCTGTAACCTTGGCTTCTCCACTAGTGCATTGATTTATGGCAGGGCTAGATTGAACCGACCTTGCACTTGGTCTCAAGCAGTATAAGTAATGGCGGGTCATCAGCGCTGAAACTGGCAGCCATCTTAGGCAGGACTCGTCTGTTGCTTTTGTCTCTATTTGTCGGTGTAGCCTCTACCCCGGGCATTGCCAAATGGACAGGAGTGGCCCCCTGCTTTCGTATAGAGAAGCTGAGATAAAGGCTTAACTGCAGTAAGGATCAGGCGGCGGTCAGCAGTAGCTCGCTTTAATTTCATGCCTAATTTCTCCCTGTGCTCAAAGAATTGATCTCTTTCCTCTGTCTCCCTAACCTCGGCCTGGCTGTCGGGAGCTCCAGCCGGACGGGGGCGAGGAAGGGGCCAGACTGTGGCCATCCATCACACACCTCCCTAGCCCTGGATTCACAGCTCCGCTCTGAGCAGGGCCCGAGTGATGAAAACTGAGCCACAAAATGAGCTTATTAGATCATCATAAACTCAACAGGCCAGATTCATCAAAACCAGCACACTCTGCTCAGCAAAATCCATTCTCTCGACACCGAATGAATCATACACACCAGCATTTCCTGATAAACATTTGCATGCAGAATGCTCTCACGCGCAGACATATGAGATGCACAAATCAAGTATGCAGAAGAGAATTACTGTGATTTCCTGGAGCTTTGTTGCATTGGTGGTATAGAGCTCATGGTTTTGATGCCAAGGGCATAGGTTGATTCAGGGAATGCTGTATATATAAATGACATGCAGTCCTAGTGCATTCACTTTGCATAAAGCAAATTATATGGAGTCAATCTAGGGAAATACTTGCAAATAAAATAAATACTTGCATAATAAAATAAAGTTTTGCAAACAAAAAATAAAGTATTGAGCAAAAAATAAATGCAAATCTTCAAAAATCGCAAAGTGAAAATTAAATTTTTGAGAAATAAAAATTCATTTTGCTAACAAAAATAAAGAACTGCAAAGGGAATATAAAGTTTTGAGAAATAAAAATGAAATTTGCAAACAAAAAAAAAACTGCAAATAAAATCAAGCAGTGCAAAAAAAATAAAATATTGACAATTTAAAAAAAACTAAATCCCATCCAGTCGATTGCATTGCTCAATTTGATTTGCTAATCAGTCAACAGTGAGTTTGCTATGCTGTTTTCACTTTGCACTTCACGTTTCTGTGCGTTTCACTTTGTGGCCCCGATTTAACAAGGGGGTGGAGTCAAGGGAACTTGGGCGGTTACGACAGGCACAGACCTACTGGGCTGTAAGACCACCTCGGTGATACTGTGACTTCAGGTGATGGACTTCGCTTAAATAGAGGCAGGTCCGAGCCTGCTGTAAACGCCCAAGTTTCCTTGACTCCCCCTCCTTGTCAAATCAGGGCCACAACGTCAATGCGCAGAAATCTTTTATTTCTCAAATCTTCATTTTTTCTTTGCAGTTCTTTATTTTTGTTAGCAATATTAATTTTTATTTCTTTATACTTTATTCTTTGTTTGCAAAACTTTCTTTTATTTTGCAAGTATAAATGGCCCTAAATTGACTCCATAAAGTTATAGCCTTTTATTTTGGTCTATTAAACAACCTAATTTTAAGGGTATATGCACTCATTCATTTATTCATTCATTTTCATTTCGGCTTAGTCCCTTTATTAATCTGGGGTGGACACAGTGGAATGAACCTCCAACTTATCCAGCATATATTTTACGCAGCGGATACCCTTCCAGCTGCAACCCATCACTGGGAAACACACACACACTCCCATTTACACACACACTCAAACACTACGGCAAATTTAGCTTACCCAATTCACCTATAGCAAATGTCTTTGGACTTGTGATGGAAACCGGAGCAAACCCACGGGGAAACATGCAAAATCCACACAGAAATGCCAACTGACATAGCCGCGGCTCGAACCAGCGACCTTTTTGCTATGAGGCGATCGTTTTACCCACTGCACCACCATGATGCCCCCTTTCTCTTTTATGTATATAGAAAAATAGTAGGTTTGAATAAATTACCTAAAATTATAAAACCAAATAATAAAAATTATATTGAGGTGTCACAGTGGCTCAGTTGTTAGCACTGTAGCCTCACAGTAAGTAGGTCGCTGGTTCGAGTCCCGGTTGGGCCAGTTGGCATTTGTAAATATGTAAAATACATGCTGGAATAGTTAGCGGTTCATCCCGCTGTGGTGACCCCTGATATAATGGACTAAGCCGAAGGAAAATGAAAGAAAAAAGGATATTGTTTGGAAGAATCACTTCTCGGGCTGCACGGTGGCGCAGTGGGTAGCACGATTGCCTCACAGCAAGAAGGTCGCTGGTTCGACCCTCGGCTGGGTCAGTTGGCGTTTCTGTGTGGAGTATGCCCATTCTCCCCGTGTTGGCGTGGGTTTTCTCTGGGTGCTCCGGTTTCCCCCACAGTCCAAAGACATGCGGTATAGGTGAATTGGGTAAGCTAAATTGTCCGTAGTGTATGTGTGTGAATGAGAGTGTATGGATGTTTCCCAGTGATGGGTTGCAGCTGGAAGGGCTGGATAAATTGGCGGTTCATTCTGCTGTGGCGACCCCAGATTAATAAAGGGACTAAGCTGAAAAGAAAATGAATGAATGAATGAATGAATCACTTCTCAAGCTTATCACTTTAGCCTAAAATGTTTTTAGTCTTCAATTTTTGCATTTTGGCAATTGCTTACCTAAAATATAATCAAATAAAATAAGTGTTATGGTTTAATTTACAAATGAAACAGAAACACTCTAAAATAGTTAATATTAATTAATGCACTGATTAAACATTAACTAACAATGAATGTGACGACGCAGTGGCGCAGTAGGTAGTGCTGTCGCCTCACAGCAAGGAGGTCGCTACTTCGCGCCTCAGCTGGATCAGTTGGCGTTTCTGTGTGGAGTTTGCATGTTCTCCCTGCGTTTGCGTGGGTTTCCTCCGGGTGCTCCGGTTTCCCCCACAAGTTCAAGAACATGTGGTACAGGTGAATTGGGTAAGCTAAAATTGTCTGTAGTGTATGAGAGTGTATGGTTGTTCCCCAGTGATGGGTTGCAGCTGGAAGCGGCGGTTCATTCTGCTGTGGCGACCCCAGATTAATAAAGGGACTAAGCCGAAAAGAAAATGAATCAATGAATAACAATGAATGTTAAGAAAGATGAATGAATACTGAAAATGTATTTTTATGTTAGTAAATACATAAACTTTTATGAATTAATGGAACATTATTGTAAAGTCTGATGCTGTATGGGACAATTACTGTGCTAAATGTTACTTTGTAGTAAAGGTTAAACACTTAACGTAAACACAACAAAGGCAGATACTTAAACTAAAGAGGTGGTGAAAATATTGGTTGCTCACAACCCCCTTTTTATGTCAGTAAGATCTGAAGGTTCTGTCAAAATGACAAAACATCTCCCCTCTGGCTGCACAGCTCAGACGAAAACTACAAGCTTGGCACAATAAAACCCCCTATATCATTCAATGAATCCTCGGGTCACACAGGAGCCATGGAGGTTCCTCTAGAGAACGAGCTGATGGACAGTGTCTTCTTTTATAGGTCAGTCTACAATTTTCAGACGCCGCCACACAGAGGATCTGATATTGTCAACCGGCACGAACGTGACTGAGTTACAAACTCAAATGCAGGCCTATCAATTGCGAGGTCAACCTAATATGATTTCGAAAAGAAAACTCTTTGCTTAACCACCATAGTGTCGTTCACCAAGAAGTCCTTGAGGAGCATAACAAGCATTCAGAGGTAATGAAATCAGTGGGCACACAGACACCAGTGAAGAATGACGTACTCGGAGCCCACCACTGACACACAGTCAATCCTTATTTACTTAATTGCATGGCAAGCGGCTCACATGGAGCTATTTGTCTCTCTGTCTGTCCCACTGTTTGTCAGGACGTTTCATCACTGGCTGGGTTTGCGTCTTCGCTCCCATCTGTGCCCGTCTGTATGCTGGAGCTGGCAGAGAGACAGCGCTCCCCATCACCGGCAGCGCAGTCTGCATCCCCATCTTCCAACCATAAATCCTGAAATAACGCAATGCAAGAGCGTTCACTCCAGACTGCGCTGCCACCAGTGAAAGAGAGAGAGAGAGAGAGAGAGAGAGAGGAAAGAAAGAGTAAAAGAACGAGAGAACGCCTTTGGCTTCTCAGATCCAATTAGTCGGTCGTGTGTAGTCGCTTCTCTCTCCCTCCTTCTCCTCGCCATCTTAATTGGAAGCCGGAGAGACCAGTCGAAATCGCATTAACAGAGGTCCTGACAGAGAGGACCATCAATCTTTTTTTATTACGGTGTAATGGGGGTTCTTGGGAGCCGCAATTCGATTTGTCACTGGCCTCGTTCGCTGATAACAGGCATTTGTCATCACTTTCCCTCGCCTTAATGTTATCATCTCGGGCTTGACAGCTGCCTCCATCCAGGGAGTCCCAGCGACACAGCACATCCGTCAACATAATATTTCCACGGCCAAGGGGACTGCTACAGCAATAAGCCACATTAAAGCACTTATGAGAAGAAAATCTGTTGTCATTAATTAAAATGTTGGAGCGAGCAGCAGGTCTTCTGTGTGAGGGTACTGTGTGTGTTTGTTTCTTTATGAGGTGACAGTGGGAGTGGGAGTGCTGAAATATTCTCCCGCTTCCTGCCATTGTCATTATGACAAAATGTCTCACTCGAAAGTGGGTATTCTTCTACCACATCTTGACAGACTCATACGGCGCACACATATTGGCACATTTTTGCTCCTCTGTATATGGTTTGGTGTATGTTGGAAACTCTGAACTGATCATGCGTGTGTAAATACAGCATACCTTCACATTGCCCTGCTGTAGACACCTTGATTGTGTTCCTCTGGCGGACAGCAGGGGGCAGAGTTGAGCCTGTGGTGACAGGTGTTGGGCCGACAGAAGATTCCTCTGCTGCTAATTAGACCAGCATCCTCTCCTCCTGCTGACCTACAGGACACAGACACTCATTCCATCAGGGGAGTCAATTCACAGTGAAATATGAGCTGCCGGATTTAGAGCTGCGCTGGGTGGGTGACGATTTAAGAGTGACTTTATTCGACAAAACTAGATCCAGAAGGCATTATCTGTGCTTCCTGTGTCCAATCAGTGCAAAGCAATGCACAACATCCAAAATGTCAGTGATGTCTGAAGTCAGTGGTGCAGGTTGCAGAAAGGCATATAAGAGGAAAACAGTGAAGCTGGGCCTTTTGGGAAATAAAGCAGACCTGTATCAACAGGGTCATGAGGGCCCTGGACCTCCGACAAAACTGACTCACCTCAACAGACCGACAGGCGGATGGACGGACAAAATTGGATGGATGGATAAAATTGGCGGATGGATGGATAAAATTGTACATATATGGACAAAATGTCAGATAGATAGATAGATAGATAGATAGATAGATAGATAGATAGATAGATAGATAGATAGATAGATAGATAGATAGATAGATAGATAGATAGATAGATAGATAGATAGATAAATAAATACATAGATAGATAGATAGATAGATAGATAGATAGATAGATAGATAGATAGATAGATAGATAGATAGATAGATAAATACATAGATAGATAGATAGATAGATAAATAAATAGATAGATAGATAGATAGATAGATAGATAGATAGATAGATAGATAGATAGATAGATAGATAAATAAATACATAGACAGATAGATAGACTGATAGATAGATAGATAGATAGATAGATAGATAGATAGATAGATAGATAGATAGATAGATAGATAGATAGATAGATAGATAGATAGATAGATAGATAGATAGATAGATAGAATTTTCACAGTATGTCTGATAATGTTTTTTTTCTTCTGGAGAAAGTCTCATTTGTTTTATTTCGGCTAGAATAATTTTTTTTATATTTTTATATATTGTACACCATTTTAAGGACAAAATTATTAGCCCCTTTAAGCTATATTTTTTCCAATAGTCTACAGAACAAACCACTGTTATACAGTAACTTGCCTAATTACCCTAACCTGCCTAGTTAACCTAATTAACCTAGTTAAGCCTTTAAATGTCACGTTAAGCAGAGTAGAAGTGTCTTGAATATCTAGTAAAATATTATTTACTGTCATCATGACAAAGATAAAATAAATCCGTTACTAGAGATAAGTTATTAAAACTATTATGTTTAGAAATGTGTTGAAAAAATCTGCTCTCCGTTAAACAGAAATTGGGGAAAAAATAAACAAGCGGTCTAATAATTCAGGGGGGCCAATAATTCTGACTTCAACTGTATATAGATAGATAGATAAATCTATAAATATATAACATTAAAATGACAGTTAAATGTACAATGCAGAACTATATTTATTATGTTATAGCAGATTAAAAAGAAGTATGAGGCATTTCCATACATTGCTGGCACTGTAATTTCTCTTTAAATGAACTGGGAGAATACATCTGTGCACACTGGCCCATCGAGATTCTGTTTAACCACTGACCTTGAGCTCGGTGTTTGAAGACTGACCAAACAGAAAGCCAGACACAATTCAGCTCACAATTCCTCTTGCTAGAGCGGGAGACGCAGGCGTATGATATCATTAGTCTGTGCGGGTCTCTTCAGGGGGATCTGGAGAGGCTCACACAGATGGAGAGCACTGCCCAGGGGCTTCACAGACCCCAGAAACACATTCACACTCGCACAAGCCTGGGATAAAAGAGCAAAGACAACACTGCACATGCAGAATACTCTCTTTTTATATACATGTCCATAATCCCCATTACATACCTTAGATGCAGTAATGTAGTGCCCTCCATGGAAGCTATATTAAAGGTGGGTCTCTAATGTGTATCTGAATATAATTTGCCATACAGCTGTTTGGAATCCATAGGGGAAGGTGAGAGACTCTTCTCTTTAATTAAGCATTAAATCTGCCTCTTCAGTGAGTTAATGAAGCTCTTCTCTGACTGGCAATGGCGCTCTTTGGCAGAAACCAACGGTGTCTGTACTCAGATCCTGCTTTGTAAGCTTTTTTTTACTCCGCACCCTGATGTTCTCAATAAATGGCTTACCACAGGCTCATTTTAAAACACTTTTATTTGCTGTGTTATAAAGTTTTGAATGCTCTAAAAATAATTTTAGTAAATGTGAGGTCAGATATAATTTTAAATATACAAAGAAATTAGATTAAAATGTATATATAATACACTTAGATGAATATATATATATATGTGTGTGTGTGTGTGTGTGTGTGTGTGTGTGTGTGTGTGTGTGTGTGTGTGTGTGTGTGTGTGTGTGTGTGTGTGTGTGTGTGTGTGTGTGTGTGTACACTCACTGGCCACTTTATTAGGTACTTTTATTGGCTAACCTTGAGGCGGATGGTCAGCTGAAGAACACATCGAGTGCTGCTCCTTTCAGCTAAGAACAGGAAATTGAAGCAACAATTCGCACAGGTTCACCAAAACTGGACAATAGAAGATTGGAAAAATGTTGCCTGGTCTGATGAGTCTCAATTTCTACTGCGACATTCGCATAGTAGGGTCAGAATTTAGCATCAACAACATGAAAGCATGGATCCATCCTGCCTTATATCAATAGTTCAGGCTGCTGCTGCTGGTGGTGTAATGGGGTGGAGGATATTTTCTTGGCACACTTTGGGCCCATTAGTACCAATTGAGCATCTTGTCAACGCCACAGCCTACCTAAGTATTGTTGTTGACCATGTCCAACCCTTTATGACCGCAGTGTAACAGGATAACAGATAATGCGTCATGTCATAAAGCCTGAATCATCTCAGACTTGTTTTCCTGAACATGACAATGAGTTCACTGTACTCAAATGGCCTCCACAGTCACCAGAACTCAAACCAATAGAGCATCTTTTGGATTTGGTGGAACGGGAGATTCGCATCGTGGATGTGCAGCCGACAAATCTGCAGCAACTGCGTGATGCTATCAAGTCAATATGGACCAAAATCTTTGGGGAATATTTCCAGTACCTTGTTGAATCTATGCCACGAAGGATTAAGGCAGTTCTAAGGGCAAAAGAGGGTCCAACACAGTACTAGTAAGGTGTAGCTAATAAAGTGGCCGATGAGTGTGTGTGTGTGTGTGCGTATATATATATATATATATATATATATATATATATATATATATATATATATATATATATATATAATGTTTTTTAAATAAGTTTTTAATGCTCAACAAGGATGCATTTATTTGATCAAAAATGCAATAAAAAACAATAATATTAAGAAATGTGATAACTCTGTTCACTTTTAATATATTTTAAATTTATATTTTGAATTTATTACTCTCACGTCAAAGCTGAATTTTCAGCAGGGAGTCCAGATTCCAAACTTTAGTGTCACATAATTCCTAAAAAATATATTAATTCATTAATAAAACAGAATTAATTTGAAATAATAACCTTTTGTAACAAACACCTCTCACTTTTGATCAATGCAATGCATACTTGCTGAATAAAAGTATTAATTTCTTTCAAAATATTCTGACCACAAATGTTTGATCAGTAATGTATCTATAACATATATGTACATAAATGTAAATATAACAACATCAATTCTGGAAAAAAGGTACTGTAAAATATCTGTCATTTTGATCCCAATGTATTTAAAGTTGCTACAGCAGTCTCTGATAAGGTGGTACTGTACATTGGCACCTGAGCATTACTAAATGATTCAGTGTCATTTAACACTGAAAATAATATGTGCAAGAGATCACTGCAAATACATATATATATTTATACTCTCATACAAATATGTATACGGCCTATATACATTTCTCTCATGAATTAACATGATAAATAGTGAATGAGTGTAGTTTGTGATTTCAAAACAAGTAAAAAAAAACAATATACATGGAGCGATGCATGTATATGGCACTGTCCTTGCAAACAAGGCATCACAAAGGGTGTTTAAGCATCAATATTGCGGAAATATGCTGGGTTTATGAGCATGACTGCAAAACTTTCCAAATCGGATTCTGATTGTAAAAGCTAATTACAGCTCAATTTTGTTTTGAGGATAAGTAGACATTCTCGCAGACTTGCACTGCACACAAAAGTAAAATTCACAGCTGCTTAACTGTGCCTTTCAGTCAGGCGTTTAATGCATGGATGATAATTGGTAAGATCAGGAGTTTAGTCTAATGGTTACACTTTATTTTGATGGTAAACAATGGTAACTATAAGAAACTTTACAACTACACGTCAGCTAACAGTCATTAGAGTATAAGTAGACTGTCTGCTAACCCTTTATTTTGATGATCTCCAACACATTCTACGATGTACTTATCCTTTTAACCCTAATCCCAACCTAAGGCTACATTTATACTGGTGTTTTAATGTGTTAAAATGCATAACCTTTGCTAGTTGTGACTGGTGTCCATACTACTCTGGAATTTGTGACCAACAAAAACTTTTGGAGTTGCTGCAGGCTACTTTTATTATTTGAAAACTAACTGAAAAAGGGTTTAGTGTAAATGGACCAAAATGCAGATTTTTGAAAATGCTCCTCACATTTACACCCTGATTGGTTGTTCTGGATCATTACATATTCTTCTTCGATTCATAAAGCCTTTCTCACATGACCATAATGCTGACTTTTGTCTATTTTTCAGCATAGGCTCATTCTGAAAACGTAGCCCTATATATATCTCTGGAGATCGCGAATTATGTAGGCAGAAGTACCTATGGCTGCATTTCGCCTTTAAAACGAACTCTACAGGGCAGTATGACGCCGTTCCTTTTCGCGCTTACCAGCTGAACGCTTACCTCCGTATGGACGGCTTTCCTGCTGTTACCAGTTTGACCAGTAGCTCGCCATGTATGTCGGCGGACTTGAGACGCAGAAAGGAGTTGACCACGATGATGGTGTTTGAGTCTGGCGAAGAAAGGTTCCAGAAAGTGGGTAAGACAAAAACAAAAGCCAAAAAATAAAATAAACAAGTAAATAACAGGGTAAGAATGTGGTTAAATTTGAAAACTTGGTAAAAATCAGGTGAGGGATCTTCTTTGTCTGGGTCGGTTTGGTTTAGAGAAGTGGGTAGACGGGTCAACCTGTGCTTTTAAAAACACTATTGGTTGGGTTTAGGGAAGGAGGAGGGTGGGTCACTCGATCGGTCAGTCAGTCAGTCGACAGCGGCCTCTGGTGGACATGAGAACAGCAGGCGAGAATGCCACTCGAGAGAGATATTTGAGATCTCAAAAAGCATACACAGCGGCCTCTGGTGGATTCGCAAAAATAAAAACTGCCAAAAAAAAAAAAAACCCTGGGACATATTTGGCGCTCTCCAGAAATGTATATAGCGGTACGTTTTCAGAATGAGCCTGGGTTGCTATTTTTTGTAGCATGCCTTAAGTTCAAAATAGAGATGCCAGAAATCACATCTTGTTTGATTTCTTTAGTTTAAAAGGACACAATGTTTTGTTTTTACAGTTTAGATTGATTTCTTACTCTTATCTGTAAGTCCAAAAATGAGAGTGTATTTATAATGAATGCCATTATAATTTGTGTTTGATTTATTAATTATATATTCACATTTTTAAGATTTTTCATATCATTCTCTTCTGAATACTGGTAAAACTTATTTGGTGCCAACATGTGCCAAATGTGACCTTTTTCTATCAATGTGATTTAATAGTGTGTTATTTATAACAAATACTATTATTAAGGTGTTTTATTTAATACCTGTTAATTACAATTTATTTAAATTTATTTAAATGTTGTTAACTACAATAATATAGTTACTTATATTTTATGATTTTATCTTGTTCTGTTATATATACAGTTGAAGTCAGAATTATTAGCCCCCCATTTTTTTTTTTTTATATTTCCCACATTATGTTTAACTTAAGGCCCAAGGTTTTTTTTACATGAATTTTTTTATTTCTTTTTGCTATTTGGGCTTATTGGAACCTAATTACAATAAAAATCTAAGTATCATCTTTTGATATGATGTACTTTTGGAGAAAAATTATGTCCATATATGTGCGCTCGTGGTCCGAATTTACATAAAACACTTTTTCCTAAATGTATTTTTAATGCATAAATAACATAGAATTTTTTTTGAACTTGCTTTGACTATCAGAGAGTAAAAACAAATTTTTTTCCTATTTTATTAATATTTTTCCTTGCCTAATTACCCTAACCTGCCTAGTTACCCTAATTAACCTAGTTAAGCCTTTATTTATCCAACAGATTACTTTTTTGTCTCTCAACAAAACTAATGATTTATTTAATAATTGTATATATAAGCTGTAATGTACTATAATTGTATAGCTACTTTTAGCTTTTGACCTGCATTTCCGGTCACGAAGGGTGGATGGAGATCTTTTCTAAAACTCAGTGGAAACACTAGTATAAATGAAGTCAGTTTTAGTTAGCCCTGTTAAAATGTAGCCTAAAATTCTACCAATACTCTGAGAGTTAGTTTACATGTTGATGCAAAGTTTACAGCACAGAATGAAAAAATACCATTGAAGCCAAATGTCTAATTTCTAAACCTTAAAACTACATGTTTTTCTTCTTATTTTAGGAGTTTAAGGACAGGAGGAAGAGCTATCGAATTCAAGCGAACCGTTCTCCAGTGAGCCATATCCATTCATCTTCTTCAGTTTGAGCTGGTCTGGGTGAGTGAGGGCCTGACTCTCTTCCACAGCTTCCTTAGTAGCAAACATCTGACTAATCTCCACAAACGTCTTATTTTTTGTCTCTGGAATGATAATGTACACGTAGATGGCCACTGAAAGACACACGGCGCAGAACACCAGATAGCAGTAGGACCCAGCAGACATCTGTAGCAGAGAAATAGAATAACCAAGTTACTCCTTTTTAAAACAGATGAATTATTTTCAATGCACAAGGAAGACAATACATAGAGGCAGATGTCAGCCAAGAAGTTGTCGACAATGCACATTTGGCAGCTGCCGGAGGTCAGGGATTTGAGGTTATAATTAAAAATGTGAACTATTTTGGTTACAAAAACAAAAATCGATTTACTTTATAAAACCAGTGTTAACCACTTCGTGGCGTATGGGTTGGTTTTAAAAAGATTTATGCACTTTTGGAAGAAATGATTGCCACGAAAGAAAAACTACCACTAAAAACTGGCCACTACCCAACAACAATTATATAGCATGGAAGAGCCAAGATAAAATGTGAAACTATTCATGCTGTGTGTGTCTGAATGAAGAGAGTCATATATCCCGAGTAAATTATGGGCTAATTTTCACTTTTGGGTGAACTATTCCTTTAAGGCTTTTCAGTAATCTGCTTTTAGCTTTGACTGTTTTCAGTTGCATTGAGCGAAATATTACCTGAAGGAACGGAAAGATGAAGCCAATGGTGAAATTGGACATCCAGTTAAGAGATCCTCCGACAGTATAAGCAGCGGGACGATGGGATTGCTTAAAAAGCTCAGCCGTGATCAGGAACGGAACTCCCGCTAAAAAACAGACACATCTGTGCTAATACTATATCAATAATATGAGTAATAACAGACAGATGGCATTAACTATTTACATGGATAAAATGTTAAGATTTTTTCATTCAGCCTCTTATTTATTAGGGGTCGTCACAGCTGAATGAACCGCCAAATATCCCAGCATATGTTTTATGCAGCGGATGCCCTTCCAGCTGCAACCCATTACTGCAAAACACCCATACACTCTCATTCACACACACACACACTCATACACTATGGCCAATTTAGTTCCGAGTGGCCAATCCAATTCAATTATACTGCATGTCTTTAGAATATTGGGAAAACCGGAGCACCCAAGTGGACACGGGAAGAACATGCAAACTCCACACAGAAATGCCAGCTGGCCCAGCTGGGATTCGAACCAGCGATCTTCTTGCTGTGAGGAGACAGTGCTAGCCATTGAGCCACCGTGCCACAAAATGATAAGATATATAAGTTCATTATTCATTTTCTTTTCGGCTTAGTCCCTTTAACATATATAAGATAAATATTTATTTTTTTGCTTAGCTCTATTATCTAAAGCGTTATCCAACAAATAATCTAAAAAGAGGCACCACAATTTATCAAATGTTTTTAAAGAACCAGCTTGTAATAGTCTAAGTTTTAAAGTAATTTAAAGATGACCTATTATGCCCCTTTATACTAGATGTAAAATAATGTCCTTAGAGTAAGTGAATTTTCAGCTCAGATTACTTCACAGATTTTTTTTTTATAACTCTTTGAATCTTTTAGGTTTTGATCCGAATGGTGCCTTTTTGGTCACGGTTGCTTTAAATTTAAATGAGCTCCCAGCCAGAGGGCGGAGCTACAAATGCCTGTGCCTCAGTGAGATCGTCACTAATGGTGGGGCATTTCCCCTTCAGATGACATGTACAAAGGAAGAATGTAAATCGAAGTGTTTCTGCAGACTTGTGATTCTAAAAAAATAATTAATTAATTTTTACCATTAGAGGCTGCTTATATTCACACACTGTCACGACACAGCTGTGTTTAAACCCCTTATAAAAGTAATTCTTGCATAATTCTTGCAAATTAACAGTTGCTTCAGCCACATTTCACAATTTATTTTACCATTTTCTATTTGCAGTTTCCATTTTAAAAGCTTAAATTTGTATTTATTTTAATTCTTTATTTAACAGGGACAATCAAAGAACTACCCCAGAATTAGCTACATAGCTAAAGTTCATCTGCTGTGATATCTGCACCCTTAATATTAAATATTTAATACATTAAAAACATTTGTTTATTAGAAATGTTAATAACTAACATACATGTGAGATGCTATTGCATTTTTATTAATATCTTTACATTTTTTGTTTTAAATTTTGTTTGTGATTATTTGTCATTTTAAGTCAATTTGTTTTCATGTTGTTTTAATGTTTACATGCATACAAACTAGTGAAGCCTTTGGATATCATACAAATATACATTTTTCATCTTCAGTTATGCATTTAAGAGTACAACTGCTGCAAAAACTTAAATCAATCCGTTGTTTGGCTGATAAAATGCATAAAAGCTAAATATTTGAGATGCAATTGTATGCGCACGCCGCTTTCGCGCAACAGTTCTTAGAGGGAGGATAATAAACTAGCTTTATGAAGTGCTCGTTATCTCAATATGCAGGAAGCAGAGATTGTTCCACTGCTTAAGTTCTAATCCCTTTTGGTTACAAGTGAAAAATAAGGAGGCACAAGGTGTTATTTCAAATGTAATGAATTCAGGAACAAGCCAAGCGATGGCTTCATTATTTGTGCGTGATAATTGCAGCAGGAGGCGCGCTGCAGTTAAATTGATAAGGAACTCTGCTTGTAATTCATTGTTCATGCAGGATTTTGTCTTAAAAAGCCATATTCATCATTGTTTATGAACAATGAGCCATAAAAAATCCTAATTAAAGACGTAATTACACCGATTGAGACTGGGGCCTGAGAATGAATTATAGATTTTGGAGTTGGGTTGGATAATGCATCAACTCAGTAAAGCACTTGTAGTCTCATTCATCACTGTAGCAGAGCTGCTCCTCTCTGCTCTTATTGTGTGCATAAACTAGAGGCTGATGCTCATGGTGCCTCTAATAGAGAAAAGTACGTACTTAAACTTTCATACTTTGAGCCTTAGAAACTCTTCAGAAATTCAGTCTCTTCTTTTCAACAGTGAAACTTATTATTAATGTTGTTACATCGGTTTAACATAACTCAGTCTGGATGCATTTCCTAATTTAATTGAATTACTTTTAACTCCTCTACACTGTTACTGGTACTATTTAAGAATGACCCAAAATTTCACTGTATATGAAATTAGGAATCTGACATATTTTTTATATTTTTGTGTAAACTAATAAACCATTACTCTATATTGGTGCAATGTAGCTTGTGATAGTGTGCTCAAAGAATAAAAAAGGCTAAATTGTTAGGCAATTTGCAATTAAGTTGTATTTTTGAGGATTAATTTTATTATTGAACAACAACCATGTTCTCAATGAACCCAAAAAACTCATTAATATCAAAGCTAAATATTTTTGGAAGTAGTTTTTAGTTTGTTTTTAGTTTTAGCTATTTTAGGAGGATATCTGTGTGTGCAGGTGAATATTACTGTGCATAATTATTAGGCAACTTAACAAAAAACAAATATATACCCATTTCAATTATTTATTTTCACCAGTGAAACCAATATAACATCTCAACATTCACAAATATACATTTCTGACATTCAAAAACAAAACAAAAACAAATCAGTGACCAATATAGCCACCTTTCTTTTCAAGGACACTCAAAAGCCTGCCATCCATGGTGAACGGATCAAAACACTGACAGAATCCATCAACATTGCGTGCAGCAGCAACCACAGCCTCCCAGACACTGTTCAGAGAGGTGTACTGTTTTCCCTCCTTGTACTGTAAATCTCACATTTGATGATGGACCACAGGTTGTCTATGGGGTTCAGATCAGGTGAACAAGGAGGCCATGTCAATTGTTTTTCTTCTTTTAGACCTTTTCTTGCCAGCCACGCTGTGGAGTACTTAGATGCGTGTGATGGAGCATTGTCCTGCATGAAAATCATGTTTTTCTTGAAGGATGCAGACTTCTTCCTGTACCACTGCTTGAAAGTGTCTTCCAGAAACTAGCAGTAGGCTTGACTCCATCCTCAACCCGAAAAGGCCCCACAAGCTCATCTTTGATGATACCAGCCCAAACCAGTACTCCACCTCCATCTTGCTGGCGTCTGAGTCGGACTGGAGCTCTCTGCCCTTCACCGATCCAGCCACGGGCCCATCAAGACTCACTCTCATTTCATCAGTCCATAAAACCTTAGAAAAATCAGTCTTGAGATATTTCTTCGCCCAGTCTTGACGTTTCAGCTTGTGTGTCTTGTTTAGTGGTGGTCGTTTTTCAGCCTTTCTTACCTTGGCCATGTCTCTGAGTATTGCACACCTTGTGATTTTGGGCACTCCAGTGATGTTGCAGCTCTGAAATATGGCAAAACTGGTGGCAAGTGGCATCTTAGCAACTGCACACTTGACTTTTCTCAGTTCATGGGCAGTTATTTTGCGCCTTGGTTTTTGGTTTGGTTTTTCCACATGCTTGTGACCCTGTTGACTATTTTGAACGAAACGCTTGATTGTTCGATGATCACGCTTCAGAAGCTTGGCAATTTTAAGAGTGCTGCATCCCTCGGCAAGATATCTCACTATTTTTGACTTTTTGGAGCCTGTCAAGTGCTTCTTTTGACCCATTTTGCCAAAGGAAAGGAAGTTGCCTAATAATTATGCACACCTGATATAGGGTGTTGATGTCATTAGACCACACCCCTTCTCATTACAGAGATGCACATTACCTAATATGCTTAATTGGTAGTAGGCTTTCGAGCCTATACAGCTTGGAATAAGACAACATGTATAGAGGATGATGTGGACAAAATACTCATTTGCCTAATAATACTGCACTCCCTGTATATAGTTTGTAGTTTTATATATATATATATATATATATATATATATATATATATATATATATATATATATATATATATATAAATAAATTAAATAATAAAATGAAAACATTAATTTTATTAATTTTATTTCAGCTAGTTAAAAAATATAATGTACTAAAAGTATTTAAAAAACTAAAATGAAAATACAGATTAATAAAATGTGTACTGGGATATATTATAATAACAAAAACTAATTAAATTGTGAAGTAAAAAACTACTTAAAATTCCACATAATCCCAAACAAAATGACACCAGCAAATATAAAAAAATAAATGAAGGATATTAATAAAAATGCAATAGCATCTCAATGATACTAAAATAGCATATTAACATACTAGTTATTAGCACTTAACATATTTTATTGAACATGATTGTCATTAAATAATATATATAAAATGCATAATTACAATTAATAATATATCTATAATATATTTAAAAATGCAATATATGATATTAAAATAATCATAATATTATTTAGCTGTTTATTTAATTTATAACCACAAATTTAATCTTAAGTATTGGAAACCTAAATAAAATAAATATATATTAAGTATCAAATATATATCAAATATTATTTATTGTCATCATGACAAAGATAAAATAAATCCGTTATTAGAAAAGAGTTATTAAAAGTATTGTGTTTAGAAATGTGTTAAAAAAATCTTCTCTCCGTTAAACAGGCATTGGGGAAAAAAATAAACAGGGGGGCTAATAATTCAGGGGAGCTAATAATTCTGACTTCAACTATATATATATATATATATATATATATATATATATATATATATATATATATATATATATATATATATATATATATATATATATATATATATATATATAATTAAAATAAATTATATATGTAATTTATTTTACAATTTTTAAAAAGATTTTTACTAATATTTAAAAGTTTGAAAGTCTTAACATTACTATGAAGAGTTAAAAAATGAACATATATACTTAAAGAAAAAGATATTTTATATGACTTAACTCCTACATTCGGTCTTAACTGAACTCAATTCCTCAACTGCTTTTCCAAATTCTACCCCCAGGTGTCGCTATTTCACTATTTGAAGACGTCATCTGGGAATTCAGGGTCAAAGAGCAGACGACTACTCATTCAATTGAGCAGTGCTTTACTGAATGTGTCTGAGCATGACGTAAACTCATGTAGCCGTGTACATTCATTTAAATGTAGATTAACAGAAAACAAGAATGAAACACACACACACACACACACACACACACACACACACACACACACACACACACACACACACACACACACACACACACACACACACACAATAAAACTCACCAGGCCCAATGCAGAATCCAGCGATAATCCCAACCACACACCCCACACTCACATACTTCATAAAAGGAACATGTGTCTGCAAAGATGATGATAGTACAATGTTATTAAAGGAATAGTTCACCGAAAAAATTCTGTCATCATTTACACTCCCTTCACTTGATTCTTTCTTCTATTGAACACAAAAGAGTACACTTTAAAATAATGGTCCATTAGGTAATGTTAGTTAATGTATTTATTAACATGAACAAACAATTAGTAATACATTTATTATGGTATTTATTGATCTCTGTTAATGCTAGTTAATGCTATTTAAGTTAACATTAAGATAACATTAATTCAATCTTAGTTCACGTTAACTCTTTCTGCAGGGTTTCTATAGGTTTCATCAAGTCAAATTTAAGACTTTTTAAGACCATTATAAATGAAATTTGAGGCTTACACAAGGTTCAATGCTACGGATGTTTTTCCAATAGCTTAGATAAAATATAAAAAAACATTAAAAACAAATGTTATTGTAAGGAAGATAATAAACCATATTGGTAAATAGAGAATAAATAAACTTTTCTTGAAACTTTTATTGAGATGAAATTATAGATGAAATGAAAATGAAGACCTGTTTAAAATGATTTAAGACCTACAATGCAACATTTCAGTGAATTTAAGACTTTAAGTCCTAAAATTTTGATTTTGAAATTTAAGACATTTTAAGACCCCGTGGATACCCTGTAATGTTAAAAAGCACAACTTCTGATCCTGTTAAGTGGTGTATTATATGTAATCATCCTTAAATTTACTTAAAAAGCAAAATGCACATGTATATTTATTATATATTTAAGAAAATTATCTTTTAGGTTTATTTTATCATATTTTATTAGTACATTTTCTATATACAGTTGAAATCAGAATTAATAAACCCCCTGAATTATTAGCCCGCCTGTTTATTTTTTGTAACTCACTTCTAATAACGGATTTATTTTATCTTTGTCATGATGACAATAAATAATATTTTACTAGATATTTTTCAAGACACTTCTATACAGCTTAAAGTGACATTTAAAGGCTTAACTAGGTTAATTAGGTTAACTAGGCAGGTTAGGGTATTGTATAACGATGGTTTGTTCTGTAGACTATCAAAAAATATATAGCTTAAAGGGGCTAATACTGTAATTTTGCCCTTAAAATGATTTTAAAAAAATAAAAACTGCTTTTATTCTAGCCAAAATAAAAAAATATATATTGTCAGATATACTGTAAAATGTCCTTGCTCTGTTAAACATCATATGGGAAATATTTAAAAAAGAAAAAAAATTCTAAGGGGGTTTAATAATTCTGATTTCAACTGTATTTTGATGGCTTTATGCCTAAATCCCCAAAAAAGGGCAGTGAGGCATGAAATTTTAAGGACATTACAACTTTTATTAAGATTGGATGGGTTTTGGCCCGGTAATTTTACATGGACATACTAAAATAAAGACCTGCTTAAAATGATTTAAGACCTTTAATATAAGGTACTTATACTAAGATACTTTAAAGCCTAAAATGTTGATTTTGAAATTTAAGACATTTTAAGACCCCATTACATTACATTTTAATGTAATACATTAACTAACGGACCATTATTATTCTAAAGTGTTACCCACAAAAAAAGATATTTTGAAAAATGTTGGTTGACTTCCATAATATTTTTTTTCCTACTATGGAAGTTGATGGTTCCCAGGAGCCAGCATTCTTCATAAAATCCTACTTTGTGTTCAACAGAACAAAGAAACTAACAAAGGTTTAAAACACATGATGAAGACTAAATGATGAGGTAATGTTCAAGTGTGAATTCTTAATTACATGCAAAAAATAATTAATTATTTAAAGGCACAGTTTGATTAGGCATTTTTCATTTTATTACCTATGTTTCACTTACTTGAAGAATAAGAGATAATGTTATCCCAGCACAACACATTCCCATGACAGCAAAACCTCCAATTATCAATGGCCTTCGTCCAAGACGCTCAATAGTGAAACACTGAAAGACAAAACAAGCCATTCAATGTGAATGCTCACAATAGACTCCTTTTTTAAAAATCTTATACACATTAATTAGTAACCGTTGTCTTGAAAGAATGGCTTTCTCTGCTTTTTTTGAAAGTGAATGTCATGCAAGCATAAAGTGGAACCTTGTTTTTTCATTAAGTGCTGCTAAAATTGAGCGCTAAAGCTGTGCGCTGTTGACTTAAAGGCAGGCGAAGCTGACATAAGAATGAATAGCTGTAATTTTATAACCAATCTCTAGCCTTCCTCTCGTGTGCCATTCGCCTCCCGAGTGAGGGCCAATTGACACTGACAGCAATGAGTTCTTCTGACTAACAGCGCCTCTTTCTCTCCGGTTGCTGCTGGTGCATCACTAAATCCCGGCTAAGCGACGCAACTGGGAGAGAGAGAGACTGTATCTGGCCTTCATTACAGCTCCGAGATGTGACCCAATGAAGGAGGCGGCAAAAACAAGACACATCTGTCTCTCTAGCGCTCATCTTATACAGTGTGTATGTGTGTGTTTTTTTTTATGAGTGTCACTGCAGAAAAATACACACAACGCAAGCTGGAGAAGATTGAGGGTAAAGCTAAATGAAAATGATTGAGATATGAAGAGACGTTCTTCCTCAAATGTAGCAGCTCTAGCAAAGTAATAGACCTAGTGATACCTAATAAACTATTTTGTGCCACTATATAACCCTGTCAGATAGTCTTTTAGCTTTATCAATAATTGACGCTGTGAAAATGTTGATATTATATGAAAAGTAACCCCTATGAGGCCTGCAATGATCCTTCTTATAGTGAATACACTTACTGGCCACTTTATTAGGTACACTTTACTAGTACCAGGTTGGACCCCTTTTGCTTTTAGAACTGCCTCAATCCTTCGTGGCATAGATTCAACAAGGTACTGGAAATATTTATGACATGGTGCGTTATCCTGCTGGATGTAGCCATCAGAAGATGGGTACACTGTGGACATAAAGGGATGGACATGGTCAGCAACAATACTCAGGTAGACTGTGGCATTGACATGATGCTCAGTTGCTACTAATGGGCCCAAAGTGTGCCAAGAAAATATCCCCCACACCATTACACGACCACCAGCAGCCTGAAGCGTTGATACAAGGCAGGATGGATCCATGCTTTCATGTTGTTGATGCCAAATTCTGACCCTACCATCTGAATGTTGCAGCAGAAATCGAGACTCATCAGACCAGGCAACATTTTTCCAATCTTCTATTTTCCAATTTTGGTGTGCCTGTGCGAATTGTAGCCAACAGGAGTGGCACCCGGTGTGTTCTTCTGCAGCTGTAGCCCATCTGCCTCAAGGTTCAACGTGTTGTGCGTTCAGAGATGCTCTTCTACGTTCCTCGGTTGTAACGAGTGGTTATTTGAGTTACTGTTGCCTTTCTATCAGCTCGAACCGGTCTGGCCATTTGTGCCGACTTCTGGCATTTGTGCCCACAGAACTGCCACTCACTGGATTTTTTCTCTTTTACGCACCATTCTTTGTAAACCCTAGAGATGGTTGTGCGTGAAAAGCCCAGTAGATCAGCAGTTTCTGAAATACTCAGACCAGCCTGTCTGGCACCAACAACCATGCCTCCTTCAAAGTCACTTAAATCACCTTTATTCTCAATTCTGATGCTCTGAACTGCAGCAGAACGTCTTGACCATGTCTACATGCCTAAATGCATTGAGTTGCTGCCATGTGATTGGCTGATTAGAATTTGCATTAACGAGCAATTGGACAAGTGTACCTAATAAAGTGGCTGGTGAGTGTATGTAATCAGCCTTAAATTTGCTTTTAAAGCAAAATACACACGTATATTCATGATATATTTAAGAACAATTATCATTTAGGTTTATTTTATCTTAATTTATTAGTACATTAGTAATACCGTTTGCTAGTTTTAAGCTTAAATCCCAAACATTTTAAGGATGTTTACTTTTTATTAAAAACTAATGAAGTAATACATCAAGTACTGTCTAATAAACTATTACACTATTATTGCATCACTATACAATACACATTTTTTTTTACATAATTTTACATCAATCAATAATTGAAATAATTTTAATGCTAAACTCAGTATAAATACAATATAGAAACTCACCCTATGAGGCTGGTAATGAGCCCTGTTTTACAAACAACAATTGCATTGTTGAGAGAAAACAAAGGTCACACTTTACGTTAAGGTCCCATTAGTTAATGAAATATTAAATTAAAATTAGTTACAGCATTTATTAATGATATTTAACAATAATGCATTATTAATGTATTACAACTATAGTTGTTCACTAACAATGAACAGCTTCATCTTTGTAAAATAATGTTAACAAAGATGAATAAATACTGCATTTTTTTTTTCATTATTCGTAGTTTGTTCATGTTAATAAATACATTAACATTAATTATGGTGAACTCATTGTAAAGTTTTTCAGAACAAAAATGTGTGTAAAAGTTGTTTTCATAAATATTGTAAAAAAAAATGTAATATTTATTAACAAATAAAAAAACTATTTTAGGTCCCTTTACACCACAACAAATTCTTTTGTTTCAATACCTTTCAACATAAATACAGGAATTTACGTACATTTTAATGATTGTGACAAATATTGTGTAATATCCTATATCCAACATGTGCACACTTTGTGTATTGTTTGCTTGCGTGACGTTAATTCTGTTATATAAGTATCTTTATAGTAAAAGTCAGCATATTTCAGATTGTAAAAAATGGTTAATATTAAGCAGAAAATACAGTAATAAATGATCTATAATTGTTTTTTTTTTTTGCTGCATGCTTCAGACAAAAAGCATTGCCACACTGAAAAATAGATTCAAAGATGATTTATTGGATTTACAAATTTTTTTTAAGGTAAGTGGTTGTAAACAACTTATTTGGGCTGAATTTAAACAAACAAATTAAGTTGAACATTCATAAATTTATTTTGTTTTTTAAAATTCTGCTCCCATAAATTGTGTGAAACCATTTTTTCAGTGCACTGAAATAAACTTAATTCACTTTAAGGATGTTTACCGTGAAGCAATAAACAATTTTATGTCTAATATTTTGCACCACTATATTACCCTGTCAGACCACTATCAATAAATGAAGCAATTTCTACATTCGATTCTGTGAAGGCATCTGTAGACTATAAAAACTCACCCCTACGAGGCCTGCAACAATCTCTATAGCTCCAGTTCCTACAGTGGTGTACTGGATCTCAGGGGCCGGGATTCCAGCGTTCTGAAAGATGTCATTGGTGTAAAACCAAATCTGGGGAGAAAAATGAGATGCTTAGTGGAAGGATAGTGATTTTGGCTTGTACAGGTGGCATATCAAGACTGCGAGCAGTTACGGCGTACAACACTTCAGATTCAATTTGAGAGCTGGAGGGCTGCGTGCGAGGTTAGGCAGGGGGGTAATCAGAGAGAACACAGACGGTTTGAGAGCTGCTGGGACTGTAGAGGACACACACGGCCTGCCTCTCTCCTGCTGCTCATGCTGAAGTCAGCCAAGACTCACCACCTGTCAGCCCCATTTACATTGAACACACACACAGACGCTCGCAGGGTCACCTGCCACCTAAGGGCCCTACAGTCAATGTCATTTAATATTCAAATTGTAATATCAGAACCCCACAGGACAAACTTGCATAGATAGTCCTACTTAGGTTTGACAACAGCAGCTCACAGACTTTGACATGATGTATATGGTTTGAGGAATTGAGGGTAAGGTTTTTAAAGTGTTCCTGATATTACGTGTGATAAAGCTGTATGCAAGCGTAAAACTTTAAAAAGTTTAAATATGTAGAACATGAAAAAATAGAACGATTGTCTCACCAAAGAGGAAGCAACTCTGAAGTATCTGAAAGGAGTCCTACTATATGTAAGTTTGAAATAGAGCTGTACAATATATCGTTTCAGCATCGCAATAGATACATCACGACTATATGCAATGTTGAGTCTGGATTATAATTGATTATTTAGCAAGTGTTTTTTGAGGCTTGTGACTGAGTGAGGGTTTTAAAAGCATTCAGGTATAAGAAATTGTACCGATTGTAACGTTGACAAATTAATAACGATACATTTGATTAAATTGTTAATAAAATGAAGACTATGCCGTATTATTTTACATTTGATTATTCAACTACTGTATACCCGAATACAGATCAATTCCTTGTAAAACAATAAAATGCTGTTTATTTAATATGTATGTTTTCATTATTGAAATCATCTATGCTTGAAGATTGTTTCTTATATTTTATTTAGATGCACTCCCATACGGAAACATACATTGTATTCCTATCGCAATATATAACGCAGAATAAAAAAATCGTAATGTTACATTTTTCCAATATCGTGCAACCCAAGTTTGTAACATATTTGCATAATTCCAGCCTGAGGTTTTCATGCCAGTTTTATAACCGCTACTAGGCACAAATGCTGTAGTTGTAGTTTAGGCCTGGAAGAGTTCGATTCACTTGTTGAAAAGATGCTTTGATTCTTCATGGCGAAAACAAATTTACTTTGCATGCAATACTAAAGGACGGAGACTTTGTCTGGTTACATTTTCAGCATGCAAGTTTTCGGTTCTCGGCCAAAAGAGAAAAATGGAATCAAGCTATGCAGTGGTTTTTACTTGTCATCACTGGTTTCACTTGTGAAAGTGGCTTTTACAACGAATGAGGGAAGCACTGCACTATGAAACCCATTCATTTCAATAGCTTTCACTTCACAAAGGCAGCTCGTTGCTGTGCTGACCAAAGCATAAGAGCAGCGCAGAACACCATGGACCATATAATGTGGCAATGGGATATTTCTATGTAGTTGTTGCTTGGCCTCCATTGTTTAGATCAGGGGTGCCCAAACTCTGTCCTGGAGGGCCGGTGTCCTGCAGATTTAAGCTTCAACTTGCCTCAACACACCTAGCCTAGTAAAAGCTTAATTAGCTAGCCCAGGTGTGTCTGATTGGGGTTGGAAGTAAACTTTGCAGGACACCAGCCCTCCAGGACAGAGTTTGGGCACCCCTAGTTTAGATTCTTGAATTAATCATTTCATTCACTTAAAGGGATAGTTCACCTAAAATGTAAACTCTGTCATCATTTATTCATTCATTCGTTTTCTTTTCGGCTTAGTCCCTTTATTAATCTGGGGTCGCCACAGCAGAATGAATCGCCAACTTATCCAGCACATGTTTTCACAGCGGATGCCCTTCCAGCTGCAACCCATCTCTGGAAAACATTCATACACTCTCATTCACACATATACACTACGGACAATTTAGCCTACCCAATACACCTGTACCGCATGTCTTTGGACTGTGGGGGAATCCGGAGCACCCGGAGGAAACCCACGCGAACCCAGGGAGAACATGCAAACTCCACATAGAAACGCCAACTGACCCAGCCGAGGCTCGAACCAGCGACCTTCTTGCTGTGAGGCGACAGCACTACCTACTGCTTCGCCCTGTCATCATTTACTCACCCTTTATTTGTTTTAAATCTTTATTAGTTTCATTCTTCTGATAAACACAAAAGAAGATATTTTGAAAAAGGTTGGAAAGTTGTAACCAATGTCTTCCATAGTATTTATTTTTTCCTACTTTCAAAAGTCAATGGTTACAGATTTTCAGCTTTCCTCAAAATATCTTCTTTTTTTATTATTTATTCAACAGAATAAAAAAACTCCTAAAAGTTTGGAACCACTTGAGGATGAGTAAAAGTGAGCAAATTTTCATTTTTGGAGTATTTAAAGAAAGAAAGGTGATGACGTTGTGTGTATTATGAGAAAAAGGAGTGTTTTTGACTTCGGATCAATGAATAAGAAATTTATTTAACATATTTAAAGTAATTGAAATGTATTACTTTTTTTTCTGCTTCAGTCTGCTAAAACTAATCAAATGTTGTTCTGCTGTCTAGCAAGTATATAACTTTTAGTGTATACTGTAAAAAGATCTTTAAATGCAGGCTAATTAAATAATGCAAGTCACTCATGTTCTGGTACTCCTTTAGTTTTGATACTTTTGTTTGTAATTTAAACTGATTAAACTGTTTGTACATTAAAGAAATAAATCGCCACTGCAAAATGTCTTGCTAGAATAATGCATTTTATTTATTTATTTATTATTTTGTAAGGTTGTGAAAATTAGACATGATTAACATGACAGAAAGTCAACAAAATATTTTTAAAAATAAAACATCTTGTGGAATTCTGTAGACTGTTATTGTAAACAGGGTGCAAATTACACATTGACGATCAGGGGGGTCAATTTTTTCAGTAATGTTATTTTGTCTAATACATCCTTCAGTGAATCAAATGTATGTATTTATTTAAATGACATCTGTTTTATTAATAAAACATATTTAAGTTGTCAGTGTTCTGTGGGATATTTTTGTGTATTCTGACCAACAATATCCTCTGATTAGCTATTACTGTAGGTCAAACTTTACAAACTATTCATCAAATTTTACTTTACCTTTCAAGAGTTTACACTTAGCTGATGATTGATAATAAAGCGTGTTTGGCATGCTGTCCCGGGAGAGAGCCCTGAGCTCAGAATATCCTTGAGCCCGGGGCTTCCTCCCGTTTGTAGGGCGACAGGAGAGTCTGAGCTCAGGTGGTCTCGAGAACTCCCCTGCTGTGAACTACTGTATATATATGGCTAAGAGTTGCCTTAGGATGCTATTTTGGTTAGTCAATATTTCTATGGTGCCTGTCTTTGAATGGTGGGAGGAAACCGGAGAACCTGGGGAAAACCCACGCGAACACGGAGAGAACATGCTAACTCTGCACAGAAACGCCAACCGGCCCGGAGGGAACAGACCAGCGGCGTTCTTGCTGTGAGGCAACAGTGCTACCCACTGGCCACCGTGCCGCCCTATCGGAGAAGGGGAGGAGTAGGGGTGGAAGGGGGGATTCTTCAAACGAAGATGACTGGAGCAAAGCGCTCTGGTAATTTATAGTGTGTCCGTGTTCATCTGATTGGCGCAATATGCGGAGTTAAGCGATACCAGCTGTGTTCAATAATAAGCACGTGATCCTCTCGAAATTAGTTTGTAAACAAACCACACTTAGGCTATATGTAGAAACAAACACCTATTTTATAAGAAAAGAGAAAAGTGTCTTGTAAAGGCTTACCATGTCTATCGGTGTAGAGGGATTGATGAAATTATGAATTCACAATTTTATAATCCATTAGTGGTCAAATATTTATATTATTTATCATTTTAATTAGTAACATTAGTATTAAAGATACAGATCAGAGCAAACTATTTGTCACTGTTTAGAGGGCTGACCCCCCCCCATTCATGTTGTCAAGCATTAATTAGGGGGGTCATCCCCCCCCAAACCCCCCTGTAACTGCACCTTGATTGTGAATAACACTGAAAACACTGTCAAATTAGCCAACATTAAATGAATGATTAAATGAACAATTTTAGAACTTTGCCATTAAATTATTTGTGGATCTCATAATGCTCATAATCTCTGGGAAAAAAAAACATTTTTCAGCGTATCAGTTTTGTACTGCAAACCCTTTAAATCTGATGTTAGAATGCTTTTCCTAGTTTCTTTATATCCTTAACAGCACAATTTATGTACAGATGCATGAGAATTTTAATTCATAAATTTGATTCTGATCATAACACATATGCCATAAAAGTGCACTGCATTTGCAACTTTAAGGAAATTGTGCCAGTTAACAGATCAGTACCCCCAATCTATTGAGCATTCACAATCTGTTAGCTCAGTTGTTAGCTCTGATTTAAAGGGAAATAGTTATATATCAAAAAGATAAAAATTACATCTGCCAAATCACCATAATCACCATCTTAACGATGTAACAATTAAAAAATACATCTAATTTGCTTGAATAATAGCCTATATTTATCAGTGTAGCAGGGCTTTGCAAATTAGATTGCATAAACACTTGGAAAAAAAACTATTTGTTAAGCTCTGATGGATAAAGAGTGAGGTTTCTCTCAGCTCGGTCCTCTTAATCATTTGAATAATTAATCTGCAGCTCAGCAAACCATCTAAACAAGGTATACGCCTTCCTGAAGAATAAAGAAATGAGAGATCTTTAGCCACTTCAAATTCAGGCTCATAGCTAAAGCTTTCTCAGTTGGGTTTCCTGCTGTTTATGTGATGTTGGGGGATCTTGTGAGGCTTTAAAGGTTAAAAAAACTCAACTGTTCTTCACCTTACTGTTACAAATAGCAAGCACATACAACAAGCTTTTCATAAAACATGCAGTGCAGTCAATTCAATATTTTAACCAGGACGTTAACCTTACCGCATCAATGCCAGACAGCTGCATGCCAATGTTGATGACCACCACAGACAGGACCTGCCAGCGAACAGTGTGGTCCAGTATCAGCTGCCAAACAGACACGGTGTCTACTGAGGACAGAGAGCGCTGCTCCTCCTGCATCTCCTCTATCTCTGCCTGGATGTTACATTTGGATCTGTACCATTTCAATGCTGCACAGACAAAGAGGACACAAGGTAATGGTTTATTACTTTGTTTTTATTGATTTTTTTGAGGAACATATAACCAGTAGGAACCAAACAAACAAAAAATAATACATGTATACAAAAATATACACATATACGTACATGCACAAATATATCCATTCCAAACAAGTATATATATATACATATATATACACACACATATACATATACACACATACATATATATATATATATATATATATATATATATATATATATATATATATATATATATATATATATATATATACATACACACGTACACACATACAAAAATTTAAATACCTCATCAAAATAAATAAATGATATAAGTATAAAATAAAAATATAATAAAAGGTTGCCAAACATATTCTCACAATGATGCATAATCTCTACAATTATGTAAATGTTCAATTATAGATAATTATATTGTCGTTGTGGAGAAAGCCAGCCATTTACTCCATTTCTTTTCAAAGATCTTTAATTGTAATCGAAGTGCATGTGTCATTTTTTTCCATTTCCTCAACTTCTGTTATAATTTTGAACCATTCATCTTTAGTTGGTGGGTCTTCTTTATACCATTTCCGGGTTATAGCTTTTTTACTTGTTGCAAAAATATCTTAAATAGATACAGTATCTATCCTTCTTTTCAAGTTTAATAGGAATATCTCCTAGATAAAGTACTTCGAATGATCTAGGAATATGAAGATCAAAAATATCATTAATGGTGGAGTGCACGGTTGCCCAAAATCTGTTAATTCTTGAACACTGCCAGAATATATGCGCATGATGTGCCTCTCTTACCCCACAGTTTCTCCAACAAGGATGAGTAGTCCCTGATTGTAATGATTTAATTTTTGGTGGAATAAAAAATCTAATAAAATTTTTCCAACAGAATTCACACCACATTCTTGAGCTTGTTGAGGTGTGTGGGACAGTACACATTTTAAGCCATTGGTCTTGATTCAGAATAATGCCTACTTCCTTTTCCCATTTTAATCTTAAATAGTCTGTTGAGAGTCCTTTGGAATTACTTATTGCTCTATATAATTTAGAAATTGTTTTAGTCATACTTTTCTTGTATGTCTGAATGAAAATCAGAACAAGCTGATTGTTCCAATCTTCATCCTGTATTTCCTTCATATAATAGTCCCGTAACTGTAAATATCTAAATAGATCTTGGTTTAGAAGACCAAACTTATCTTTTAAAGTTTGGAAGCATTCCATTCTGCCATCTTATATAATTGTACAAAATGAAGAGATTCCTAAGTATACCCATTGTTTAAATCTACTATCCATAGTTCCAGGTTTAAAATCTGGGTCATGTGCCACCTAATTCAAGATTTTAATTAGTTTTTCCAAATGAAGTTCCTTTACCACTGTAAACCAAGTTTTCAAAGTAAACTGTGTTAGTGGGTTAAGATACTGGATCTTCATCTGGAAATTAGTATTTTTACCTATCAATGCTTGAATTGGTATTTCTTGAATTTTATTCTCTATTTCCTTCCATTTTGTCTCTACTTTAAGATCGCACCAACACACCAATGGTCTTAATTGTGCAGCATAATAATAATCTTTGAAATTAGGGAGGGACATTCCTCCTTTTCTTTTATCTAATTGCATAGTCTTATACCTAATTCTTGGACTTTCTCCTCTCCAAATAAATCTAGAAAACTGTTTATCCCAGTCCTGAAACTGTCTGACTGGGACTTCCACAGGAAGTGATTGGAAAAGATGTAACAGTCTTGGGAGTATATTCATTTTTATGCTTTCAATTCTAGAACTGAAGTCTAGGTATGGTAAAGAGGACCAGCGTCTAAGATCATCTTTAATTTTATCATTGATTTTATCATAATTTTTATTATATAGGTCAGCTGTATCTTGTGTTAACTATACTCCTAAGTATTTAAGGGAATTTAGTTTCCAATTAATATTTAATTTATGTTGAAATTTATTTTTTTGGTTGTAGCCAAATGATAAAATTTGAGTTTTTTGTATATTTAATTTGTACCCAGAGAGCTGTCCAAAACTTTCAAGAACAAGAAATAGACTAGAAAGTGATTCATCTGGATTAGAGAGATATAGGAGCACATCGTCTGCATATAGAGCGATTTTATGTTCTACCTTATTAATGTTAATCCCCTTAATTGATTTTTCTTCTCTAATTGCCTGGGCAAGAGGTTCAATGTACATGGCAAACATTAGGGGAGAGAGGGGACAACCCTGCCTAGTTCCTTTTTCTAGTTTTATCTTTTCTGAAAGACACCCATTTATTTTGATCCTAGCCATAGGGTTAGAATATAAACATTGAAAGCTTAACTGTATTTTCTGTAAATCCAAGTATAAAACTTGAAATAAATATTCCCAATTTACAGTCAAAAGCTTTCTCTGCATCTAGGCTAACTAAAATTGCTTTAATGTGATCTTTTTTAATTTGTTGTATTGCATGAAGTGTCCTTCTTATATTATCTTGAGTCTGTCGCCCTCGAATAAACCCTGTTTGATCTATACTGTATCTATCAAATCAGGTAAAAATGTTTCAAGTCTCTTGGCTAAAATAGTGGCAAATAATTTATAGTCCACATTTAAAACAGACACAGGTCTAAATGAACTACAAAGAGTTTTATCCTTCCCCTCTTTAAGTACAGTTGCAATCAGAATTATTCAACCCCCTGATTTATTAGCCCCCCTGTTTATTTTTTTCCCCAATTTCTGTTTAACGGAGAGAAAAAAATTTCAACACATTTCTAAACATAATAGTTTTAATAACTCTTTTCTAATAACTGATTTATTTTATCTTTGCCATGATGACAGTAAATAATATTTTACTAGATATTTTTCAAGACACTTCTATACAGCTTAAAGTGACATTTAAAGGCTTAACTAGGTTAATTAGGTTAACTAGGCAGGTTAGGGTAATTAGGCAAGTTATTGTATAATGATGGTTTGTTCTGTAGACTATTGAAAAAATATATAGCTTAAAGGGGCTAATAATTTTGACCTTAAAATGGGTTTTAAAAAATTAAAAACAGCTTTTATTCTAGCCGAAATAAAACAAATAAGACTTTCTCCAGAAGAAAAAATATTATCAGACATACTGTAAAAAATTTCCTTGTTCTGTTAAACATAAGTTGGGAAATATTTAAAAAAGAAAAAAAAATTCAAAGGGGGTTCAATAATTCTGATTGCAACTGTATAACTGAGATAATTGCTTCCCTCAAAGAAGGGGACACAAGGTAATGGTTTAATGTTCATCTTTATCAAAGTCTGCAAAGTATTTAACATGAGGTGGCTTTTTATTATTGTGGCATATAGCACACATAACCAACTAATGAACTAATTAAAGTAACGTATGAAGGCCAATTCACCCCAAACCATAAAGAAATCTGAAGAAAATTACATATATGACATACAAATTCATAATTGGATTTCACATATGTCAAATATATGTCATATATGCAACATATATTTCTAAATATTGCAAAAATGGCCATTTACATATTTTTTCAACCATTGGAATAATAAACATGTACATATACAGTTGAAGTCAGAATTATTAGAATTATAATTTTTTTCTTTTTTAAATATTTCCCAAATGATGTTTAACAGAGCAAGAAATTTTCACAGTATGTCTAATAATAATTTTTTTTCTGGAGAAAGTCTTATTTGTTTTAATTTGGCTAAAATAAAAGCAGTTTTTAATTTTTTAAAAACCATTTTAAGGTCAAAATTATTAGCCCCTTTAAGCTATATTTGTTTCGATAGTCTACAGAACAAACCATCATTATACAATAACTTGCCTAGTTACCCTAACCTGCATGCCTAGTTAACCTAATTAACCTAGTTACACCTTTAAATGTCACTTTAAGCTGTGTAGAAGTGTCTTGAAAAATATGTAGTAAAATATTATTTACTGTCATCATGGCAAAGATAAAATAAATCAGTTGTTAGAAATGAGTTGTCTAAAAAAACTATCATGTTTAGAAATGTGTTAAAAAAATCTTCTCTCTGTTAAACAGAAATTGGGGAAAAAATTAACGGGTCTAATAATTAAGGGGGGCTAATAATTCTGACTTCAACTGTATGTTCAAACATATTAGCTATAATTTTATGTGTTCACCTATTGGCATATATATGGTTGAAATACATTGACAACCTTTATATCAGATTTCTATATTGGCACTGACACGTACACTTCATCTCATCACGTTTGTAACCCCACTGGCGTTTTGACCAATTAAATATTTAAGTCACTGTTGTGGAATATATGATAAGATGCTATAATCTGATGATTGTCTGCATCGATTGGTATCTGGTGGTGTGGTGTGAATTACAAATAAAAGTACTCAAAAAGCACAAGCGTACAAGATATTAGACTATCAGAAAATTAGCATATTTAGATTCATCACATTTTTTGTTTGTTTAAACCCCCCAAAATGAATTTTATTAATATATTATCAATTTATTTTGTGTTTTATGATTTAAGCAAACAAACAATAAAATAAAAAAACAAGTCCACAAGTACTACACAAAACACAAAATAACAACAAAAAAAGACAAATTATCACATTATTTTCAATGATTTCATTAATTTTCATTCGGCTTAATTTCTTATTTATCAGGGGTCGCCAAAGCGGAATGAACCACCAATTATTCCAGCATATGTTTTACACAGCAGTTGCCCTTCCAGTTGTAACCCAGTATTGAAACACCCATACACTCTCACATTCACACACACTAACACATTGGCCAATTTAGTTTATTCAATTCACCTATATGGACTGTGGGAGAACATGCAAACATGCAAACTTCACACAGAAATGCCAACTGGCCCAGCCAGGACTTAATCCAATGACCTTCTTGCTGTGAGGCGACAGTGCTTACCACTGAGCCACCGTGCTGTATTTTACAAACGAATAATCAAATTTATAAAACATCAACTGTAAAGTAAAAAACAGGGCAAACTTGATCAACAGAAAGTTTTGCATTTAGAAATGTATGTAAAGTGTTTCAAATTCTTAATCAAAAGCATTTCTCTCACCAGTGATAGTAGCGTGAACATTATGCTTCTCAATCAACAGGTAGCGAGGACTTTCTGGAAACCACGGTAAGAGCATCAGCTGGATAAAGGTTGGGACAACCACAAGAGAGAGAAACAAAGGCCAGTGCTCCTCCTGTCAATCAAAATAGCAAAAATTATATTTATTAATAATAATTAATTAATAATTATTAATGGTAATTCAGTGTTTTACCTTTCCCAAAAGTTCATGCAGGCCCAGAACTTGAGCTAAGAAAACCCCAGCACAAATGAAAATGCTGGGCATAAGCCCCAAGAAACCTCTCAGGTTTTTAGGAGCGATCTCTCCCAGGTACATGGGCACCACACTGAGAGAGATACCTGGAAGTTGAAGACCAGACAAGCATATCAATGCCCATTCACATCAAGTCATACTTTCTTACGCCTGCTTCTGTTGTATACCTGAATGTATTCCTGTCACAAAACGGCCAAAGATGACCATTTCAGGTGAGCTACAGATTCTGCTGAAGCCCATGAGTGTCGCCGCCAAAAACACCAATGCTGTGGAGTTGACCACTGTTCCTTTCCTGCAAAAGCAAACACTGTGAAGTCCTGCACTGGCACTGCTCATTAAGCCAGGACAGTCATGCTCGATAGCCGGCCACCTGGGAGTTTAACTATCAAAACCAGATAAGTGATGTTCCATGACAGTGCCGCTGGGTGAAATAGCTGCATTCCTTGATTAGTTCTATCAAGTTGTAAACTTTCCTCCTGATTTACAGACGGCTGCACCGTGTTCTGCGTTATGATCACCTTACCGCTATAAAACATTTTGCTGGACTGAAATTGATTAGAACAATAAATAGGGTCATGAATCATCGTCTTTCATTTGCATTTAAATGTCTGCAGTCAAATCTTGTGGCGCCACTCATAGACACTCAGAACAGACAAGGCAGGAGTCCTTGGAGAGCACAAAATAGAAGCGTAAGCTATGGCTAACATAGTGAATGAACATAATTACAAAGTGGTAATTGAACAGCTTTGTCTTTATATAATAATACGACATGCTTCCACGGTAATAAAAAAATCGAAATTTGGCTGAGGTCATATGAAGGGATGTTTTTTCTACAAATTTAATTTCTGTCATTATTCATGGCTATTATATTTATGCTTATTTAGTTGCAAACCTTGAAGCAGGAAATCTGAATAACGTACTAGTGGCTATATTTGTTACAACGAATACACATAGAAACTTTGAGGCTTCAAAAAAGACACATGACATCTAATAGACTCATAAAAAACTGGTCCATGTGACAAAGCATCAGAAGACTTGGTATACCCTTGTATTAGGGCTGCACGATATTGGAAAAGTCGAACATTGCGATGTTTTGTTATTCTGCGATACATATAGTGCACTGTTAAGTATAATTTCACCAGATGACTTATTATTTCTGTTTGGACAGAATGTATGATGTTAAATTGATCAGGATTATCCTGTACGTAATCTACAAGCATAGATAAATACAATAAAGAAAAAGATACAATTGAAATAAACAGTGTTGTATCGTTTTCCTAGTTTTTCCAGTAATTGAATGATAAAAATACAAATAATTCAATAAAATTTGTCATTATTAGAGCTTTTAATGGTTAAATGCTTTTAAAATAATCAAAAAACACATACAAATGGTAAATTATAATACAAACTCAACATTGCATATCCTGCGATGTCACTATTGCGAATGAACACATCGCAATATAGATGCGGTAACGATATATGTGCAGCCCTACCTTGTATTTCAGTTCAGTTGGACCAAACCAAAAGATTAAAAAATTCTTTTTTGATTTCGATTTTGGAAATTATTAAAAATCCAGTGTGCTAAATGTGCTTTCTGTAATTGATACCAATACATTTATTTCAGCTGATAATTCGTGAATATCATTATAATGTCATTACAGCACCGGGAATTCCTCCAATGTGCACAAACAAAAACATGCTGCAAGGAAACACCTGTATTAAACTGTAATGGGCAAAATCCTGACTATCATGACAAAAAGAAAGGTATGTTTGTGCATCTTATAACATGTCCTGTGCTGCGTTCATGCTGCTCCATGCTGCGTTCATATTTCAGTTCATTTGGAAGTGGACTATGGTTAATATGACAGCATTCACACTTATTTTAATCAATATATATATATACACTACATATTGCATACGGACCCTGAGCATACGTCAATAGCGCCGCCACATTTGTACAGTGCTCCCAGTACAAATGTCATTCAACTGCACTAGTCAACCACAAAGCCAATGTGAAGATGCTGGACTTTAGTGCTGTGTATTGCTGTAGTAATGAGCAAATAAAGAAATCAAAGCACAAAGGCAGAACATTTCATAAGTAAGATTTCATTTTTTTTACGTTTTTGTATGTCACGAACTTTTGTGCTAAACAAGTATTGATGATAATACAGTCACTGATCATAAGGAAAGTAGCACCAACTCACACTAAATACCAGGCTTATGCTAGTTTGGTTGAATAAAATCAGCAAACAATGTAAATGAAATATGACAACAAGACGCTGTGGAGCTAGAAACTTGTATTATTGCCAGCTAAGTGAATGAGTCGTTCATAACGGGGATTCATTCACAAACGAATCACTTTCTCCCTTAGAAGTAGAAGTGAAAGCAGGACAGGGGGTGTGTTTCAGGACACGGATTAGATCAAATTTAAAAGGGAGGGAGGATAATACATTTCCATGCACACAAACACATGCTCTTTGTCTGCAATCCCCGTGAGGTCACATATCCATTGATGTAGAAAAGTTATTTAAAATTATAATTCTCGTAATTTAAAAAAATATTTGCATACTGACCACTGGGAAAATTCCCAATCATAGATGTATATACGTGTATATATCTCTGGCTCTGGATGGCCAGTCCTCCACTGCCCCTTGGTCCCGCATTCATTTCAAAGAAGCGCTACCCTGTACTAAAATGGCAGCTCTATTGATGCATTCCTTCCAAAAGACAACAACAGGGTAGGCGACATCTAATTTAAATATCTATGATTTTAATCAACAGCACTAACAAAGCACTTTTTATGGTACTTTTCTCAGCTTTAAAGCTCGAAATCATTATTCCCCCTTGCATGAACATAGTGACCTGTATGTTATTTAAAATATCTGTAGTATTCCATTCAGGAAAACGAGGTCATACTTATCTTGAGTATGAGTAAGGATTTTTATTTTTTGGTTAAAGGAACTAATAAGGAACAAGGATGTTTTCAACCTAGTGGACTAAACTGCTCTTTTCCAGAGTGCAAACAAGGCCATTTACAAGGCAAAGGCAAAGTCGTTGAGTGCGGTCAGCGAGGTCATGTGAGGTGACAGATGAGGAAGAATCTACCTCGCTGGCCTTGACACTCAGAGGAATTGCTGGCAGAATGACCACACCATGCCAGATGTTAAGGGTCTTCTCCTGACTTACCTTCCAAATCTGGTGACCAGTGTGCCCACCATTAAAGAGCCAATCAAGCCTCCAATCGCAAACACAGAAACGGTGAGGGAATACATGAGCGTCAGGGCCTCCTCGTTTAGTCCAGTTCCATTCCGACTTACCACTGTACGGTTATAGAACTCTTTAATGTACTGTTTGTGTGACAAGGAGAGAGAAAAAGATAGAGAGAGATATATAAATATAGGACAGTTCAACCAAAAAATACCCAGCAAGCATTTTTTGTTTTTAAAAGATGTGTAATAGACATCTAATAGATGTCTAAACAGTTGTCTTGGCTAAAACAAAGCTGAATTTGGCTGTCAGTGAAAATCTTATAGGCCAAAACTAGACCAGTCATCAAATAAACAGAAATGAATGACTACACATATAAAGTCTGTTTAATCTGTCTATTTGACGACTAGTCTAGTTTTGGGCTATTCTTATAGATTTTCACTGACAGCCCAAGTTTAGCCTTGTTTTAGCCAAGCTGTCTACGTTAGATGTCTATTAGACGTCTATTAAACACAAAATTGTTTGCTGGATACTGTTAACATTTTCTCTTCATTATACTGTTAAAAATACTGGATTTTCTTTCTTTAGTGGATATTTGAGGGATGTCTGAGAGGGGTCTAGCTGCAGACTCGGTGCAGATGCAATCTGAGCTGCATGTAATGCTTTTGAATGGGCTCACCTAACCCCACCCCTAACCCTATCAGTCACAGTGACGTCACTAGCTCCATTGAGTGCATTGTGTCTGACATTGCACCTCTGAGAGATGCATAAAGGCTGCATCCAGATACTATTGGGAAATTTTGGTATTTTCCATTTATTGAAAATAGAAAGAGACTATAAAACTACTAAATATCCACAACAACAACAAAAAATCACTATATAAATGTCATCAAAATGATACATGTGACTACTTACGAGAACTCTGCCAAAGAATTAGTCATAAAGATTTATAAATAAATGAGGGTGATTTTATTATTTGTTTCTATTCTTAAACAGTAAACATCATAATTAATAGCAATTCCAAATTTCAGCAACTTACCTTTTCTTCAAATTTTCTAAGTTATATTCAGTGGATCTAGTTGTCTTGTGACAAGCTTTTTTTCTTTGATTTCTTTCCATGTCATTCTCTCCTTTTCCTGCCCTTTAAGGTCACGTTCTAATTTAATTCCAGTCTATGCACCTTTTCCGTTCCATACCAAATTAATTTAAGCTGGAACGTTGCGGGATCATTTAATAGACTTGGGAAAACTCCAAACATTGTCTTTTTAATTTTCTCAACAACAGATGTGACTGAAGAAAACTTTTGGATTAGTGATAATATTAATGGGGCTTCTGCTTCAAAATCATATCATTGTTTTAATTGTATTTTTAGGGGAAGATTTCTATGTTTGAATCCTCTTCATTAGTAGTGATGTTCCAAGAAAAAACAGCACAAAAACAAAGCCACTTAAGTAGGGTATATAACAGCCAGTCAGGAGACCAGACAGGAAAATTTAAATATTTTCGTCATTAACAGGCTAATGGGGCAGGGCAAATAGGTCCCTACTTATATACATGAAGAGCTGCTAGAGGCAACCACTGCAGCACAGAATGCCTGACAAGTCAAGATGAACAAATAACATCTAACTGACTCGTCTGCAAAAAATGAAAATAATACACTTTGTTTCTTCAAGTTTCTGGAGAAAGTCAAAGGATAAGTTTGCCTTTTTGTTACATGTCCTTATGCTATGCAAAAATATTACTTACTATACATAGATGTTACCACATTGCATTTCAAAATATGAATTTATTTTAAATAATCCCTGTTGAGTTCACACTCAAAACCAAGAATGCATAGAATGCACAGAATCATGTTAAAGCAACATTCCCTGAGATCTTGTGTCAGTAGAGCATCTGTTCAGGCCATTACTTTTATTCTGTCTCTGACGTGCATCTCTCTACTGGAAGCCATATTTAAGAAACATTGTTATGAATGCAAGTGTATTGGCTGTTTTGATGGAATCATTGGGTTCAATCAAGGTACTGAGTTTGTCTTACCCCAGCAGGAGAGTTGACCACAGCTAAGTTGTATCCATAGAGCATTGAGCTACCAAATGAGGTGAGGAAAGCCACTGCCAGCAGAGATGAGGTAAGATGCTATTAAAAAAAAAAAGAAGAAAACATATGATAAATGTTTGATTGAAAATAACTCATACTTTATGTAATAGATTTGTTTTTTCAAAACATAGCAGTATAAATATATAAAGTTTATCTTTTTTGTTTTGTAGGTTGATATTGTAAATGTAAACAGCATATTTTCCTCTTTCTGAAAGCAGCAAGTTTGTGTTTCATAATAAAAGAAAAATTGCTCTCATTAATTTCAGTTCTATAAGTTATTATTTCATATTGAGAACACACACACACAAAAAAAAACATATTTAATTAAACAGATTTCTGTCCCTGCACTGAAAATGTATTCACCCAAAATTTTGATTCTTCATAAGGAGGTCATAAAAGAAACAAATAATTTAATCCAAGTCTTATAGAGAAATACAGTACCTTTATATGATGAACAGATTTAATTCAGTTTTTCATTCACATATAAATTTCAATCTAAACAGAGTTTGCAGCATTCAAATTTGGTCATGAAAGTGCCATCATGCTTGCTTGACCCATGAAACTCAATGAGACTGAATCAATATGTGAATAAAAGACTAAATTAAATCTCTTCAGAAGATTAGATTACACCAATCAACTGAACTAGATTTTTGTTTTGCATTTTTATGGACATTTTTAAGATTACAAAATTCTGGGTTTAGGCTAAATATAAATCAAAATTGTTTAACTTTCACTAAAACTACTTTCACACATGTTCTGAAGAGCAGCACGAGTAAATGATGATAGAATTTCTGAACCAACTATTTACATGTTTTGGCTTTGAGCACGTGTAGCTCTGATGTCATAGATTACATTTTAATCTCAGACATTTTTATAGCATTTTATAGCATTATATCACTGTAATTTATGAAAAGTATAGGTTTACATTTCCATGTCCATTAGACTGGTTTGCTGTTTAATGTGTGTGGCACACACAGAATATATATTTAAAAAGACATTTCACTTTATGGATATGAACATTCTGTTCTCGACTAAAATGTTGAGGCAATTGTTAAATTCTGAAGAGAATAGATTTACCAACTTCACGGTGTGACTTCAGTGGTCGTTACACTTCAGATCATGAGTGGAAAACCTAATTTGTCCCACTAAGTGGTCAGATACAGTTGCTTATGTATAGTCTCACACGTGAGAGAAGATGCTGAAAAAATGTCTTGTGACAAGAACTTAATGCCTTTTATTTTTTCCTACACTCCATACCGTACAAAAGAAAACCATGTAAAAGTAAAAATTACAATAAATGTTATTGATTTTAAATACATTGTGAAATCTATTATTACAAAACCTTCTTCCACCAAAACTTTAACATTCTGCTAAAATAAACCTTTACAAAAACACCATCTGAGACATCGTTTTGAAAATGCTATGGAAGAGTAAGAATCGAGAA